>JALPQD010000092.1:6390753-6779686 GCA_023101885.1 Typhlomys cinereus
GCTAGTGTACACAGAGAAAAAATGGCCCTCTTCTTATAAACAAGATGGCAACTCACGACCCAAAGAAAGCCTTCTCAGTAGCTCAAGTTTTTGTTTCATGGCAAAATGAAACCATTGCTTATTGTAGCTTCATTGATTGTTAAGGAAACGTGGTAGAATGCTTTCTTTGATAGAAGTTCAGTGTGTTGATGATTGTGGGGTCTGTACAGTACTGTTGTATGTTATAGATATCAGATAGGATGCTGACAGTTTCAAGACAAGAATGTAGAAGGACAGAAGAAAAGAAATAGCTTTTTATATGCAAAGTAAAGTAGCTTGGATTTACATGCATTAAAGTCTGCCAACGAATATGAGGAATTGAGGTAAGCTTTTAGAAAGCACTTTAATTTTATTTTTTCTTCTTTTTAGTCTGAATGTGCGTGTGTGTACATTCTTGTCACATTTGTGTGTGTAAGTGTAGGCACATGATATCACAGCATATGTGTGGCAGTTGGAGACAACTTTGGATGGTGGTCCTTGATTTCCAACTAATATAGCTCCACGTCTCAAGCTTGCCACTGTCTGTGCCAGGCTAGGCTAATAGAGATTATCGTATCTCTGTCCCCCCCTCCAATAGGAGCACTGATTTCAGACATAGCTAACATGTCTGGCTTTGTATGGTTCTGCGGATTCAAACTTAGATACCCATGATGTGCAATAAGCACTTTATCCACTGAGACATCTCTCCCAGTCCTGGAAACAACTTTTCTATTCAAATTATTTCTTCCAAGCCTTACATAATGGAACATGCATAGTAGGTTGTGGATATATCAGTATTTAATTAATGACTTAACTGGAAATAGGTTAGTAAAGCAACACTGCATAAATTTTTTATTCTGTGACCAATGTTTGTGTACTGCTCAAGCATCATACCATTGTGCACATTCAAAAACCCTCAAGAAAAATGTTGTGAGGAGACTTGTAACATCAATCCAGGAATTCTCGAGTGATTTGAAAATATTTGCACAAATAATAATCAGCTTTTTAAATCTAGAATTACTTTTTATAAAGTAATCTAAAACAAAGGAGTTGGTGGCTGGACCAGACTCTGTCAGCTCCTGCCACCTAACCTCAGTGAGGCAGCATCCCTTACCCAACCTCAGTTTGCTCAGCTTTAAAAAATATGTGGGATCCAAGAAAAGGATTATTATTTGTTCAGAGAGGCATCCTGCCTCTATATCAGGCTTTAGGGCATAAGAAAAAAGTCAACAGAATACAAGTCCCTGGGGCTGGAAAGGTGGACTCAGGGGTTAAGCCTCTGCCTGGCAGGCAGAAGGTCCGGAGTTGGATCCTAGACTCCACGTATAGATGCAGGCGGAAGCGGAGGCAGCCGCATTTCTGGTCCTGGTAGGGCGGAGCCTGAATCCCGGGGCAGATAAAACAAGGAGGAGGTGGAGGCGTCCATGGTGGTTCCCGAATTCGTCCGTGGTTTAACACACATATGCATGCACACACGCGTGCACACTGTACATGCACAATTGAATAAATAATAATAAAAAATTAAAAAAAAGAATACAAGTCCCTGGAAATGGGCAGACATCTCCAAGAATAAATGCTCCTTGTTGCTAAATGGAAGCAGCTTAGAGAACTCTAAGATATTATGGTTGTACCACGGGGCAGGATTCTCCCCGGATCAATTTTCCTTACATTGACCGTTGTAAGTGTTGGCTTAGAACCTGTAGTGAATTGTTATGGTTTCATGTTTCACCAGAAGCTTAGAGATTTGACCTGATAGTCATCAAAACAGAAAAACACACTATAGTAAGGAAGATGTTCAGGCCAACATCTGTATCCACCTTTGAGATTCCAAAGAGAAGAAAATAATCCTGGGGAAAAGGTTTTAAGAGATGCATTGAGAAAGAAAATATTATCTGACCTTCAGGAAATAGTAGAGTCCTCAGCCTAAGATGCGCATATAGCTTAGGAGATAGTGTTTCTGGGGTCTGCTTATAGCAGCTTTTTCTCCTTATATCAGGCTCACTGGCTTTTCTTAGTTAGGATTTTGTTTTTTTTTTTTTTTTTTCTTTTCTTTTCTCTCTTCTTTTTTTTTTTTACTAGATCCTTGTTTTTCTTTTTTACCACAAATATAGATAATGAGATAAAGAGGTGAATGCTCTTGGACTACCCCAACTGATGTGTATGAGTGGGTCTTGAATGTATTTTAAGACTTTTCCCTGACCCATACTCTCCTTTGTCTTCTTTTAGGCAGTGTACTCTCAGCTCTTCCTTCAGGGATGCTATACAACAAATCACTGCTGGAAACTTCTTTAAAACCAGCAGGATCTATCACCCTCAGCTAATGCAATTGACCAGGCCAGGTAGGGTTCAGCAGGACCCCATGCTTGGGGACGGTTACAGGTTGTGTCTATGTCGTTCTTGGATCAGCAGCTCCTCAGGAAAAGACTCATAAAGAAGAGAGTAATCCTGTGGCCCGGAAGTGCACACACAGACTATTTCTACCCACATTCCAATAGCAAAAGCTAGTCAAACCACCCCTCTCCTCATCAGTGTGCCAGGAAAATATCTTGCGTTTTTGGTGGGAAGCACTTTAAAATTGGAGGGCAAAGTGTTTTGGTAATTGCAACTGGGAAGGCATGACGAATTGGAACAATGAACAAACAACGGCAGTGGAGGATTTGCACATTGAAGCACATATTTTACTTTATTATTATGTATTCAATTGTGTGTGTATGCGTGCGTGTGTGCGTGTAGACCCCCGGTGAATTCGGGAACCACCATGGACCGCCTCTGCCTCCACCTCCTCCTGTTTTACTAGGCCCCGGGATTCACAGGCTCTGCCCTACCAGGACTAGAAATGCAGGCCTCCCTGGCTTCCGCTTGCGTCGATACGTGGGTCTAGGATCCGAACTCAGGACCTTCTGCCAGCAAGGCAGAGGCTTAACCCCTGAGCCACCTCTCCAGCTCTTAAAAGTATATTTTTAACCTATTAAATTTTATTTGTTCCCTGAAATCCCATGGAGTTTGAATAACACAGGTGACTATTGAATATTGAGGTAACTGTGAGTATGAAATACACATTGAATCTGCTGACTCAATGACAATATAAGGCAATGATGTAAACAGCCAGTTCATAATAATCCGGAATTTAAAAAAAAATTGAGGCTGGCAAGATGACTCAGGCAACGGTGTGCAAACTGTCCAGTTGAGCTCTATGCCCAGAATCCACATATGTAAGGAACTTCTGCAAGTTTTCTTCTAATCCCACATAGGTCCTGTGGAAATAACATAATCACTGTTTTTCTCTCTCTCTCTCTTTCTACTCTTCTCCTTTCTCCCTGTCTCAAGTAAATAAATAAATATATAAAAATTACTACCAAACTCAAAACAACCAGAGTTTGGAGGTATGACATGCAACATAGGGATAGAGAGAACCTGGAAAGCCTTCTCCCCATAAAAGCTCGGGTTACATCACAAGAGTCATTGATTTTATTCCAAATAGCTCACAAGAATGAATATATCAGAAGGGAAACTCTCAGCATCCCCCGTAAGCAGGTCCCCAACACTATCTTAGTTTTCTGATAAGTGAGTACTAGAAATCACTATAATCCCAACCTGCAGCTATGATTCATTCTTCCTTTCAACAAATATGTATTAAGCTTCATATGTTAAGTGTTAATATTTCAGGGATATATGGTAAATAAAGATAGGTGAAATCTACATAGTTAGAGAATTTATAATAAGTGCATAAATCAGTGCATTAACATGTTGACAAGTGTATTGTTTGTGGCTTGAATATGAAATGTCAAAGACTCGCTCTTGTATATTTGATCCACAGCTGGTGTTGCTGTTTTGAGAGGTTGTGAAAACTTTAGGTGAGAGGACCCACAAGAGGAAATAGATCCAAGAAGCAAGCTTTTGAAGTCTGGGACTTCCTGTCTCTTACTCTGTTTCCTATCTGCCACGAGGTGAAGAAGCTCTTGATCATGTAGCTGTTTAGCTTTAAGCAAGGCTTTAAAGCAAGGCTGGAATCCTCTGAACCTGTGAGCAAAAATCAGTCTCGTCTTCTCTCTTTTAAATTGTTCTCTAACGTAGTTTTGTTGCAGTTACGCAAAAGTTATATAAGCATAATACTCTAGGGACTCTACAGAACACAGCTGCATGAATCTGCTTCCATAATACAACTCTGTTTTTTTGTATGGAAATTTGCTCATATCCTAAAAGGAATTCTGTAATGGAGGTAGTAATTGCTATGTCCAAGTGCACCATAAAAGGATCAAGAATAAAATAAAGAATAGCAAAAAGCAGAAGGCAGGGGAAGCCACAGAATGATCAAGTCTCAGGTACATAAGTCTGTCCTCCAGACGAAACTGCTGGAAAAAAGAAGATGGGTTGACCAGACCAGATCACGGAAGAGATGTGAAAGTGTGTGGAGTGGCCTGCAGGGAAGGCAGATGTGGTAGGAACAGCTGGGTGTAAGGATGGGAGAAGAGCTTCCAGAAAACTGTAACGAAGAAAACAAGCAGGGGTGGATAGAGGAGACTTTTCAGTGCAAAAGTCCAGTCGACTCAACCATTTCACAGCAGCTGCACAATGTTGGACCCATCAGAAGAGAGGGCTATGGGCATCACCTGTCTCCGTGGACTTACAGGTGACTAATGGTTACTGAGGGAGAAAGAAACATTTTCTTCAGTGGTTTAGCCACTGGTAAGCTGCTCATGCTCCTATAAATAAAATGGTTTAGTCAGGAAAAAGGGGATCAGGGGAGCAAAGAAGGCAAAGAGATAGTGGGAGTTAAAATGTTATAATAAGCTCAATATTACATACAACTAATATATACTAAAAAAAAAAAGAAGTTGCAGCAATTCCTGTGATCGATGCCCCCTACCTGCACAAATAAATAAGCCATCTATACTTTGTCATATTGACAGCAGAGGGAGCATTTAAACCACATAATTTATAGTCCACCCTGGAATTGCATCTCTTACCTACAAACTTGCGATCTTTTTAGGAAAAAAGGGCTGAAAAATTCATTTAGCTGATAAAATCACCCCATCAGTGAGAGAACTTCAGAGATCTTCATTCACAGATAAGGGATGCCCTGCTAGGGCACCCGGGTTGATGGTGCATCTACCAACCAAGCTTCAGTTTTTGCCTTCCTTCAACTAATTAAGTGACCTCATTCCCATGACTATGAATGCCAACTTGAGAGAGTGGGCTCTGTGTTAGCATCTGAGTTGTCTCTACAATCTATCTGTCCATGAACTCTGGTCTCATTTAGAATTTTTCCTACATCAGCATTTCCACATTGCTTTGAACCATTGCTGGGTATGTCAGACTTTAGCACTTAGTGGGTTCAGTATGACCCAGATGGTAATGGATAATGGCTACCTAATGCTCCATGACAGAGAGCTTCTGCCATGTTATCAGACCCGAGTACAGACAAAACACTTGACCACAAGACATAGAGCTGGCAGGTTCCCTCCATCTCCACTAATACTTTGGAAAAAAAAATTATATGTTATCCCTAATTCATCTTCAGAGTTGAATAACATTCACGATAAAGCCAGCTGGGCCTGATAATTCAGTATCACAAAGTATTTCATTATGAATAACATGTTTTAGCTATATAGGACTGTTTTTATTCTCTGTATCTTCTTGTAAGCCTTCCCTCTAATTTTTCATAGATTTCATCTAAGTCATTGAAAATATTGGCATAATATCTCTTATCTCTTTCTAAATCTGGTTGGATCTCTAGAGTGATGTTCTTTCTTTTTTCTTGATGCTGACAAATTGAGTTTTTCCTTCTTGGAGCACATACGTAAATTCATGTGTGATATATATATATGTATTATATGCATTCTGTTTAGTAGTTTCTTTCTGTTTTAACATCTGAAAAGTGTCAATAAAAATAATCGCAGATTTGAAAAAATTTCAAACCAAGTGTAAAACTAGGGTTTTTTATCATTTCATTGCTTAGGGATTTATATGTGTGGAAATCTTCAGCATCTTTTTTCTTGTAATATAGTGGAACCCCCCATGTTGTAATTTTTCTCTTTATCTCTTTTTTTAGAAGTTTAATTATATATGTTTTAAGTGTTTTCCTTTGTATCCATCTTTCTTGAGGCTGAGTATTCAGATTTTTGAGCTTATAGTTTTGTCAAACTTGAAAATGCTTGTGTATTATTTTATTATTTTATTTTTAATAGTGTCTTGTTACATAGACCAGGCTGGCTTAAGACTTGTGATAACCTGCTTCCATATCCTGAATGCACTGTATGTAGGCCTGCACCATCCTACCGGACAAAGAAAAGAAAAAAAGAAGATGCAGAAAGCAAGAAAAAAGAAAAAGAAGAGAAAAAAAGATAAGAAAGAAGAAAAAAAACGAAATAAGAAACGAAAGGAAAATGAAAGAAAAAGAATTAGAAAAAGAAGAAAGAAAAGAGAAAAACGAAAGAAAAGAAGAAAATAAAAAAGAAAAAGAAGAAAGAAACCTCAAGAGAAAAGAAGAGAGAAAAAGAAGAAAAGCGGAAAGAAGGGAAAGAAAAAGAGGAAAGAAAAGAAAAAAAGAAAAAGATAGAAGGAAAGAAAGGGAGAAAAAGAAAAGGAAGAAAAGAACGAGGAAAGAGAAAATGAAGAAAGAAAGAGGGAAAGAAAAAGAAAAGAAAGGACGGAGGGGGGAGGGACGAGACAGGTGAGGAGGAGCTTTTGATACGAGGGAAGGAGGAGAGCTGAGAGGAAGGAAGAGGGAGAGCTCCCGAGGGAGAGGGAAGAGGAGGGAGAGGGAGAAAAGAAGGAATTGTTACACAAAGAAAAGAGAGAGACCGAAGAGAGAGAATTTTAGTTTATAAATGAAAGAAAAAAGAAGAGAAAAAAGGGAAAAAAGAAGAGAAAATACAGGAAAGCAAGAAAGACCGAAGGCGAAATAAGAAACAGTAAGAGGCAGGAAAGGAAAAAAAGGAAAGAAAAAAAAAAGAAAGAAATAACAGAGAAGATGAAAAGAAAGAAAGAAAGAAAGAAAGAAAAGAAGAAAGATGAAAGAAGAAGGAAAGAAAGCGAAAAAGACAGAGAAGAAAAAGGAAGAAGAATAAGATAAGGAAAAGACGACCAAGAAAAGAAAGGAAACAGAAAGAAAAAGAAAGAAAGAAAGAAAGAAAGAAAGAAAGAACAGAAAGAAAAGAAAGGAAAAGAAAGAAAGAAAAAGAAAGAAAGAAGAAAGAAAGAAAAAGAAAGAAAGAGAAAGAAAGAAACAAGAAATAGAAAAGAAAAGAAGAAAAAGAAGGAGAGAAAGAAAGAAAGAAAGAAAGAAAGAAAAGAAAGAAAGGAACCCCAAGAGCAGCAGAGAATGTGAACGGAGCTTGTCCCAGAATACAATCTAGTTCATTCATTCCAGAGCTTCCCTCCTGCCAGCATCTGTCTTAGACTGTGTGGAGGAGGTACAGGAGCTGCAGAAGATGGACTGGCCCAGGCACGGAACAGAAGATGCTCCGTTTCCCGTTACTTGGTCTCCAGCTGACAGAGGGAGTTCATACCGGTGCTGCCATATTTGCATAGTGGTGCAGCCTTCCTTCTATCATTGTAATAATGTTCATCCTTACTTTGTGTCTTTGTGTCCCAAATGTCCATCTTTGTGTTTCTTTCTTGTTGCTGTGTAACTTTCTCTGTGTTTTCTGAATTGTTGAGAAACGAGTTTTCCAGCAGCAAATGCCCACAGAACAAAGGAGCTGTTGTTTCATAGAAAGACAACACAAACCAACCAGAGTCGTGTGGACAATTGTTCAGAGAAGCCCTCTTCTTCCTCGAAAAGGGAACTGCAATTTCAGGGGTAAAGAAGGCTCCAAAGCAAGAGCGGCAGCTCCTTCCTGGGGATGTGAGGGTGGGGCCAGGAGGAGGAGGCAGCAGAGCCAGGCCAGACCCCTCCAGTGGCTGGCGCTGGTGGTCCTTTCCCAGTCACCTCAGAGACCACACGGATTCCCCTGCGTGCCACTCATCCAACCTGCCCCAGGAAACAGCAGCTGGCAATGTTACCAACATCCTAGATTTGTTGTCAGAATGTCGCTGAACTCACCAGCACAGATGACCTGACCATTCAGGTTGCTCTATCGAGGTTACTCTCTGCTGTAGAAAATATCAGGTAAGACTGGCGAAGAGGACTTCACAGGCAATGAGCAGTTGGTTTGGTGGTGCTTTAAGGGGTCTCAGTTTCCTGAGCTACCACAACAAATTATCACTGGGGTAGAGGCTTAAAAACAGCTGCAATTTATTCTCTTACTGATCCAGGGCTAAAATCAAGTGTCGTAGGGCCTGGCTCCCTCCAGCAGTTCCAAGGAATAACCCCCCTCCCTCTTCCTGCTTCTGTGGCTCAGGAAGACCCTGTCTTGTGATGGCAACATCATTCCAGTTTCTGCTTCTATCTGCACAAGGTCTTTTCTCTCCACCCATCACTCTCTCTCTCTCTCTTCCCTTCACCTTTTTTGCCCCATTCCCTTCTTTTCCCTTCTCTCCTTTGTTCCTTTTTTCCTTTCCCTTTTTCTTCTCTTCCATCTCCTTCCTAAGTATGAATCTATATATAAGGACAGTTGCCACTAGACTTAATTTAAGATGATCTCATTTTGAAATCTCTAATTAGATCTACAAAGGCTCATTAGTCTAATTATATCACATTTACAGGTTGTAAGAGAGCATGTCTCTTGGAGGGAGGGGAGGCAGGAACCATCCTACCCAGTATACTAGATTATTCCTTTAATTAAATGCCACCATTTCAGGAAGCATTATACTATCAAGTACAAACACTTGTACTTGGATATTAGTAAAGTCTTCCTTCTCTAAGAGACACAGAATGATTCTTTAGAATCTCCATCTGTTTCCCGAGTAATTCCAGCCACTCTGTAGGAGTTCTGCAAATTCTAAAGTGACTAAGAAAGGATGACATGTTAGTTCAGTTCACCCCTGCTTCACCCTGTGCCTAGTGTCTTGTCCCTTTATCTTGTTGATCAGAATCAAAATTTCTGACATGGGTTTTCAACTAAAAATAAGTGCTCTTCACAAAGTCTCTTTAAAATGGACTTTGTGAAATTATCAGTAATATACAGGTTAAAATAGGCAGAAAACCCCATTACAGTAAATAGAATTCTTGCTTCCTAAACTCTCCAGCCCCATTCCCAAACAGACTGATCATCATCATTCTTCTCTCCCTTAAACTGCCACGCAAAATGAACAGCTGGACATAACTGGCTGGAACATGCTGACAACCCAGATTTCTAATAGCTCTTGGCTAACAAGTGCTGAACATGCAGGTTCCTATGTTTTAGTTTCATTACACGTTCCTGCAACAAAATACCTGAGCCAAGCAATTTAGGATCACACTCCATCATAGCATAGAAATCACAGCAGCAGGATTTTGAAAACCTGGTCATATCACATCCACAAGAGCACAAAGCACCTGATGAATGCATGTATATTTGGTAATGCTTGGCTCACTTCCTTATACATACAGCCCAGAACCCTAGACCTAGTGGTGCTTCAAACTGTAGGCAGGTTTTCCTGTGTCAGCTAGAGCCGGCAAGACAATCCCTCACAGGAGCGCCCAAGGGCCAAGCTTAGTCTAGAGAATCTGTCTCAGGTGGGCTAGGAAGCCTGCTTCCTATGTGTCATATCGACAATTACTAGTAACCATCAGATTCTGGATGAAGTTTGACCTTTGGATAATCAGGAATGAAGAAAGGCCCCCAAAGCAGCTGTTGTCCAAACACTGTGGCTAAATTCTGCAATGTCAAGGGCTGAGGTGAAGAGTTGGGGCCGATGAGGGAACAAGCGAATTTCCATCTAGTTGATGACTTTGAAATGAGATCTGGAATGAACAGTGTGTGGCAACAGACCCCTGAACATACAGAAAGCATGGCAGAGATAAGTCTTTGGAAAGACATGGATCCGGAGCATGACAAATCTCTAAACTCATCTCACTTTAGATTTCATCACGACTCAAGGCACGAATGCTGATGGAACTGCAGCTCAAGAAGAAAAAGACTGAAAAGATCAAACGGCAACTTCAATGACCAACCCTGAAAGAGCTAATTTCAAATATTGATAACAATAATTAAAAGTTGAACTAAAATTTCAGAACAACATGGTTATATAGCAGACCTAGACTCTCACATCTCATTCCTTCATTACCATGGTAATGTCCCCTCTGGGAATTTCCACTTTGCCAAACCAATCTCAGTTCCACAACTGGAGTGTTTAAAAAGACAGTGAAGAATTAACAAGACCTTCATGAGCAAAGACCCCTAGGAAACCTTGCTGCTCTGTGCTAGTAGATAATGTCTTCTGTTACGTTGCTCCCTGAAGGAGAAAACCATTATGTTCCCCCAAAGTTTTGAAGGTGGGGTTGGAGGTAGGAACCCACAATTCTCCTAGACCTCCCAATCCTCACTCTAAATCCAATACAACATGATCATAGTTCTTGCTATCCATACACGAGGGAGAACAACCATCTGTCAGGTAAAGCACTGAAAAGCTCACTCCCAGCCTCACACTAGCCTCTCTTTCAGACTTCTTTCCTACCTCTGTAATGATTACCTGCCTGCTTGGACCATGCTTTCTTCTTCATACTTCACACTAAGCTGGTCAAAGATGCGCTCCCTTCGGGAGATTTCCACAGGACGCCTCAGCTCTTCATCATTCCTAATCTCTTCAACCAAAAGAGCATCAAAGAACTTGTGAACTCCCTGGTTTGGCCAATTCCACAAGTTTTATCAAGTACTCCATTTGAAAAGCATTGTGCTGTGTTCTAGAAATGAGAAAAGATGACATTTGTAATTTAAAAAAAAAGCAAAAAAGAATCCTGATGTCCATGAATAGGGCCATAATAAATGAACTCAGGAGCATCCATTCCTGCAATGTCACAGGGCAGGTGCAAAATAAAGAAGATTTATGAGTATTGATATGAAGAGATCTCTAAGATAAAATATTGAATGGAAAGAACAAGTTGAGGAAGAAAACAGGAGCTAAGTTTTGCCTAACCTTAGAAAACACACACGCACGCACGCGCGCACGCACGCACAGATGCACACATGCACAAATGATCTTCCAATATTGAATGTGTAAGACATAAATCAAGAGGAAAATAGATTCAAATTATGTGCTGAAACCTCCAAGCACATGGTCACAGCTATTCACAAGACTCAGATTAGGATAAATGACCAATAGTCTCTGTATTGATTGCTTAAACATTCTATTTATGGAAATTCTTTGGTATGGAGCAATTATTAATAACTCTTTTCAAAAGATATTAGCATAACCTTTCAGTTCAAATTGTTCACCCAGTTGAGTGGACATGGAAGGGGAAAAGCAGAGAGAAATTCTTACGCCATCCGCCCAGCATCACGTCCTGGAAAGAATAGCATTCATATTGGAGGAGGAACACAGACCCCTGTGGGAGAGCAAAGCCCCTCTTCCTCCTGGCAAAGGCTTCATGGGGAAAAAGTCACTTGGCATGAACTTGAGAAGATGGAGATGGGATGCTATTGGGATTTGGGATAGTTTAAACTGGAGAGATGTTTGAGAAGAGCTACAGTGCAGGGAAGATTAAGACAAGCAGGGCTGAACTGGACAGGCACCAGAGTACTCTGGAAGGTTCTACACAAGGTATTGATGCAATTCTGAATGTGACTGAACAATTAATTCAGCCCCAGCATGAAGAGCACCTTAGACTGAACATGAGCTGGTAAAGGTCCAAGCAAGTCCTCCCCAGAAGCAGGGGAGAAAACCAGAGAGGAGAGAAATGCATGTGTTAAGTTCTATGGGGAATTAGGTAAGGGAACTGGCAGAATCAAAGAGGATGCCAAGGCAAGAAGCCCAAAAGAGCATCGCTGAAAATTTAAATGTGAAACATTTAGGAACGTGTCTCCTAAATGAAGCTTCTGTGTCGAGGAGAGCAGAGAAAGAGAAGACAGTTCGAGACCACAGCATGACATGAAGTTAGGAACCACAGTGTCAATGGTTGAAAGAGAAACATCCTCAGGACAGTGAGGAGAGGCCAGTTCTCTAGCTCGGCCTGTCCTGGGCTGGAAGTGTAGTGAGCATTCCAGCTGTTACTAACAGGATGAGCCAGGGTTTGGAATTAAATGTAAATACTTAAACACGGTCATGGCAGTTGTGCAACACAATTGCTGCTTACAGAAAGGAGTACTTTTTAATGTTGCACTATGTTTTTGTGTGTCTTTTACATCTCTGTTTTACTGGCAATTTATTTTTTATAAAGTTTCCAACTTACGATGGCTGGAAGGGGTGGGGGCTTTGCCTTGCCCAAAGTATTCCAGGAGCATCATATGCTTCATACATACAGATTTTAAGGTATGCTTTGTTACTTCATTTTATCCTAAATATATGTCTTTAAGTAAGTAGCAAAAGTCTGATTTCTTCAATTTCACATGAGGTAAGAATTTTAGATTTTGATTTTATCTGAGACACACAAACTGTAAAGGGGAGGGAGGTTCAGGAAAGCTGGTTTCTGACTCAGAGCAGAGTCTGAGAACTCATTGACATTGCAGGTAAATGCTGGAATTGCTTTTTAGGAGATGGATTAGCCAGTCTGATTTATAAATATGAAACCCGTGCTGTGATGGTTCTCAAATTCAAAGTACTACTAGATGAATAGAAATAAAGCTTCCAATTCTTTTACTTTTTCTAGGGTTTCAAATAAATCAGATAATCGGGTTTTAAACTTACTCAGCCACAGTTAACGTAGACATGACAGCCAGAATATTGCAAGTTTATCAGACTTCATATATACCATTTTCAGGAAATCTTCCTTCAGAACTGGTGTTTCTATTAAAACTTCCTTTAAGTCAAATTGTTTTTCTAAACTTTATTCCAGGTCTGACAAGTTTGGATGATACGTCATCATCAGAGGTTGTGAAACAATACTCAAAAAAATTGGCCCTGAGAATACAGAGTTCTCAAGTTCACATTCTGTCTATTCTCAGACTTTAGGACAGGAAGAAATGGTATCTTGTGGATGATTTATCAGGCACCTACTCCAAAATAACATTCTGATAAACTGAAAGTTACATGAACCAGAACATAAATGGAATTTCTTCTGAACCACACACGGAGTGATCACACAAGGAATGTATCTGGTACAACTTACTGAAAGGATTTGACCAACTCTGAATGTCCAACAGAGAGCTGGAGAAAGGAAGGCAGTGTGAAAGCTACTTGATTATCAATGCAAGTAGTGAGAAGAAAATTGTCTCAGAGCTTTTGTTAAGATTACAAAGACTGGAATGTTCTGAAACTCTTTGAATAGTCCAAAATCAAAATGAGCTTTTGAAACTGACTTACATGATTATAGGATCCCATTCCATGCTTCCCTTCCCCGTGCAGCTTCCCTTCAGGTAAAAGTCCCTTTCACAGAGATGAGTAGAATCTTTCTACTCGAGGTGGCAACATATACGTATCTAGTGTCATCACTATGTTTTTCTCACACTAAAACTGTATGCTTTGAAAGGTAGAGTTTGTATCCAGTATAGTTTCTGTTCTGTCCTAGTAAGGAAAAAAACAGCCCTAAATGTAAGATTATTCTAGCTGTCACCAACACAGAACTTTATAGGCAACTTGACTTTTACAGGATGATGGACTATACAGCTGGATAATCTAATCTTTACACGTCAACATCCCTTATGCAGTTCTTTTATAGCAGCCCAGCAGCAGCAGCAAAGACACTTGATATTTGACTTTATGAGATCTATCATACATAAACATATTTTACAAAGTGAACTGGTTAGTTGGGTTTAATTAATGGTAAATATGTCTCTTTGTTTAATGTATATAGAATATATTAAAGCTTACATCTTACATGATTATAGGATCCCATTCCATGCTTCCCTTCCCCTTGCAGCTTCCCTTCAGGTAAAAGACCCTTTCACAGAGATGAGTAAAATCTTTCTACTCGAGGTGGCAACATGTACATATCTAGTGTCACCACTATGTTTTTCTCACACTAAAACTGTATGCTTTGGAAGGTAGAGTTTGTATCCAGTATAGTTTCTGGTCTGTCATTATCCTTAGCATAGCACCAAGCAAAGAGAGGGAACTTGTTAAATATCATTTGGATATTTATGAATGAATAAAACAGACCCAGAATAACTCATACCTATTTTTCTCTCAAATAGAGACTACATGTAACAGTTGACCAATTTGTCACATGGCTGCCCTTAACAGCCTTTCTTTTTAGAACTCTGAATTCATTCAGAATGTTCCAAGAGTTTCTTCCCAGCAAAGCCATTAGCATGGCCCATGCCAAGCCCGATTAGCTTTGCAGCTGTTGAGAAGTAAATGGGACAGAGAGCATTTTCATCAGTCTGCCAGGTCCAGAGTTAACTGCTTTTTAAAAAGACCTTTCTGATAAGCAAAGCTCCCAAATTCCCAGGCACTTAGACATTTGCCTGTAAATATTTAACAGTGATAAAGAGATGCATGCAGGCAAGTGGAATCGCCCTTCGGATCTTTATGGAGTGATCCACCTGACTCTTAAAAAACATTCCTCAGGTTTTCGGTCTTCGCCTGTCAGCATTGCTAGTTCCCTTGGGTCGTTTACTTGCCTTGGCCAACCTTAAACAAATCCCTGAGTCTGTGTACACACTAGCCTCCAACTGGTTCTTCCAGGAGGTGAGAGGAATACCTGCCTTGCTGGATGCCTTCAGGAGTCACCATCGTGGATACCAACCTTGACTTTCTGGATGGAAGAAACTACCCAAGTACCCCAGCAGCATTCATACTTAAAGCTGTAGATAAAGTATGCCCCTTGCCCTTGAGTTTGTGTCTGCACCTGTAGGATTGATTCTATCCATCCAGTGGTCATCATGGAAGAGCAACACTCCCAACAGAAGGGGAAAACAGCCCTCCTGAGGTCTTAGTGTAATGTTGATTTTCAAGAGACGAATGAGGAGGGTCATTTAGCATCACAGCCGTGGGAGCGCTTTAATCTTAGATTGGGTTTACCATGCCCAAGATACTAAACTGCCCAGCAGAACCAATCAGCTATTCCCACCTACGGCTAGTTGAATTTGTGGACTGAATTGAACTGAATTGATTGAACTGATTAGTTCAGTGCAACATAGCCATCCGGAGGCCCCACCTTTACACAAGCACTGTGATGAAATCATCAAAGGCCTGAGGGACTTGGTTGGCAGCACTCTTGCTGCCAGGTTGCTGAACAGAAGCATCTGGAACATCAGAAGATAAATGTCCAAAGCAGCGCCCGTGTTCTGTGCTTCCTGCCTCATCTGAGCGCTGGGAGATGCTTCTACCTGAAGCCAATCGGCATCTCTGTCACTCAGCACCAGTGTGACTGAGTCCCCCAACCTAACTGCTGTCCACCTCCAATCTCTAATGTGGACTCTCTACTACCTACCTTAAAGGGCTGTCCTTTTGACAGACTAACAGTCAGATGAAGGACTGCTTCAGGGCCGTCCTGTTTGACAGACTAATGGTCACACTGCTTAAGTAAACATCAAATTCTAGGTGGAGAGATGGCTCAGGGATTAAACTCTTTGCCTCGCAAGCTAAAGAATCCAACTTCAGATCCCAGATCCCACATAAAAACACCAGGTGGGAATGGCGATGGCCTGTACTTCAAGCCTAAAACCCAGAGCCTGGAAAACCTCAGGGAAAAGCAATAATAAGGCAGAGCAATCCAGGATGATTCCTGAAGTCAACCTTTGCACTCCATATACACGCAGTGTTCTCTGGTACACCCATACACATTCACACATGTGCATGTTGTTCACATCTGTGCACATGGAGAACAGCAAATTTCACCATTGTTTTATTATTACTATCATTTGTTATTATTATGTAAAAAACAGAAACTGCAAATAGCAACTTTCATGGCCAGAATCTCCCGGTGTCTTGGATGTTTTTAAATTTGATGTGAGAGCTGGGGAGAAGACTCAGCAGTTAATTCCCTGGCCATGCGAACATGACACCAGAGTTCAGATCCCTTAATGCTGGGTTGGTGTGACAGCCTGTCTACAATTATAGCCTCAGAAGGTGGAGACTGAGAGTTCCCAGAGCAAGCTAGTCAGTCAGACTAGCAGGACCTGCAAACACTGAGTCTGATTAGCGACTCTGGCTCAAAAGAGTAAAGTGAAAGAAAAATTGAAGGTGATTCCTAGTATTAACCTCAGGTCTCCACATGCATACCTATACACACTCTCTCACACACACATAAAAGGAAAAAAAAATGGATGTAATACATCTATTGTCAAAAGTATTTCCATCTGACAACTAAAATATTTTTCCAAGTACAAACATCATGTAGATAGAGTAAGCTTATTTGGAAGCATCCTGTGGAAAATATTTATATTGGCTTCAAAGTGACCATAGCTATTCTTATTGATTGAGACAAGAAATCAGTTAGAGAGATGAAATACGGAAGAAAAAAAAATGCTAGTGGAATGTGGCTGGGTCCCCTGTTCCTCCTGTTCCACCATTCTAATTCATGTCCCGTGTGGTCTCAGGAGTCCATTCATGATCATCTCATGGGGTCCTGCCTGATTTCATGGGGCCCTACACTTGTTCTGCTGTCCAAATCTTGGAAGTCTCAATAAGTTTTGAACACATGGTCCCATACTGTCTTTTTGCAGTAGTAGTCCTCACAGATTATTTAGCAGGGCCCACCTGGATGTGATCCATTGCAGGTAGAGTCATGCATATTCCATTAACAGATCTCCTATTAAAAGATACTCATAAGGGCTGGGTGTGTGGGTCAGTTGATAAAGCGCTTACATGAGATGCACAAGGCTCTGGCTTCAATCTCTACCACCGCATAAACCATATGGTTGTGAATGCTTGTAATCCCAGCATCTAGAAGGTAGGCAGGAGGTTCAGAAGTTACCACACAGAAAACATCGTCAGGTTCTTACTTGATATGTGTGTCTGTGTAAGAGAGAGAGACAGAGACAGAGACAGAGAAAGGAGAGAGAGAGAGAGAGAGATGTCCAGAACAGGAGAGGGTTCAGATGGCAAAGTACTTAGCATAAGCATGAATTTGGAGTCTCAGCACCCACATAAAAAAGCTGAACATGATTCTGTGCACCTGTAACCCCAGCACTAGAAAGTGGAGCTCACTGACTAGTCAGCCCAGCAGAATTGATACCAGGTTCATTGAGAAACTCTATCTCTAAAAATAGGGTGGAAAGCGACCAAGAAATAAAACCAACGTTACCCTCTGACCTCTATACACAAGACGCAGGCATATGAGAGAAAGAATGTAAAATCTAGTTAACTTAGCTGTTTGGGTACTCATACCTGACAGCTAAGTTTTGCTATGGTTCCATGCATGCTGGATCTGTCTTGGATGCCCGCATCTGCTCCCCAGCACCGTCTTCCAGCATCCATTCACAAGGTGTCTCTACTCACCTTCTCTCTCTATTCTCAGGAGACAGAAGGAAGCTGATGGGTACCGAACAGTCAGTCATTCCCCACACCTGTCATTCACTTCTACAGCCTTATCATTCAAAAAATACACTTAGACTCCTGCATATAAGCTGGCAAATTTCCCGATACTAAACACTGATCTAGCAACTTGTATGTCTGACCTCCTTTCCAGCTTTCTCTAGCACATGTTTTGTCCCAAGGCTCTTGACATGGTCTCTGTATTGTTTCTCTACAGCACAAGATAAAAAAAAAAAAGTTTTAGTTGTTTGATTTTTACTGGGTGATTAGTCTAGGCATGATAAGGAGGAAAGCACGTAAAGCATTATTTTATTTGAAAGCCAGAAGCACATAATGTTTATTAATAAAGAGCCTGGTTTACATAGATTTTATTATTATTGAGCATAAACTGGTTTATATTACAAGCAAGGGTGAAATTACTAACTAATTAGCCTGTGAAGATCCATTTAATGGAATATATAAATCTAGGGTTTTGCTGGGGTTTTTTTGTGTGCAAACCTTAAGGGTCTTATTCATTAAACATGTATGGTATGCAGCTTTTATGCTGAAACAGAGGGTTGCGATGTACTTCAAGGTTAAGTGACTGTGTGCTTCCCAAAGTCCAATATCTCAGTGCTTTAAATTCCTCACTTCCTCAAGAAGTCAGTTTCGACACACCTCTGCTTCAGCATGGACACTGAATTCCACTAAAAACAGCAGAAATCTCAGAAAGCAAAGGTAAAGAATTTACAGGCTAAATCCTTATCCCCCACCCCACACCCCAGAGCCTAAGATCCACTTAAGTCTTCCAAAAGAACTTTGTTTCTATTAACTTAGAGCATTGCACAATCTTTGTAAACACACCATTCTCGTATATTTCAGTTAAATTTTGTAATAGCACCATAAAATGTGTCATGCATTGCCATAAACTATCAGTCACAGGAAGCACAAATTGTACAGAGGAATGACTAGAAACATGTTTTGGAATTAAAAAAAAAACTAAGAATTTGGAAGAAATCATCCTAAATATTTTTCTTATATTTCCCATTGAAACAAAGTAGGGACTGTGTGTTTGGAGTTAATTTCAGTCTAAAGCTGTCTCCACTGACATTGTCCCACTCAAGATAACTGAGAGGGGACTCAGCAACGCAAACCCCCTTTGCTCATTCTCCTACACCCCTAGCTGAGGAGTGATGTTTTCCACAGTGAACTAAAGATGCCCATGGATGACCGCTATCGTCTTTTACTTCCAGATAAGGCTATTAAAGAAAACCAAACCAAACCAACCAACCAAACAAACAAAAAAACAACTTTGGTATATGAGATTTATCATCTAGTCTTCAGTTGTTTGAAAGTTCACTTAGAGCACATTGCAATTCTAAGCCTTTCGTTCAAAAATCAATTCACCACCCTCGGGACAACCCGGACACCCCAATTCTATTCTGAAAAGCGGGAAAGGGCTTCTTTGGAGGAATAAAGAGACCTCAGATGAGAAGGAATCTACCCCTCCCCTCCCCTCAAGCAACTTCTTTCACCGGTCCTTTGCTTGTTCCGAGGGCCTCGGGTGACTACAGCAAGCAACAGCTAACAGAATCACGCCCCCCCCCCTCCGGTTAGTTGCTCTGAAAACAGGGTGTTTCCAGCTTCTCCACGGGCTGCACCACCATAAGCGATTAAAACCTTACTCGCAATGAAGATAACCCTGCTTGCCGCCATAAAGTGCCCTGTCATTCGGGTTTATGGATGTGCTTTGGTTTTAATGTCACAACCCAGTGCAAAATCTAGACATACAGAAACAGAAGGTTTGCATGAAGGAAATTTGCGTTTGAAAAATCCCCAGTGTTTGCTCTGGGGGGGCGATCTCTTGGACTGCGCGGGTGTCTGCAGGCTCAGCGAGCGCGCTTGTGAGACTCGCGTTATTTAAAGATGAACACTGCCCCCTGCTGTCCAGAGGACGCATAACCGCCAGAGGAACTTCTTTTCCAGGTAGAAAACTGTCCTTGCATAAGGGACTGCAGGGATTAATATTTATTCTTTCAGTTCAGCTGGCGATTCAGAAGAACTATAGCTGGAAAGAATTACTCCTGTAAAGAAAAACAACCTTGTTTATTATAGCTATTCAGTCTCTTTTTTAAAAATCAACTATCACCATGGCAAAGATCCACTTCAATAAAAGGCCCAGAGACACAAACATGGAGGGGAAGCAAAGGAAACTCTGCAACAGGTTTAACAGGTTCCGTGAGCGGACACAACACCGAAATCCAGAGAATCCCGGCCAAGCTAGGGCCTGAGAACCCTCCTAACAGCCTAGTTGTCCACTATGGGTCCTGGTGCCTTGACCCTTAACCTGAGCACCTGTGCGGGGCTGTCAGACAAAGGCGGCACAGAGCCCAAATGTCCAGGTGACAATTGAGAACCCTGCAAAGACTTTAGGTGGTGCCATCCCCACACCCCCTCTCCTTTCTGGGCAAAATGCAAGGCTAGAGGGAGAAAACCCGTCATAGAAAATCACTTGGAAACCAAGAGCTGCCTGCTCTTCTTTCAACTTCAAAGTCAATGCCTTCAGCTGAACATCACCAGGCCTCTGTAGGTAGGAAAATGTCAAGGAAGGCTGTCGGTGGATCTTAAAAAGCATAGCTTGGATTCACCTAGCAGAAGGGCAGCAATCCATGGAGAAATAGCCAGGGAAAACTCTTGATTTTATAATTCCAATTGTGATTGTGAAGCAAACGTTCCCTCCCCTTCTGTGCTGCTAGAAGACAGGGTGAAGAACTGCTTTCATGAAATGGCTTGCAAATGTCACCACATACCCGTGTGCCAGCCTCCTACATTGTTCAGTAACCAGGTCATGAAAACAGTTCTCCTGGGTGCTTTCACACCATCCTATCAATACAGCTCCTTGAGGCAGAGGTTATTTCCCCTTTATAAGTTACAAAATTTGTAATTATGAAGATTAACTAATGTTCTCATGTTCAGGAAGTTAATGGGTGGAACAGACCTTGTGTTCATGCCTTGTGCCCCTGTGAGTTGGCCTACGAGTCTGTTCTCCCTTCCAGTTTCCTCCTCGATGGTCACTTAGAAGCCAGGCATGTTGGTTGACAGGCATCTACAACTGCAGCCTTCACTAGACTGAAGCTGGAGGATTATGAGCTTGAGTCAGGTCTATTTTCCAAAGCCACTGCTGTAAGAACACACATATGGAATTAGAGGGAGGAGGAGGAGGAAGAGAGGAAGAAGAGGAGGACAAGATACACTAGGCTGGGTAATCAAAGAAGTCTATTGAATATACAATTTATTGATGAACTTCTGGTAAAAAGGTACTCTCACCAACAGAGCACTGTCAGACTTTGTAAAAAGAAGAAAAATCAGTATTTGTTTTCTTTTTTAATTAGCAGTGTTTTAGAAAGGTCAAGCAGGGTTCAAAAATACTAACTGGAAAAATCTCATACATAAACAGTTCCTACCACTGCACAAAGTTAAACTTGCATGCTGTTCTGAGCAGTGTGATAAAACCTTGCACTGCCCTACTGGGTCCATGTAGGAGATGAGTTTTGCCTTAGTGCAGTGACCGGTACATTTGTTCTAGTCTACTTTACACAGTAGCCTGATGCTATATGACAGTGGCTGCATCTGGAGGCACTGTATCATCTCATGTCAGCACAAGATGAGTGAGCACAGGACACCAAGAGATGATGAGGGAGAAACAACATATAAAATAACTTTTATCACAGCATATCATCAAGTTGTCTTATCAGTACTTACTGTTTCAACCTCTCACTGTGCCTAATTTGTCAATGAATCCTTATATACATAAGATGTATATACAGGGTTTAGTAGCATCAATGTTTTCAGACAAATATAGAATGTCTGATACATATCTCCTATGGAGAAGCTGAAACTAGTTGTATGCAGGTCAGAAACACAGACAGATATATTTGCATCTTTCCATATTTTCAGAATTTACTAATTTACCAATAAACTCATGTTACACTGACTATTTCAGGCTCCAATTTACCAACTAGTCTCAGTATCCCTTGGTAGCTGGCCGTTGGCACATCAAAGTTCTTTTGTTTTAATCTTAAATCCTGAAGTTAAATCTCAGATCGCACATGAACAGTTTGCCACAATAACCTAGAAATATGAAGGTTACGGAATGGCTTCGAAAAAGTTAAAGAAGCTGTAGAATTCAGTGAGGCTGTCCTGAAGTCTGAGGCAGAAAGTGGCTTAGGGATAGAGGGAGGTCTGTCGGGGACCAGATAATGGGTACAGACCTGCCGGATGTAGGTCCTACCGCTCAAGGGTCAGTTTGAAATGGTCTGAGTGTCGCGGGCAGAAGTTGCTCTCAGACCTGAGTCAGAGACAGAGGAGAGTCCTGCTCTGTGGCATCTGTCCTGAATAAGGCTGATGGCAAGTGACCAAGTGACTGATCGGATCTTGGGGTGCTCCCTCTTCAACAGTCACAGAGAGAAGGGTTCCAGCCGGTGTGGCAGAGAAGCTCTTACATCTGGTGTTTCTTCAGTGGTCCGGTGTGTTTTCAGGTGTCGTCGTTTATTGGCATAAATAAAAATTATCAGTTTGTGCCTCCTGGTGTTGGCAGATGGTAGTTGTTTACGTGTGTAAACAAGATGTAGAGTCATTGTTTCTTGGCACTTACATTGCAGCAGCACTGGTCAAATCTGTTGCTTCACATAGCAGAGTCATTTTAGGCCAGACACAGTCTAAGAGCTGGTCGTCCATGAAGTAACCTGGAGCAGCCTGGCCTGTTGTCCTGTATCTCTACCCCTGGGGCTCATCACAATACCTAGTGCGCTCATGATCGAAGTCTAGAGAATTCTGTCCCAATATTTCCCCTTTTATTCTACTTTCTTCCTTATTCAAAGTAGCCTTACGGAAAATAATGTGACTTCTTAAAAGACATGATATTGATAGTTCATCTTTATTGAGTAATGGCTATGTGCCAAGCACATGGGATGATTTGTTTAATGATCACAGCAGATATATGAAATGAATATACATACAGTCATCTCCGCTTTACAGAAGAGGAAACAAGGCCCACAGGAGTCATTTGCTCAGGGTCACACTCAAATGGATATAGAGCTGGAGCTCAGATGTGAAGATTCTCTCACTTTCAACATTATCATACACTCACATGTCTGTCCAGCCACAGGACAAGTTCATTACAACTGAAGCAGGAAAAGGAAGTAGGAGTTTCCCTCAAATCCTGCAGGGAAGGTGGAGAATCCTACCTGGATGTTTACGGTGCAATGGGGGAGGATCACTGAGCAACCGCACACAGATCTTCCAAAATCCCACCTGTCTGGATCCCGAGGAAAACTGAAAATGCTGTTTATTCCATAGAAATGAAGCAGTTTTCGGGGTTTGCTTCAAGAGCCAGCTGGCGGCTGATCTCTGAGTCAACCGTCTGCTGTCACCAGAGGCCAAGGGAGTGTGAAGGGCAGCTGTTTCTAATAGCAGTGAAGTGCAGTGTGTGGTACAATACCCACAGAGACCACCCAGCAGCCAGCATGTATCTGTGCTGGGCCCCGTGCTATCTTCTCTAGCTAGTGGAGAACAGAAGTTTCACAAGTCCAGCAACTGCCAAAGGATGCCCAGCTGGGCACAAGCTGATTCCCAGTCCAGGTCTGACCCCAGAGCCTCTCCCACGACTCCAAGGAAACCAAGCCGACTCTCAAGCCCACTGGGATCTTAACCACTTCTGTAAGACCCAGCACGCTCTTTTCCAGAATGTTGTTCTGATCATCTTTAAATCTTGAGACAGGATGCTATGCTTTTCTCTGTGGTCGCTGAGTATAGATGACACAGACACGGAAGATTTGTCTTTGAGTTAATTAAATGAAGACCAAAAGCAAATATGGGGTCAAGTGGGCTTAGGCAGCCCATCGGAAGACTCCAGGTGCTTGTACAAGGTCAAGTGCCGCGTAGAAATTGGTGAACCTCCTGCCTCTGGCCGAAAGAGATTAAGCCAGTTTCAACTTCTTTGAGTTTGTTTGTGGGACCTTATTAACAAAAGAAGGGTACAGATTTCCTTGAGGGTCCTACTAATCCTAAACATAACTGGTAAATCTTTGCATTTTCAGTGGTTTGCATAAGAAGTGAAAGTCTAACTGCTATATTTCCAGTATATAGCTTGCCTTTAAAAATTACTGGATAAAGAAACAGCTGGTGCTCTTGCTACTGAGCATGCCTGTTGCTAGGCTTCTCAACCACGGAGCAGACCTTGTGTGTGCGTGCGTGTGTGTGTGCGTGTGTGTGTGTGTGTGTGTGTGTGTGTGTGTGTGTATCTTGTGGCATGACTGATACCACAATCCCATAGTCATAATGGTGCTTTAAATAGCCCGAGATCACAGACACAGACACCCCTTGAACAACGAAAAAGATTCCCTTTTTCAGTAACTGTGGTATGTCAGGAAAGCTGTTAGAAAGCAGAAATGACTCTTTGTGTTGTCAGTGTCACCTTAATCTGAGATTATACAACACCCCCGTATGACCTGAATTCTGTCTCTCTCAAAATTCATACATTGAGGTTCTAGCATGCATGGAGATGAGGCTTTTAGGAAGGTAAAGGTTAGATGAGGTCATGTGGTGAAGCTCTAACCCAATAGAAGTGGTGTTCTTTGTTTTTCATGGAAGGAATGTATGTTCATATGTACGCTGGCACAGGTGTGTGTGCAGATGGGTATGCACATGTGTACATGTGGAGGCCTGAGGTTAACATCAGGAATCATACTCTCTCGTTCTTGTACCTTATTCTTTTTTGAGATCGGTCGCTAAATCAAATTCAGAGTTCACTGATAAGGCTGGTCTGGCTAATCAGCTTGCACTGGATAATTCCAGTCTCCATCTTTTCAGGCTGATATTATAAACAGGTTGCCACACCTGACTGGCATTTGATATGGGATCCTGGAATCTGAATTCTAGTCCTGTGGCTTGCACAGAAAATGCTTTAACCACTGATCTGATATTCCTATAAAAAGAAGAAGAGATACCAATGTTTGGACTTTGGGTCACCCCTTCCCCAACGTACAGGAGAAAGGTCATGTCAGGACACAGCCAGAAGTTTCCACCAGCAAGCCAGGAAAGGAAACTTCAAGGAGAAACCATATTGACTGCCAGAATGGAGGAGAAAACCATTTCTGCTGCTGAAGCCGCCCAACTTGTGATTATCTGTGGTGGCGGCCAGGGCAGGCGACTACACCCGGCAATACCAACACCATGATAGCTGCTCAAGTGACCTATGGAATTTTTCAGTTACTCCCCAGTTCAGGAACTGAGGCAGAAGGTCTTCCCTTCCCTTCCCACCACCATCTTTACACGCCAACCATCTTAGAAGCAAAGGTTTGGCTGTCCAGGAGCTGACAAAAGGGATCACAAACTCTGACCTTTGACCTCAGGCCAAGAGTCAGGAAAGCAGCTGTGTTGTCCAAGGGCCTTAGAGGGATTCTAAGGATTTCAGGTTCACCTTTCACCAGCCCTATTCCCTGACAGGCAGTCACACCCAGTGGCCACCCAGAGGAGCAGGCTTCGGGTTTCCTGCCACCCGGTGGAGGCCTACCTGCCTTCATTTCCCCTCATGTCAGCCTGCTACTTGACTGACAGATCATCGAGCTGCTGCTGGGCCTAGCTTAATTCCTCACTCAGTGAGTATATATCGGCCCATTATTACTGTTACAGGGAGCTGGGACTTTGCAATGAAGGAAATGAGCCACAGTTCTCCTGGCCAGGGATTTTACCTTCTACTCTGACACCTTCTAATTACTCAACTTGTACTCCATTACCTTAGTGTAACTTTTCATTTTCCACAAGATGTCTTTTCCTACCCAGTGACAGGGTTCTGTTCCTAACCATTTTCTCATCTGTTCTTCCACTTCCTTCAGAAAGTGATTAGTAACACCATCTCCTGCTGGTTGTTTTACCAGTGGAGAAGGTCGAAGGCTAACAGGAGCCATCCCCTGCCCAAAACACTCCCACAGGTTGTGTGGAGGCAAAGGGTGGCCACAGGGATTTGTCGAGTCTGGAGTATAGATTAGCTATCTTCTGATGCTTCGTATTCTTCCTTTCCACTTAAGCTCTGTGCTAGCAGTAAAAATGCAAACACAATTCCCCATAACTTCTCCACGGGGACTATTCTTGGCTGATTTCTTATAACTCAATTGCGATGGTTCAGACAAAAATCAACCAAGGTCATGACAGTGAAATGCACATTGCACGCTGATCAGAGACTTTGGATGGGAGTTACGAGCATGAACTCAAAGCCAAAACACCGAATCTGCCCTGTAATTATTTTATTTTTGACTATAGCAAGTCTCAATCAAATTGCTATCCTGGGTTCAAAGCACTATTTTCTGAAAACATCTAAAAGCCAACTTGTATTTATGTGTAAAACATACATATTACCCAGAAATGATTCAGCAACATGATCTGATCTTACCCGAGATTTAAAAAAAAAGTCTCCTTTTAAGTCAACCATTCGTTCCATGTACGTGTGTTTGAAGATAAAGTCTTGCTTCCGTCCCACACCCAAACCAGCAGATAATTGTCTGGGACCCAGGGTTTGTGCTAAATAGAATTTCTCCAGGCAGGAGTAAAGCACCCTTTTGTATCTTATATTCTTCATTACGTCTTTTCATAGCCTTGCAACACCGGAAGCTCACACCTTCCGGGCCTACAACAGTGTTGGCAGAGCAAGTAGGCGGTAGAGGAGAATTTTAGATGGGGGTCACTTCTGAGACACTCAGGAAAATTGTCTCAATATCATCTTTTGCCAAGGAATAGCAAGTTAGAATCAGTTCTTGGACTTGTATAGATTTGAGCCAAACTGAACATGCATGGTGCCAACATGGGTAACATCCATGCGTGGGTGCCAACCAGCCAGAAACTGCAAGCCCTTTCCCTTAGACCCCACGAGGAAATCAGGGCCTAGCTCCCAATGAAGCCCATGCAAGCAGCATGAAAAAGGATTCTTACTGATCGGTAGATGTTATTGGAAATCACTCGTTTGGTCACTGAACATTGAGCTTGTTCTAAAAAATAATTATCTTTCTGCTTAGGTTTCAGGTTGTTTTGGTAATATGTATGTTTTACACATAAATACAAGTTGGCTTTTAGATGTTTTCAGAAAATAGTGCTTTGACCCCAGAGAAGCTCAGAAGACTCATGAATGATACAAAGGGCAAAACCTCCTACTAGCTAGGGTCATAAGCAAATGGCTAGGACAGAAAATGGGCAAGGAGTCCTATACATCCATTTTTTTCTCAGGAAATAAAGTGAAGAGAGTCTCAGTCCCTAGTATTACAACACAAGATAGGGAATGTTGCTTTCGTTCTGCCCAACTAAAGTGCTGCATGACTTTTCTTCCCTCTCCCATGCTTTTCCCCTGATTCATGCCTCTAAGGTTCTGAGTTCAGGTTCAGTCCGACTAGTGTTGGCATGATCAATATCCTGTTTCTAATAAGTGGGTTTGCAGATATATATTTTTTTAAATCTCTCATGAAGCTCCCTGAACATCCAATGACTTACAAAATAACAACTTGATGAATTAAGTGTCAATGAATCAGGAACATGTGGATTAAATTTCCCTTGGAATACGTCTGGGTTTAAATATTCAGAAGGAAAGTGCTTGGGAAAATGTGTTCTGTTTTTTTCCTAAACACATAGTCTTTGAAAAATCATCTCAGACTTGCTCTACGGCTTCCCCACTCCAGGTCACACAGTGTGATAAATCCTTGTACACATGTACACAGCTGGTCACAGGGGTGTGCGTGGCTTGGCTGCCTGGGGTAATAAGCCCAGTCTGCGGACTGTGTCATGAAGCGGGGCCGCGAGTCCTCCAGCTTGTCTGTGTTCACACTCACGGAAGGTTTGTTTTTGTTTGGTTTTCATCTGAGAGCGAACCGTAATGATTTCCACACAGCTCACTACCACCACCACCACTCCCCGCCCCCAGCCATTCTATTCCCATCGCTGAAACCCTCAGGGAGAATCTACTGTGTGTGACAAAGAAATATGTCTCTTCTCTGTGTTGCAGACCTTGGATCCCGTCCAGGACCCTTCTTCCCCGGAGGCCCGCTCTCATCGTTTATGATTTGCATTTCATAGCCACACACTGAACCCAGGAGGAATTTGTCTCAGCAGAATGGTGAGAGCTAAAAGTAGCAGGCAAGAACTCTCTTTTCCAAGGCATTCTGTAGAGAGTCTGCCTTGCCAGGAATCTCAAGCCAAATTTCATTTGAAATCGATACAAGAAAAGAACATCGGCACGACCACCCTTCTCTCTCTTCTCCTCTTTCTCAAGACCCCTCTTGACCTGGGAATATCTTTTTTATGTTTAATCTCATTCTGGATTGCTAATTATTGTGTTGTTTTTCCCACCCGTTCCCTCACTCCATTTAACCATCGACATTCACAAAGTCCTTTGATTTCTTAAAACTCTCCTTATCCATGGATTTTTAACTTGCAAAACTGAACAACACAATTTTTGAATTGTAAGCAAAGAATTTGAAAGAGAAGAAAGGAACAGTCTTAGAGAAAACAAAACTGGTCTGATTGTTTTTTTAATTAATTCAGGTTAGAAGATATGAGGGACCTTAAAATATACTGCCTACGGGGAAAGAAAATCTAGTCTCATATTTTGAACATGATCTTTCTTATAAATGTTAATGAGAGAGTCTTGGGAAAGACTTTTCGTGAAGTCATGTCTGATATTCAGATATATTAGGACTACACTCAAGAGCACGGATTTTAATTCTCAACTCTCTTCTGAACAGTATGTTTTTCTGAACTGTTACCAAAGCATCACCTGCTTTCTCCCCTGAAAACAGATGACTCTCCCTCTTTCCACATCATGTCCAAGAAGTCCCAAGAACAGTTGCTGTCTATATGCTGCCCCGCCAGTCACACCTGAGCCCCTCTGCCTCATAGCACAGCAATCACAGCTGAATCTGCCCAACCACATGCTGAAAACCTTCATCCCTCCCATATCAAGAAGGGTGGTTTTCAAGGGCCCAGGGCTAACAGAGGGAAGGGATTTACTGGAACCTTCAGACTTCACACCACTTCTAAAATAGTTACCTTTCACCCCTCCTAACTGAGACATGGTGCATGGAGCAGGAAGGACAGCTGTAAAGCTCTCATGTTGATTCTGGGGTTCATCCCCACATTTTGCACATTGCCTCTTCTCCCTGCTGCTGTCTAAGCCCTCTAGCCTACAGTTTGGGGTCCAGACACCTCAGAGCATAGATAAACTGCAGAAGCTGAGGGGTGGCTGCCTCCTCTTCGGCCCTGTACCCTGTATCATCATGCTGCAGACACCCCAAGTCCTTGTGCACCCAGACTCTCCCAGTCCATACCCTCCCACTGAAATGATCCCTTTCCCAGCTGACACCCGCTTCTCTATTTTCTCCTGACAGAGGGGTTCCTTCATCCCCTGGGACTCACCTGGTCTTCTCACGATGACCTGATAGGAGTTGCCTGCTATCCTCCAGCCAGGCCTTCCTGCATGAGAAAGAAGACCTTGCAGATATTGGTTCCTTACAGCAGATTCTTAGTGGTATTTGAGGAAATAGATACTTGTAGAGAATAAACAAGCAAGGGAAACTGCACTAGTCAAGTCCAGATGACCACCTTGCCAGAAGCTGGTCGGTCATATCTCAGTACCACAGTCAAGTTCATCTGGCCTGTAAGCTACCAGCAATATCCAGATCATGGCACAACCGAACTTAATATTTTAGTCTTTTTAACATATAATCCTCATTAATTTTCTGATGCTAATAATACAATACCATACCCTAGATAAGCACTCAAAAAGGGGTTCTCTTCCAAGGTCCAACGTTAAGGGACTCCACACCCCAGCAATGTTCTTCTGATGTATGGAGTTCACAGCAATCACAAAGCATCACACGGTAAGAGACCCAGCCAAGCAGATCTTCATAGCACACCCATTCTAGAAACAGCCTTTAATGCACTAACCTGCCGATCCCTTAGGAAAGCAAAGATCTAATCACCTCTTAAAGATCCTGCTTGATCTCACCTCTTAATTTCTCATGATAAGGAGTAAATGTCCACTTTAATTTCAGAGGAGGCGGACCATATTCAAACCATGGCAACAGGTAAATAAAACTAGACATTTGTTGATCTAATCACCTCTGAAACAAATGCTCCTCCTAGAAACATTGTCCATAGCCACCATTATGAGTTAAAAGATGCTAACATTTATGTGTCATTTGTTAGACATCAGACAGTCACGTGGGTGTGTGGCTGATTCACTTGATCGATGCAAAGTCTGGGGAGAGCGTGCTTTTGTGACATTCACTTTACAGATGCCAAAGCGACCCAGAGGGACCAGCAGAGTAGAGCCTCCAACACAGCCCCTGAGTGTCATCGCTGAGGCTGCAGATGGGCATTGCTTGGCCCACTAGACACAGCAGAAGGCACTTTTCAGTTTGGAGACATCGTCAAACTACCCACATCTTGCATCTTGTTTCCAGTTTACCACATGCGCCACACCCCGCTTCCTTACAGCTCGATGGAATCATGTCCAGTAGTCCATTTAGGCAGTGTCACATACTGAAAATCATACGGAAAAACTGCTTCTCACTTGATTGTCAAGAAGCCCCAAATTGTGTTCTTTTCTTACACAGAAGGGGTTCTGAGCAAACTAACTTCACTCCAACCTGGAGAGTGGAATGCTAATTTTGCTAGGCAGCCCCATGCTGCTTCCTCTTGTAATTCTGTGCTGTTCCAAAGCTAAAGCCAACAGTATGCAAGAGAGCATTAGCAGTTCCTCTTTAAGAACGGGTAGAAGGCTTGAACCTCCCACCCTGACCTCCACGACCCCCACCTGCCTTCTACAGAGCCCTGCCTCCCAGAAGCCTCTATAACCTTGCAATTCAGACAATGAATTCTATTCCCAGCTCATCAGTACAAAGTGGACGCCACACTTAACCTCCCTTCGCCTCTCTCTCGTTCCATCTGCAAAATAGCCGAAATAATGTGGGCCACCTGCTGCCCTTGCATGAGTGTGGTGAGAATTAATGATATTAGGCTAATGCTGTCAGCTTTCCGAGCTCCCTGTGTTTGGAATGAGAGCCTCCGTGTGGGTATCAAATATGGTTCCCTAATCACAGGACTTTGAAGTCATCCATATATCTTCAGAGCCCTGGGTGCCAACACATCAGCTTTCCTATTTGTTATTTGAAATGGTGCCCAGAAGAGAAGAGGACAAGACATGACTGAAGGATATGGTCGAGGCGACCCTTCTGGTGACCATCCATTCAACATCTGTCCGCGGGGAGGTGATTACAGAACCTCACATTGCCTGGTCATTATCATTAGTGCATTATTTGCTGAATGGATGGAAAGGACAGGTCAGGCCAGAGGCGTCTTTGTTGAAGGCTGAGTTCACCCCAGCTCTGCCTGCCTATGAGGGGAGGGCTCTCATAGGACAAGCTGAAGGGCCTTCCCTTCTCCTCTCTTCCTGCCTGACATATCTCTGTGCCCCACCCACCCTCACCCCTTATTTAAGAGTTCACAAATTGTTCCTGCCAGTTTAAGCAAAAATGTTCCGGGAGGTAAAAGGGCCACGGTAATTAATTTTGCTCCTTGACTGGAAGGTGAAAAGCTTTTTATTATGTAAATTATAAATGTCCTGAAGGGAAACTTTATCTCCCTCTCACCAATGAGCCAGTCAGGCTGCCTACATCAGGATTTTTTTTTAATGTTTATTAGTCTAGTGGGGGCAGTTAGGACCGTTTCATAGCTTCTAAGTGCTGACATTTATCTATTGCTTCCAAATAAACCTAGTGGCAGGAAGCCACGGGTGGATCACTAAATATGGAGGAGGGGAGGCCGCCTGACTGTCCACAGACAGGCACAGAGCAAGGTGTAGTGGACTCAGAGCCCAAGGCGATGTGGGACTCCACCATTCTCCATGCTGAGCAGAGGACTTTTCCTGCCTCTGTCCCTAGTATCTCTCCATCCTGCTTTGCCGTGATCCCCACTCACCTGCCTGAGCCAAGGAACATCCACTCTCCTCACTCTATTACAGTGTGGTCAGGGGTCTAGGATTGAAGAATGAGATCAACACCCACACAAATTTGTAAAAGCAGTGAAGAAACCTTTCATTCAGAGCAAAGTGATAGTGAAATTCAGGATACACTGCAGGAGAGAAGGCCATATGGGTTAAGAGAATGAAGGGCCCAGGTTGTTGCCTGAGGTCTCTTTTTATGGGGTGTAAAGGAAGGAAGAGTCAATTAATAAGGGAATAGAGTTTGGGTCATTCTCCATTGATTGATCTCCTCTGATTGATAGATTACATTATCTAGTTATTTTTTCTACTGCATATGCCTCTTTCCACAATACATCTGATTTTAATCACAGCATGCCAAGTTATGCATAGTCATAAGAGAGTAAACAGGGAATTTTCCCTAAAAGTTCATTTGAAACCCTACTATACATGAGTTCAAGCCAGATCACTTCCCTGCTCTTTGTACCCAGATGCATTGTGAATATATTTAAATAGAAACTGCCTTAAGTTTGATGGCTACTAAGGGAAGAAAAACCTATTTCATTATTTAGAAAGGGGTATATACTCGTCTGATGAAGGTGGGGGTTCCTGGGATGATTAGATGCATTTTTGGAGAAAGATTTGTGTACATAGACCCTGCAGAGCCTAAGTCCCTGGTCCCTGCAGGACCAGAAACGTGTATGTTGGTGGATGCTTAGCCCAAGGCAAAAAGGTTGCCAGATTCATAAGTTATGCTTTCTTGTCTCAGCTCTACTCGTACTCCCAGGCTTACTGCTCGGATTGCCTGGAGAGCACTCTTGTTCGTAAGAAAACAATGGATCAGTTTCTTTCCCTGGAGGAACACATTCACATATGGTGACAGGCCCGGGGCGTAGTACCTAGATATGTAACAAACATTATTCTTCATATTTCTTTGAAGGCTTTTGTGTATCAGCATGTACATGCATATGAACATGTACCACTGAGTGCATGTGAAGATCAGAGGACTCTGGGGATCTTTTTCTCATTTTCCTCGAGGCAGAGTCTCTCTTGCTTTGACCACTGCACTGCATACTCCATACTGTATTCTAATATAAGTCGTTTCCTAGGGAGCCTTCAGGATCTTAAGATTTTTGCATTCTCTCCCATCTCAGAAATGTGGAAGCTGTGGGGAAAGAGTGGCTGAGAAGAAACTGCTAGAAAACAGAAGAAATGGAAGGGAAACTTACTTTTCGCATGTCCCATAGTAGACATTTTATCCATCAAGAAAACTGAGTCAAAGATTAGAGTGATTTATTAATCATCACTGGTAGCTGTACCACTACACCTCACATGTACCACTACACAAGATTGCGTAGAACTGTACAAATGGATATAAAAGGGCTTGAACTTTATGAGGAAAACATCCAGCAGGTGTGAATAATGATAACTGGGACTAGACAGTGACAGCACAGGCCTCAGGAGCTTCTAAGAGTGAAGAGAGACTGCAGAAGAGGGAACATGGGCGTGGCAGAGCACCAGACCTACTGTTTCTGTTATAGACAGATCTAGAATGCTCTCCCAAAGACCTCTTTGTTCAACTTGTTGTTCTTGAAATGGGGGTGAAGCATTGGGGGAGGGGTGTAGTGAAAGGAAGTTAGGTTGTGGGGGGGGAGCCCTTGAAGGGACATGGGGATCTTAGTCCTTCCCATTTCTCTTCTGCTTTCCTGGCTTCCATGAGGTGAGCAGATTTCTCCACTCTATGCTGCTATCACTATGTATTGTGCTACCACAAGCCCAAACCACAAAGCCTAGTAAGGTGGACCCTGAAATCACAAGCCACAACAGAATACAAGTGCTGCTCCAGCTTCTCTGAGTTGAGGAGTGGCCATGTGACTAAGTTCCATTGATGGAATGAGTAAGAGGGATGCCTATCAGACCACGCTCCAAGCCAAGAGAAACAACATGCCCTTAGTCTCTCTGTCTCTGTCTCTCTGTCTCTCTCTCTCTCCATTTCTCCAGGCCTGTGGCAAATGTGAGAAGTGGATAAAGACACAGAGGCAGCATTTCACAGTTGAAGGGAGCAAATGGAAGGAGGCCTAGTCTGGCTAGAAGGACAGGCACCTAGACTAGTAAATAAGAAAGAACTTCTTTTAAGCTGTATTCTAATATAAGTCGTTTCCTAGGGAGCCTTCAGGATCTTAAGATTTTTGCATTCTCTCCCATCTCAGAAATGTGGAAGTAAAAGTGCACACAGATTCTTTCCATAATCTGGTACACAAGACTGAGAATGTATAGTCTTCTTGCTACATCCTTAGCTACCATTACTTAAATAACTAAAGTACACATACCACTTAAACTCTATTTAACTAATTTTGCTTTTTAGTAACAGTTCCAACACATCAAGAGTAGAGAATTTCCATTGTGCTTTTGGAAATCTCTGCAAAATGCATTGCTGGTGAGTTAAAAACTGTGAAATCCACCCTATAGAATGTGAACACTGATAAAAGGATCCAGGTTTTGCTATCAGCCTCACAACTAACATTAGAGTTCCACAGCCCACGGCACTTTACTGCTAAGCAACAGCTAAAGCTTAGTTTACTGCTCCAAGCGAGGCAGCTGTCCTGGGGAAAGCCTGAGAAACTTATGTGAAAGGGGCTGTGAGGAACATGCATGTGATGCTGTTTGCCCTTTCTGTGTGTGGGGAGACTGGCCTGGGGCTCATTATTTTGGCCAGACTGGATGGTGGGTGAGTCCCAGAGATACTCCTATCTCTGCCTTACCACACAATGTGATGACGAACATGCACCACCAAGTCCAGCTTTTCATAAATGTGGATTCTGGCAATGAAAACTCAGGTCCTCACCAACTGAGCATGTCCGTCGCCAACTCTTGCCACTTTCTTGGTCAGTAGCTCTCCTTATCTTCTACTGGGACTCCATGTCATCGGTGATGGAGACTTTGTGGTTAGGTTACTTCACTATGGATGCGGAAAGCAATGAAGATTTGTCCCTTGAAACAACCATCTCTCTTTCTCAATCATAACACTTTCTTATAATGAAGCTAGGAAAGACAGCAAGGCAAAGTGAAGAGACGATGGATATGACTGCCATCAGACACATTTGGCCTTGAAATCCAAGCTCACCATCCCTATGACTTTGGGACCAGCCACCCCACGTCTTTAAATCTGTTCGCTAAACAGATTTCAGAGCTTGCAGGACACACTTGCAGTTGTGTGTAGTGCCTGAACTCAGTAGTTACTGGACACTGATTCACACAGGGATTGCTGCTGCTAGAGTTGTTTTACCATTAGGATTATTATAGTCCTCCTAGGAGCAGTACAGCTGGGCCACTTGGGCTTCAACCCACCTTTACCACTCCTGAGCCAGATAATTAACTTTTCTGGGTTTGTCATTTTCCCATATTCGAATAAAGAATGGTATATACATATAATTTGTCACAAGTTTTTCTGAGGGAATTAAACAGAAAACAACACAAAGCCCTTTGAAAAGAGCTTTGTTAAAAGTAAGGTGTAAGACCTACTTTCTGTTGTTCCCAAGAGGTAAGAATTCACAGTCATTTACTGAAACAAGAAGGCTGGCTAGCCAGGAAGTCTCCTGACCACTTTAAAAATTCTAACTAAAGTTGAAATTCATTGATTCAGAGGAACAGTTACAGAGTCATCTCTCAATTGTATGGTGTGGTGAAGAGGCTTGTGAGTGTGGCTATGTGGGAACAATGGTGGAAAGAAAACTCTCTTTACATTTGTCCTTTCAAGTAAATTAGCTTCTCTGCACTTCACTTGGGCAATACTAGATGTCCTTGACATGAAGCCATAGTACAAACAAATGGGGGGCAATGTGGAGTCCAGAAAGGGCTTATGAACATTTAATAGGCTTAAAGTTGTCACAAGTATTCTAAATAATAGGAAATATTTGTTTATCTTTTTTTTTTAAACGTAGGTGTATCTAAGCTGAAACCCTGAGCAGAAAGCATGGGTGAGAGAGCATAGGATGGGGTGTGCTACAGCATCCCAGACTGTGGCCTGGTACAGCATCCCAGGTCTGGATCATCCTTCTGACAATTAGCTCACTGACCTCAAGAAGCCACGATGTCAGTTTCCAGATTCAATGTCCTCACCTGAGACATGAGAGGACTTAATGAGATTTCAAAGATTTCTGCAAATTTAGGCATTCAAAGACCCTGTGCTAATCCGACCAAGCAGGCAAGCCACTCTGTTTAATGTAAACACTAACTTTCCCAGCTTCTGTTTCCTGTCCTTTAATCCACTTATAAATAAAAGGATAGTGCATCAGTCACAATATGGACAACTATGCTGCTGTAACAAATAGTAATTCCTAATATCTCTGGGGTCTTCAACAAGTCAGTTTCATTTTCATCCTCTGTCCTTATCCGTCAGTGGTCAGCAGTGGCTCTGCTCTGTGTCCTCCCCACTCTGGCACCCGGGATGGCAGAGCCATGTCCACATGGACACTGCTGCTCTTCTGGCAGAGGGAAAGGCGAGGTTTCCAGCCTGCAGCTTCTTGCTCACCACTTATAGGCTAGCACAAGTCACGTAACTTGTTTTATGCAAGGAGGAGATGAATATTTAAAAGAAAACGTAATGCTTGGTGGACTCTAGAACAGTGCTCTACACATGCCAATGGGCAGCTTCTCTCTGATCTGGAAAGTTGCCAGCTTCTTCAGGGAAGAACTCTATCCTCCTACCTCCCCCATATCACACCCCCTCACTTTGTTTAAAGGAAATGCCAGGACATAGGAACCCTTGGAACCAAGGACACAAGTGTAATACACCTAGGAAAATACTCACCAATGAACTGTTTATCTTGATAGCTTGTGAGAACATAAGACGCCATAACAAATGAAAAGGAGAATCACAGGAGAAGGATGCCATTTGGGACTGGGAGAGCTCGGAGCTGGGGAAAGGCAGTCTTGGAGAGCAAGTACCGTCTCCTGCAGCTCCAGCTAACAACTGTGCGGCATGCAGGGTGTGAGTGCCAGAAGCAGAAAGTGAGCGCAAAGGATGCCCACAGGACTTAAAAGGCGGAGGAAGAGGGATCAACATGTTTTGCTGCTATTTCCAGGAAAGGGATGATGTCCCCCAGCCTCCCCACAGTCCATGACCAGAAAAAAAAGCAAACACAAATAACACCACTGAAAACCCCGGTTCCGCTACTATGTTTCCAGCAAGCACATCGTCCTCAAACCCTGGCCGCAGCCCAGCGGAGCCACTTGAAGCAGCGTTGGCAGTCGGCTCGCTCTTGGCACGGAGTGTGCATGGCAGCTGCATGGCTTGTAGTCAGTGTAGTTTTGCAGCTGCTGGTGGTAGCAATTGGCAAAAATGAACTGTCCAGATGGGCATTAAATTTCCTTTAATGTTTATAATATGTCAAAAGAGAATAATCCGATGTCAGAGTGGCTTAGAAGAACTTTTACTCAGGAGCTTACAGAAATTTCATGTTGAGGAGAGAAAGGCTGCTGTCTTTTAACTACATGTGTGACTTTTATTCCCTTAAATTGGTTTGAGATACTCCTCCACGACGGCATATCCTTTAGCCAAAGGGGATTATGGATTCTCCAACCTATTCCTTCTCACTGGTTCTCCATAGTTTGTTGTTTACCAGCTAATGCTCAACAGTACAGACACAGGATTTGAACTAAGGTTCCAAAAGGAAAATAATGTTTTACTCTGGAATTTTTAGGACTTTCCAAAGAAACCTATACTACCCAGGTAGCATAATAAAATTAGCAGTGAAATAACCATTATATAAGGGGAAGTTCAGAGAAAAACATGTCAAATATATAAAGCAACAAGGAATAAATATATCCAAAATATGTTTTTTAAAAATTGCTATAAAAATCAATGACAAAATAAAATTGACAACCTATCTTTTAAATGTGTATAGAATAATAAAATAAGAACCACCAATTCATATGAAATTATATTGGGTCTTTGGTAATAAGGGAGAAGCAAGAGACCATTATCAACCAAGAACACAAGAAACAAGTATTCTCATATCTAGTGCGCTCCAGGGGTGGGGGAGCAGCATAGTTATTTTGGAGGATAATTATTCGGCATCTGTAAATCAAAAATGCACATGCTCCATGACCCAGCAAGTCCTTGGCAGCTGGTGGTGGGAAAAACTGGCACGCTCATGAAAGAACACTTACAAATGTGCATAAGCATCTATGCATTGATCTCACAAAGCTAAAAATAGGTCTGCCATATGACCCAACTATACCACTCCTGGGCATATTCCCAAAGGAGTCTGTATCCTACCACAGAGATACTTGCACATCCATACTCCTTACTGCTATAAACAGGAAATAGACTCTTTCTAGCTGTCCATCAACTAATGACCAGATAATAAAATTGTGGTTTTTTTAGACAATGGAATTCTATTCAACAGCAAAGAAAATTGAAATTTGTAGAAAATTGAATGGAACTGGAAAAAATTATATCGAGTGAGGTAACTCAGGCCAAGAAGAGTAAGTTGCATGTTTTCTCTCATGTGTGGATACCAGCTTTGAATTCTTAGACTAGAGTGTTTAATATGGAGTGCGTGCAGAGGCCAGAAAGCTAGAAAGGAGCCATTAGAGGGGAAGGAAAATAAAAGGGGCCTTAAGAGTGTGGGGAGGGCAGGCATGTGTCATAAAAGTAGATGGAGCAAAAAAAGTTAAGTGAAGATGGGGTGAAGGAATGGGGGAAGGAGCAGTTGGGGGAAGGGGCAACAAAAACTAAGGGTGTATGAAAAAGCCTGTATGGAAATCTATCTTGTCTTTAAAAAACACACAAAATTACAAAAAAAAAAAAGTTTGAATGTAGATATAGACAGAGAGTGCTTCTCACAGAGTATTTCTCCGATTTCCTGGAGCTGAGATGGAAGGAGAGTCAGCTTCTGAAAGTTATCCTCTGACCTCCACACACAGTGCCATGGCACACAATGTACCTGTTCTCTCTGTCTCTGTCTTTCCATTTTCATGTGTGTGTGTGTGTGTGTGTGTGTGTGTGTGTGTGTGTATGTGTGTGTCTTAAATAACATTTTTTAAAAGATATCAAAATAGGAGGAAGCTTGTTAGGAAGAAAAAAGGGCTTCAGTGAGAGAGAAGAGAAATGAAAGAGGATAATGGAAGGTGATGGAATGACCAAATTTCAGTATGTGTGTGTGTGTGTGTGTATGTTTTTATATATGTGTATAAAATTGTCAAAGAATAAAACAGAAATAATCTATTCATATTTGCTATAGCAATACTATTCAGATTAGTGTCCTTGGATCAGTAGCATTAGCATTCCCAAAAGTTTATTTTGAAATTTCACAAATGGAGTAAGTGGTCCTATACTAGTACTACCATTTTAACTATTATAAAAGGATCATGATTTGATTTTTAACAGGAAAAAGTAAGGATTGTATCAGTAATTCTGTTTATCTTCAAAGTTATATTGCCTTAAAACTAAGAAAAAAAGTAGCTTGTACCATGTACACACAGAATAGGACTTTTGTAAAACAAAGATAAGAAAATTGGGGGGAAAAAGAATGCCGAAGGGGTTAGATGAAAAAATGTTGGTTAAATGATAATTAAAGACAAAACAAAGTCTCTACTAAAGCTAATTACAAACTTTGGTCAACTTTCCCCTGTAGGAGAAAGTCCTGCTTGCTTGATTAAATGGAGTATTCAAACACAGCGCTGGACCAGAGGGATCTGGGACCATCAACCGCCCTGTCATTTCATAATTATAGAATTAAAAATTTGAGAGGAGAATCCAGTTTTCCTGTCTCTTCAGCCACAGCTCCTTCCTGAGTGTAAACAACATGAATTCCTTTAATACCATGTACACAAGCTGGTGAGTCAGCCCGATTTTATAAGGACATTATTTTTGAAAGGTGAAGTTGAATGTTTCTCATTGTATCCTTAAAATGAATTTATTTTTTATTTTTTTATTTTTCAGTTTTACAAGCATATTGAGTACTTATCCCTGCTTCCCTCCATTCCCCCTCTCGCCCATCCCCATTCCCTTCCTCAATCCATTCCACTCCCTCCCACTCTCCTGCCTATTTGCTTTTATGGACCTCAGGGTTCCTTCTTGTTTGTCTACTCTTTTCTTAAATTTTTCTACTTCTACAAGCATATTGAGCGCTTATCCCTGCTTCCCTCCATCATCTCCCATCCCTCCATCAATCCTACCCTCTTGCCTATCTGCTTGTATGGATCCCAGAGTTGCCTCTGAATTGTCTACTCTTGTGGGGGTTTAGGCCTCTGTGGCTTATCAAGTTGCCTCTCTTTGGGCCACCCCACTGATAGGGGCATTTCCCTTCACTCATCCAATTTTAGTCCCCAAGGTTTCCACTGTTTGTTCTTATCTTTCTTAAGTCCTCAATATTCTATGGGGGCGTGTTGATATGTTAGTCATTGTGCAGGTCTGATAAGGACAAGCCTCACTGTAGTGAGTTCCTAGATGCAGCAGTCCTGCCTTGAGTGGAATATCTTGTCCAAAGGTGGAATATCTTGTCCCATCTTTAGGTTCTTACATTCTCACCACCCCTTCTGTGAGGTTCCCAAAGCCTTAGGATGGGGAGATTGGTTGGTCTGATTCTGAGTGAGCCCTGCTGAGTAGCTGGTACTGTGCATTATAGTTGGTCATTGCTGTCCATTCACTGGTCTTCTATTGCCCTAGGCTGCATCCTGTCAGGGTGTTGAGATTCTCTACCTCTCTTGTAGAAGATTTTTAAGTGGAATGCTAAGTACTATTCCAATCTATGAGTATAATAGTAACTATTGACAAAGCAGTTTGGTGTACTGCCTTCCTACTTATAGGTTCATTGGCTGTTTTCCCTCCCTATTGATCTATTTCCTTCCCCTTTTTAGGTTCTTGTTCTAGTTAACAGTTACAGAAAGTGTTCTATTCTGACAAGCAGGTCTTGAATCCAAATAGCTGTTGGTTGTCTCCTTGATACTCATGCCACTATTACACTGGTAGTCACCTAATGCCATGGTGATTTCCACTGCAATATAGAGTTCATATGTTGATGGTATCTGTGATTATTTCTCTCCTCCAGTAGCTTCTACAGTATTCCATAGTACTGTGTAAGCTATCCAGCAAGGAGGAAATTCTCAAAGCAGTTCTAGTTGATGTATTTTGCTGATGTTCTGTGATCCATATGTGTTGCATCTTCAGTAATAGGGTCTTATTGACAGCTTTGAAGAGCAACCAAGAGCAATGGCAAAAGCCTGTAATGTTTGGAGGTCTTTGAGACCTCTTTGACAAACATTTTATCAGGAAGTGTCACATTCTTGTTACTTCTAGTATAATTTTGTCACTAGGTTCTAAGTGGATCAGCTCAGGGTTTTGTTTTTTTTCCATTTTCCTCACTCTATGCTCTTCTGCATAGGGATTGTCCTTTCTTGTTCTTTTCTATAATAAACTTTATTTTTTGACATATTACTAACATATGTGGATGCTAGCACTGATATCCTTGTTAATGTATTTGGATTGGAATTACTGTTAAGAGCCAGAAAATTCTGAAGAAACCAATGAGTGGGAAGAAGGAAAGGAATGGTCAGAGTAAAACCTTTTAAAGGGGAGATTTAGGATACCATGACAAGTAGGATGAGGGGGAATGGTTTGGAAAAATACATAGCAGGAAATGAGGAGATGAGAGAGAGGAAGTTCAGAGGGACTTGCAGAAAACCCCTAAGATTATGGGCAGTAATCCCTTAAAAATGAAGTTAAAAGAGGAATTACCGGGGAACATTCTTTGTTAGAATAATAGTGTAATTATATTAGAATTTAAGAATTCTAGATATGAAGTAACATTACTTTCACGTTTGAGAATAAAAAGAATAGGATTGGGGACATAGCTCAGTTGATAGAATGCTTGCCTAGCATGCACAAAGCCCTGTTTCACCTCCCACCACTGCACACACTGAGTGTGATGGTGCACACCTGTGATCCCAACACTCGGGAGGTAGAGGCAACTCCATGACTTCTTGTTTCCAACAAGTTTTGCAAAGTCTCTTGCAATGTGGGTGATCTGCATTCAAATACTGTACACGGAGTATCATGTACAGTTTACAAAGGTGAGAAGAGACAAGTGGGTTCCTGCTTTATTTTTTTGCAGCCCCCACCAAGTGGATTCACTGGGAATCCGTACTGAATAAATAAGGAAGCTTTTTCCTTGGCCCCACCCAGTCCTTCCTGTACATTCCTCAGTCCTACATTTACCCATGTGTGCTGCCTGCACCTGCCTGGCCTTCTTCATGTTCTCAGTAGTCCTCTTCAGGATTGAGGCAGCCTGAAGATTTGAACACAGAGAACATTCCATGGGAAAGAATTCTATTCAATGCTAAGAAGAAAAATGTCAATATTTTAGATACCAATGACTTTATACCTACAAGGTTTTGTGGTCAGAACAGAGAAACCTTCATGAATTCTTCAAGTAAATTATGTTGGTTTTGTGTTTGTGTGTGTGTGTGTGTGTGTGTGTGTGTGTGTGTGTGTAATGTGTGTATGGATATATGTGTGACAGCATTCATGTAGAAGTCACAAAATAACTTGTAAAAATCATTTTTCTTTTTACTCTTTTACATAATATTCAGGGATTGATCAGGCTTGTGCAGCAAGTACTTTAACAAGCTGAGTCTCCTCACCAGATTCCATGAAGTAAATTATATTTAAGAGAAGGTTCTATACCTGTTAAGTGACAAGGTTCGATATTTATTTGACAAGTACTGCCATGGTATACACTGTATTTGTTACAATGGTCAATAAGATCACTATTATTAAATTATGTATTACTTTTGTTATCATCGAAGCCCCTTGAGGCAAACACTAGGGTCCTTGAACTGGCAAAGAACCTTCTTTTAAACATTCCACTATGGTTATCTCCATTCTACAGATGAAATAAATTGAGGCCTGCAAGAGTTAGGTTACTTGTCCAAAACCATGCAGATTGCAAGGCAGTGGGTCTAGCGGCTAAGCCCTAGGGAACTGGCTCTAGGAGCCATCTGTTGGCCACTGTGCCATGCTGACAACTGAGATTACACCCAGATATTGTGAAACTCCAGATGCATACAGCGCCTTTGCAGAGCCTGTACCCTGACCAACAGCTCTTCCTTGTCCCCGCTTCCACCATCCTCATAGTTACACTCAGACTTGCCCCAGACTCTATCCTGAAGTCTACAAACCATGATGAGCTTCCTCATGTCTTCCAAGAACATTTTTGTGAGAGACTGAGTGCTCGATACACATCACTGTCGTCCAGAGCCAAGCAGCCCACGCTCAGGACCTAGTGGGTCTAGGTTCTCTTTCTCCCATTTCAAAATTGGCAAGGGAAAATTTAACGGAAAAATATTCAACAACAAAGAAAACATTGACAAGATATGGGACAGAGAGCAGATATATTTTGTAAGATACAATATGTCTTTAGGTATTTGTTGAAATCTATACACTGGATAACACCAAGAGTAACTATTGATGGATGTGGGGGGACCATGATATGTTAATGATGCTCCTTGGATGCAACAAATGACCCACCCTGAGAGGGATGATGGTGGGGAGGCTGCGTGAGTAGGTAGGGAAGCTGGGGTACATGGGACAACCCTACTTTTTGTGTACTTGTTGCAAACCTAAAGCTGCTCTAAAAAATAAAGTCTATTTAAAAGTAAAATTAGGTTATACTTTAGTGTCATGAAGTTGAGACAAAAGAGGATTTTTCTTTTTTTTTTTTTTTAATCTTTTTTTTTCAACACTGAGACTTGACCCTAGAGCCTTGAAAATGCTAGGCAAGCTCTTTGTTGTCGAGCTACATCCCTAGTCTTGGGAAATGACATCTTGAAATTAGAATCACACAGTATCTCTTTGTTTCTTCATGCCATCCATTTGTGTCTTTTCCACTTTCCTTCTGGGTCTCTTCCATCTCTGTCTGCAAGTTTCTCTTTCTATCTATAAGTCCATACACAAATACACACCCTATCTCTCCAAGCCACAGCAGCGGCAATGAGCCCTTTACTCATGAGCATCAGTTTGATTCTGCTTTCTTTGCAGAGTCCTCACGACCCTTACCCCCATCAGCTCAAGAAAGTACCACCTGGGCAGAGCCAACACGAGACCCTCCTGGAAACATCAGACGACTGCAATGCTGATGGTACAACAATGTGACACAAGTGTAAATTTACATGTCAAGTTACACATAGTAGGAAATTGTGTGATTTTAGAACAATGTCTTTAAAAAATATTGGCAGTTCTAAACTACACATGAAATTTGAAGTAATACGTATCCTCCACAAATAAACATCTGTAAAAATTACCTGGCTTACAGGTAGCAGGATAATTGTAAGCTGAATTTAAGCATTGCCACAGCCTTACCCCATCTGCTTATGAGTGCACACATCTAGCACCTTTCATGTGATCTGCCTTGAACTCTGGCAGGTTTGAACTGCACCACAAATGCATCTTCCAGATATGTATCTTTTGATCAAATGAGTATGATCGCTGTTAAAACTTTCATGATCATGTTTCTGCCATATGACTTCAGTGCATCGATGATCATATTCCACAATATTAATACTGTAGCTTTAATATAGAATTCGCAGTTTCCTTTTCTATTTAGAGTTTCAAGTATTTGTTAAAAGAAAATGTACCCATGAACAAAACAGTTTTCAGTGTGTATGGCCCTGAACTTACAGCTGGCTTGACGTTTGATGATGGTCTGCCAAGTGTGCAGATTGTAAAGAAAGTGCTTCCTATTGTTCAATAATCCTTCCCATTTAATTGCTCTTATTATTGAATAAAAATCCCTAAAGAATTTTTCACTTCCAGCAATGTTTTCTGACCTTCTTTTGGTGTCTAGACAATAATGATTTACTGGAATGTTTGCGGGGGGGGGGGAGAGGGACATAAGAAAAGGCCTCACAATGCATACATACTATCGGAGATTATTGGGGTGGAGGAAGGGAAGAGAAAACAAAGCATTGTTGTTGTACTGGTACTTTTTCCAAATCAAAACATGTTGACATAAGTAGGATTCCATAATCAGAATCCCAATGCGAAAGAGTTTTCTCTGATGGAGTGACGATGCTAGTGTCAGAGGTAAGAAGTTTGTGAAATCACAATGAATTTCCTGCACATTTTCAAGGTAAAGTAACAAAAAGATTCTTCAAACATCATCTGACTCTTCTGCAGGGTCCCATGTTTCCTGTGACTGTCCATTCATGAATAAGATCCTGGGTGTCAGTTTTAAGTGGTCCTGGGACTCAGGACTCACAAGCCCCTGGGGCCTGGCTGTTCTTTGGGAAACATCTCAGGTTATGACTGCTAGACAGTTGGTCACATCTCTGCTTTAACTTCTCCAGTTTTCTCTTCCTCCATTCCTCGGCATGCTTCCGACTCATCTTCACCTGCTGGGACTAACTCTGTCCTGCAGGACACCAAGAATTTCCTTATGAAAATGCCTCAGAGGCTTTCTGACCTTCCCATCTCTTCTGCCTCTTTTGCTATGTTGGACATAGTGGCTTCCTTCCCCCTAGAGGACATGACATTTTGGAAGCAGAGGGGGAGCCCTTATCTGCACTGGTCACACTAGCATTTATGTGGGTGCTGGGATCCAAACTCAGGTAGTCATGCTTGGTCAACAGCTTCTATTAGCCCTGAGCCTCTCTCCAGACTTTTCACTTTAGTTTTTGAGACTGGGTTTCTCACTGAATCTGAAGCTTGCTGTTTGGACTAGACTGGCTGGACAGCGAGCCATTGTAATATACATCTGTCTCTGCCCTGACAACCAGCTCTGGACTAACAGATGCCAACTATAGAGGCTGGCTTTTTTTGTTTGTTTGTTTTACATGCATGCTTAGGTCCCTACTGAACTATCTCCCCAGCCCTCCATTTTTTCGTTTTGAAGTGAATGCCTGTGTGTATGCCTGTGGAGGCCTGTCACAGTTCAACTGCATGGTTTGCTGATAAAAATCACCAAAAAAAGAGCTTAAGGGAACAAGGGGTTTATTCTCATATGATAGGCCGGTTACAGTTCTTAGTCCAGTTTGACGGGAGAGCTTACACTAATAACAGGGCCTACGGAACTGGCCACACCATCACCGCATAACAGCTGAGACCTGCTTGTCTGGCCAAGTATATTGAAGGATGCCAACTCTCTCAAATAGTTCCCACCATTTTATTCACCTGCCCAGAGACTAGTCCCACCCACCATGGACTGGGATTTCCCCATCAACTAGACAATCTCCTGCAGGTTTGCTCTGGGCTTAAATCAACTACAAATTCTCTACAAATGTACCCAGAGCTCAAACCCTCAACTGTCAAGTTGAAACATGTATCTTACTATGACAAGGCCCATAGGTGACATCGGGAGTCATCCTCGATTGCTCTATTTCCTTATTGCTTTGCAGGCTCCCCCTTCCAGGATTGCAATTTCAGGCCAATGCCATTTCCACCCAACGTTTTTATGTGAGATTTGGGGATCTGAATTCAGGTCTTTTCACTTACAAGGCAAAGGCTTTAATCTCTGAACCACGCTCCCTCCCCCCCAACAAATTCTTTTTTATTTTTCATTTTGTCTTCTTTAAAGTTTCATGTGTATATAATGCCTTTTGGACAAACCTACCCCCTCATGTCTGACACTGATTTACCTTCCAAGCAAAATCACCTCTCTTAGGTATTTCCCTACCTCCTGAATCCTGGCTGCTCCCTAAGTTAAGTGCCTGCACTAAGTTAAGTGCTTACCTTCCTATTGGCATATCTACATGGTCTGTCTCTTGCCTCTGAGTTCTTTAGCTGTCTCACAAGCTCTGCTATTTCTGTCTTTTCATCTCTCAGACTTGTTGGTGTGTTTGATAACGTGCTTCGCCTACATGCCTTTATAATTTGGTCCTGTTCTCACTCAGTATTAGGTACTACACAAAACTTCTGGAGGAACGAGAGGACGCTCCCTCCCTTAAAGGTAGGCATGGGTATGTAGGCACCTGAAAGTCTGAAGAGAACGCCTTCCTACCCCAGATATTTAGGGATGTGCTTGGTCCGGTCCACCAGTGACGACAATGACAAAACTAAGGCTGAGTGAGGTGACTTGACAGCCCAGTTCACAGCAGCGAGTGGAAATCTGAGCCCAAAGCCAGAATTTCACTTTTGACACTTCACTCTCTCTCTCTCTTTCTCTCTCTTCCTCTTTCTCTTTCACAGCCTTCCTTTCTGCCTGTGATGGTAGCTGTTACCATTTAATGCCTTATGATTAAAAAAATTCACCTCACCTCATCTGAATCAACAGCATATTCCTTCCCTTTCACAGACAGTGTATGTTTGCTGCTCTCAGTGAAACGTAACCTTCCTGAGCCCTAGAGCTGCTAGTTATTCATGTATTATCCCTGCACAGACCACTTTCAAAATGAACCACCTAGACAATGCCTGGATTCTATTCTTCCCTGCATATCGAGGAAGAGAGAATAGAACTCTTTGACTCTTCACTTCAATATTCTCAGAAAAATTCAGTCTAACACAAAGAGCATCCTGGCTCTTGTCTGTAGCTGTCCTGCCAGCTAAGCACTGAATGGGTAAAGGATCAACTACTCACGATGAAATGTTCATAATTACGTGCTTCGTTCTACAAGGAGCACCTGGCTGCCAGGAGATGCACAGGGAGACCTGCACACGACCATCAATCAGCTCTCACTCTGCCATGGAATCCAGCCATTTGAAGGGCTGGACACTGGAGTTCTGAATATTCAGATCAGATGGATGCTAGGGGCGCACAAACACAAGGAAGGAGCCCACTGCCTCTCCACCCTTTCAAAGTAATGTGTTAGTGAATTTATAGCTTTTGATATGATATAGAATGGCAGGGGGATGCATTAGTGGACAGTCCCCTTATGTTTTACTAAATATAGATGTAAAACTTAGCGTTTGACTCCATCATTCACTCTAGCCAGGACAAGTATAGGATAACAGAAAGCGTGAAGAGACAAGCACGGTGGCTCAGGACATGACCTGGAACCCGAGCCTGTGGGTTTGAGACAATGCACATCCCGCCCTTCCCTTGGCTGAGGCGCATCATTTAGTACAAAGCTCCTTATTACATCAAAGGAGGCTCCACATAAAAACGTCAGCAGTCTCCGGATGACTCGCAGAATTGAGATCTGCGCATTGCCGCCGATTTAAATTAATTTTGCTTCTTGAACCATGGAAAACAGTTCTTTGAACAAGAATTCATGATAAATACACACGTGTAAAAGGCCTTTAATCATAATTATTTTAAATACATAAAACCCAGTTTAAGACTCTCAGCCTCATTAATTTCTTATGGTATGAAAAAACGAAAACAAACAGTAAATGAGATAAGTATAAGTCATAATTTAAATATATTCTGCATGGTCATTTGGCTCATTAAGTGAAAAGATTCTCTGTAAACTCTGGGCAGAAGACATTTCTGTACTACCTACTGGCAGAGAGCAATGCCACAATTTTCTTGCAGAGAATCAATGTGTCTATCACCTAGATTAAAAAAAAACTACATGTGATTAGAACAGCAGAATTACAATAATTGAAGTCACCTTGTAGTACCTTAGGATTCTCTCCTCTGTAAGGTTCCCCAGAACAGGTAACTCAATCCCAAGGTGCAGCACATGGAAAAGACTGAGCAAAAATCAGCTAGCTCGTAGCACATTATTCTGTGTTCACCCACATGGACCCTAATCTCTGATTTGTGCTCTGAATCACTGTGAGGTTTATCTCCCAACCTCAGAAGCACATGGACTTACCTAGGCCTGAAGTACAGCTGCCCTGTCTTGGATATCTGACATGATGGGCCTACGTCATCGAGATGCTGAGTCTAAGTGTGGATACTGAAGACATTCATCTGATCCAGGGCCATTCACATTGTGAAAGAGGAAGGCAGTGGTAGCACAATCCCGAGGTGAGGCCTTAAATATGTGCTGTTTTCTGGTCCATGTGAGTTAAACCTCCTCGCTGTTTCCTGACAGAGCCGGGAAAGGAGATACCTATCTGCCAGATATGCGGCCACATACCTTGCATTAGTAACCAGCTGTGTTCACCTGTGGTGTGACAACTGCAATCACAGGCTTCTGTCTGAGGAAGCTGGCAGAAGTTCGAGTTCATCTGTGAGAGCTGTTGGGCTTTGAAGGGATCAGAAAGGAATTGGTTTATTAGGGATATCATAATACTATGATTCCTGAGTTAGGTCTTAAGAACAACACTAATTGTTATTATCACCTCTAGACACAATGTTCGTCTTTTAAAATATATTATCTTGTTCTGATGGTTGAGGTTAGGGACAACTTCAAATGCTTCCACTCGGCTTCCATTTGTGATAGTTCTTTACATTCAAGGATCAGTGGGGTAGGAAGCAAGATGCGCTGACTGCTCATATGCCGATTATACATGGTTTAAATATTGCCCTTCACCAAGGTACAGCTGTCTGATGACATGACCTCGGGTCCCTTCAGGGAAAATACAGATGGGTCATTATCACATATATATGCTCATAGTATTGCGGAACCTTCTTCCTAGAGACGCTGTGTCTGCCATGGCAGATATCCACAGTCAGACCTTGGTGAAACATGTCTCCTTTTGTCTAGTAGCTTCTAAGTCTGATGAACGGCTCAGGTCAGACACAGGCCAGAGACTGGAGACTTTTTGAGTTGATGCCTGCCCTTAATGTTGTGCTATAAACAGAAAATGTCCCCAGAGGCTAGCATGTCTGAACACTTGGTCCCCAGCTGCTGGTCTGTTTGGGGAGGTTATGAGCCCTTTGGATGTGGGGCCTTGTTGGCAGATGTAGGCTGCAGAGGCGGAGACTGGAGGGTTACAGGCTGGCTCTGCCTTTCCTAGCTTCAGGCCTGAACTCTCCGTTCCCTCGACTGATTATAACATCCTGGCTGTCTCCACAAGCCTTCTTGCCACACCACCACACCTTCTTTGCTACATTTTCTGAATCATTATTTTCTTCCTTAAGTTGTTTCTATCAAGTATTCTCTGGCAGTGACAAGAAAAGTAACTAGTACACTTATCTCTGCTTTTTTTTGAACTGTGTAGATTTCAAGATTCCCTCGTTATGCATATGTTTTTCTGGTTCTTTCAGCCATCTCCTGGCTCTGTGGTGATGGGGGGGGGAGGTGTCACAGTCTTCTGGTTGCTATTTTAACCTCTGTTCATTGTGAGAACTGAATCATGCCTTGCTTCCAAGTTTAGACACTACCAACTGACCTTTATGGTTTTGGAACATTGTCAACTCCACTTTAATCAGAGAGTCCAATTCTCTAATACCCATGTCTCGAGCTTACAGGTAACACACCTGTGCTGAGCTTCTTCGTGTCTGTTGCCTCTCTGGTACATTCTTTATTACTTTAGTCAGCGGACAATCCCTGAACGTTCCTTGGTTCTTTGTCAAGTGGCTATCTTGCAGCTTATGTAAATATTCATTCTTTCAGGTCCATGTTCTTGACTCTTTTGGACTTTTTCCATCACGGTGGCCCTGGAAGTTTGACTTTACTTAGTCTCAGTCAGAGTCTTCATCAGCCTTCCAGAAACCATGCTAGTAGTATGTTAACATGTATAACTTCAGCTACCGGCCTTTTCAGGGTGTTAGTCCTTGTCATCGATGCCATAGTCTACTTTAGAGCTCTTTTATCACCATTCTGCCCCATACCCAGCTTCATGTTCTCCTCATAATAAATCCAACATGATCAGGTTCTAGTTCTAGACAGACTATGTGGCCTTGTTATTTGTTTAGATCTCTCAGGTCCAGTGGCCAGAAAAGGGATGAGGGCAAATCCCAAGGGTACTTTGTTTTGCACACCACAGATCTCTGCTTTTTAATCAAGGGAAGAGCACAACATCAGCCTTTAACCAGCAGACGTGAACACATTCATCTCTCAACTCAAGAGAGTTCAGGGGAATTGGATTTGTAAGATTTTTTTCATTCATTGACCTTTACAAGATTCAGATCCTAGAATTACACAACTAGAGCTCAATATTGATGTAGCAGTCTTTCTAGGGTTGAGCACAGTCTTTTCTAGAGATCTTCTATCCTTAGAATTATGGCCAAGAATGAACCTACAGGATTTTCTGTCCTCCACTGAGAAAATAAGAGTCTCTGTATGTTTCTAAGAAGTTCCTCTGATTTTTTTTCCCAACATCTCTTAAATAGGAAATTTATCAATCATAGTCTTTCTATGGTGCGTGGCACATAACAGGCCATTTATTTCTACCTTATAAGTAATTCCTTTTTCAGAATCTCATAAACCTTAAGATATTTGGGTGCCCTCTCTTCTACCACTCTTCCACCCCTATTCACTGTTGATAGTTTTGACTATACATTGCTACCGAATGTCTCAGAACATGGACTATCTCAGTGTTCCAACGAGCGTTAGTTTGTTGCCATTCATCCAGACAGTAAAATAGCTCAAAAGCCAAAGTTCCTTGTGGGTCTTCTCAACCCATTCCTGACTGATGTGAGGTCTAATTTCCTAAGAAATATATTCTGAGATTGCAATTTCTTTCTTGGAAAAATTTCCCAAGAGAACATTCAAATATCCCACCTGCAATGGAGAAAGTAAAGCTAAGATTATGCAGAAGGAAAACACAATGTTGTTATAATGAAGGCCCCAGCTCGTCTCCCATAGAGTCTGGAGATGTCGTGGAGTGGATTTTCTCTTCAAAGTTGACTTAAGTTGAAGCACGTATATGTGGGGTGCTCATTGCTGTTTCCTTGTATTGCCCAGTAATTTCCCTAGGAAGATGAGCAGTTAGGTGAGACAATTTTATTAAGGTCAAGAACAGTTCCCCAGTAGGGACTCAGTAATTAGTTCTCCATTACCAGCACTGTCAGTAGCTTGAGAAATGAGAAAGACCAGGAAGAGAAAGTTAGGAGAGGAAAGAAAAGTATTCTAAAACTGAAGGTGCTAGAGATACTGTTTGGATACAAGAAGAACCATACTCAATATTTGCTTCAAATAATACAACTAATGATACAACAGTTAATAACATAAAGAATTTCCTACTCATTGAATTAGTAGTTTCTCCAGAGAACCAAATGAATGGAATGTGGGTTTAGAAGGTGGCAAGACTGAAGTCTTCAGGGGAGGCCATCAGGCTGGGAGGCCAGAGGAAAATTATGCTGCATTCAACCAAAGGTTGTCTGAAAGTAGAGGTCTCTTTCCTTCAAGAGAACTGAGAGAGGTCAACCTCTTCTGTTAGGGGCTTTAACAGATTAGGCGAGATTCACCCATATTATGGAGGGTCATGTGCTGTTTTAAACATTTGTCTCATCTTTTTAAAAAAAAATCTGCTTCACTCCAAGCTCAGGGAACATTACAGAAGAGGAATCCGGGTAGGGCCGGACAGTATGGACACGACAGGCTGTGTGAACTCACTGCAGCTCTTTGTACTTACACAAAACCTACACAGAATTTGAACTATCAACAGTTTACCATAGACAGGGAAAGATCTCAAGACACTCCATGCCTCCCTGAGAGACTAATGAGGGGGAGAAGGGAAGATTCTTTCCTCCATGGTATAACCCAGTGGTACGTGATTCATGCTCCAGCCAGTACTCGCACACACGCCATTAAAGGAAACCAGATGAAACTCAGCGGGCCCCACATATGAAGAAGAAAATAGGAGGGAGACTGGTAAGGAAGAAGGGCTGTAACAGGAAATGGAGGAGGTATGGGATTGGTAATTAAGGTATGAAAATATCAAAAGTTCACCGTATTAATGAATGGAACTCTAAAAGAACTAAAAGCGACCTTCAAATGGATACTGTGGTCTAGCTGGGTGATACATAAAATTGACCATACACTTATATCCTGAGGTTCTCAGTGGAGGGAAGGGTCCAGAATGGCTCCAAAGCATACCCAAAAATGATTTGAGAAAACATGCAAAAGAGGCTCAGCTACAAAAAGGAAATGTAAATTTCATTCAGTTCAATAAGAAAACACAATGAGGGTGGGGATATAGCTCTGTCCATAATGTGCTCAGCATAAAAGCATAAGGGTGTGAATTCAAATAACCAACACCTACAGAAAAATCCAGGCATAGATAAAAATTGCCTGTAATGCCAGCACCAGAGAGGCACAGACGGACCAAGCCTTTGGGTTTGCTGGTCTGTCAATCTAGTCAAATGAAATCAGGGTGCTTTAGGTGAGAAATCCTGTCTCAAAAGATAAGGGGGAGAATGAGTGAAGAAACCACCAAATATCTGGTCTCTACTTGCACACATATACATGTTCAAGTGCACTCATGAACATTTACATACATACAGCACACATAAAGAAAACATAATAAAGACATAGCAAATTAAGAGGAACAAACACCAAGCAGAGTGAATTTAGCTATGTATATCTACTACTTAAACATGAAGCCCAAAATAATCCATCTTCTTGGCTCCAACTGAAGTCCTCACCATCCACAATGGTGAATAACCAAGTGCATCACAGTCTATAGAGTGGACCATTGATGGCTGGCAAGTTTCTAGGTCTAGCAAGGCATCAGGTTTTATCTCCCTAACACCACAATGATTCTTGTCTTCTCCATCTCAAGAGCACATTTGAAAGAGCAAACATATAAAGGCCATTAAGCAATAAAAACATGGGAGGAAACAGAAACAGAAAAATGGAGACAATTTCCACACAGTAGGGTTACCCAGAAGTATCCAAAATAAACTAACTTTATGTGATTCCTTTTTGGAGCTATGCAATACTTAAGGTAAAATTCAAACGTTAAGATTCGATGTCCCCTATTCCAAATGCCTAAGGACTTTGGGTCCCTTTAAAAGCCATTAGTAGATACTGGCTCCTTCCAGAGAGCTGGGAGGGTGTTGACCTCAACAAGCCTATAAATTAAGTCATGAATCCTATTTTCCCAGCAAAGCAAGCTCAGAGTGTACCATATAATTCTCCAGGCTTGACATACTTCCATTAAAAGGATGCCCACTGAGTATGAGATTACAGAAAGAAATTACAGATTTTCTAATAAATGCCTCAAATTGCTAAGAAAATCTGGTTCTCAGGATATTTTTTTTTCCTTTGTGGCTGAAAATAAACATGTTCGTTGCTTTATAGTTTCCTGAAATGATGACATTCTGGTATAATGGCAAATTCTTGTGACAGACAAATGATATTCCCTGACTGCAAAGCTCTATAAAGTTCATGAATGATGGTTCAGGGCAGCCTCTGTCAGTGATGTGAGGAGTAAGTAAATGACCATAGGGACTTTTCCATCAGACTACAGTAGAAACATTTGCTTAGTCTTCAGAAATGCCTTTCCAAGTTCCTAAGTGCAGAGATTGGCAGTAACATACTTAACACAATCCCCTTTTTCCTCTGTTTAAGTAAACAGGCAGCAAACAGCAATATCCACCACTGTCTTCAGATTGGTTCCACAAAAAGGAATACTTTTTTATATACACTTACAAAATCAGCTAGGTAGACACTTTATTAATATTTGGTCAAGTAGAAATTTAAGACTAAAACCATAAAGTCAAAAGACAATATATTCTAGAAGAGTTATTTGGTATGTCAAAGGATCTAAACTTCCTGAGTTTATTTGACAGTTATAGAAATACTCTTGCCGGTTATCTAGGATGGCCAGGCATATTTCATGGGAAGCTCATCACAACTGGTATAAACAAACCATGTCCATAGTGCTTGGAGCTGGACATGATGGCACTCGCCTTGTGATTCCAGCACTTGGGACACATTTGAGGTGACTGCAGTGCCTTTTGGGGTAGATTAGGAAACCAAATGGATAAGTAACCATGAGAGCCTAGGAGAAGACTCTGGAAACATGGTTACCTGATTGCAGCTGGCCCTCTGCTCTCAACATACTCCCTTGAACCCAACCGCTGCAAGAGTCCCGCAGGTCATCTACAATGTTAGAGGAGAGGCACCCACAAAGCAAGCCCTGCACTGATCTTGGAAAGCAATGCCAGGAGGCTGTAGACCAAGGACACAAAGGCCGTCCTGGGAAACTATGGCCCCTACAGAGAGGGCAGGGCTGGGAATGGTGGACAGAAGGCTGATGGACATCAGCTTCCAAGAAATGTGCTGGGTCAGTGGCCACACTGTAGTCTCTCTAATCCCAAAAGAACAGTGATACATGGACATGTGAGAGGCTTCTTTCCAGGGACTGTCAGAGGGGAACAGTCTCAAAGGACAGAGATTCCACTATGTCTAATGTGTCAATAACCAGATGTGAGAGCAGTGAACAGCAAGAAAACCTGCAAGCCATCAGCTTCCCTGGAGAATACAAAGTATGGTATAAAGGGTGCTCTCAGAAACACATGTGGGGTGAGGGAATGGAAATATAATGCAAAGACCTTGTTCAACCCTGAGGCAGCTCTAGAGCACAGATGGTTCCTTGCTGGAATGGGGCAAGGTCACTGGCCCTTTCTAGTCCCACAGCCACCATTATATACCACCTGCCCTCTGGAAGAAATTTTGTCAGGGGAAAGTCCTGGAAGAAATTCAGTGCTCTCTCTGTCAAATCCCCTGTCAGTTTGACAAATTATTTCTTTCCCAATGGGATAATGGGCAGAAGCCCATGCTTCAGCCCATTCTTCTGTCATTCAAATCTCTTTACTTCCTATTTCTCCAGGACTCTGATTGCTCTCTTTTCTGGTCAAATTTATACACTAAACATGAGAGGAAGAACTGCAGGACAACCTCCTTTCAGGCTATGCCATTTCCTCCTCCAGTCTAGGTTCTCCTTGTTCTCACGTAACACTCCCACTGATTTAGGTGACTTTATGGGGTGACCCAAACTGTCAATGCTCAGGGTTCTGAACTCAAGCCTAGGACATGGCTCTGGTCTATTTGGTGTCTTAATGGTCCAGAGGAATTCCGAGAGACACACCACAATGTCTGCTACCAAACGAAGAGACTTTAGTACCGCTACTAAGAAACAGCCTCTTTCTCCTGGTGCTGAACAGAAATTTCCTGTTGTCAGGAAGTGACTTCATTGTGTCCTGCTGGTCTCCTGATAGCTACTTCTCAAGGTTATTTTTTTACCTTCAAGACCTAAGACCTCTATCACACAGCTCAGTATCATAGTGGAGCCACCGTTCTTTCAACTTTTGTTTGCTGGTCCCATGCTGTTCTCCTTAGTAGGTGGTACCATATGAGGGCTCAACACCTGGCTCTATGGATGCCAGGTTAAGCATATGCATCCGCAACTGCCTGGCTAGCCGATAAGTGACAGCCCATCCCATGGTGCCCATATATAGGCCCCAGCTATGTCACAAAGAGCACTCTGCTCTTTTGGTTATCATGTCAATACATGAATAGCTAATGCCAGAGACTGAATCATGGCAAATGACATGTCTTCTGTCTACTTGGTTGCTTGATTTTCTCTTCAGATAGACATAAATATGCAATTCAAGGTGCGTACTTCTATGGGTCCATCACAAGTCTCTTGTCCTTGATTACCTAGGCATTTGACTAACCAATGAAGATTTTCTTGCCATTGCGTACATTTTTTTTAACCTAAAAGCTTTATATAATACTCAGGTATGTAATATGTTGCCATCATAACTACTAAGACAAAGAACAAAAGAGATACAAGATTTCAATTCACTTTTCTTTCATGCAATGATAAAATAAATAGTTCTGATGAGGATGAAAGTTTCTGGTTGCTCTGCTGTGGGCAGGAGATAGAAGCAGGAAGAGAGAGAGGAACTCTAGGGAAAGGAATACACATGGTGAGATCAGAGAATAAATTGAAAATAAATATTAAAAAGGTACCTATATCATCTCAACGAGTTGGAGGTTTAAAGGAACCCTCTTAAATAAATTCCAAAGGCAAAATAAGGAACTGTTTAAATAATAAAACTGTGAGATACATAAAGTTCTCTAGATAAGGAAATTTATGCTTTTAAATTATTTGCTATTACAAAAAGCTAAAATTCAAAATTAAACACCTTATCCTAAAAAGTTCAAAAGTAAATGGTAAATAAACCTAAAGAAACTAGGAAGCAAGAAAACAGTAAGAGATGGCTTCCAGCAGACGCAGGGAAGGCACTCCTGTACTCACGCCTGCTCACCTTACTGGGGTCTCTACATGCTTGCCCAAGAGTCTGCTCACTCTATAGAGTGATGGAGTGATGGGTGAGCAGGCCCAGGGAAGGGCCATCCCCGAGGGGCAGCCACTGGCAAGATGACTGAAGTACTGACAACTGACCCTCAGTGCAACAACTGTTGTACCAGAACCCCATGGGCCAGACGGAACCCTGGAACCCATGGAAGCAAACAGACAGGAGGGTGGGAGGGAGTGGGATGGATTGATGAAGGGAAGTGAAGGGATGGAAGGGAGGGTGATGGAAGGAAACAAAGATGAGTTCTAAGTATGCTTGTGAAATTACAAAAATAAAATAGTAATTTAAAAAATAAATAAAGTTTTAAAAAAAAGAAAGAAAGACACTTTGACACCAGATGAATGTCCTGTTGGATCAGGAGTCAAGATGTCAGCCAAAGGTCTACGGCTTGAAACTTCTGAGTCTGCACGTGATAATGGTTTCAGAATGACCACAAGACGCAGGGACTCTGAAGTGAAAGATCTTCTCAGTCTTACTCAGTTCTTCTGTTTCAACGCAAAGACATTTTCTCTAGCTGTTAATTTACTGGACAGATTTCTGTCAAAAATGAAGGTACAACTGAAACACCTTGGGTGTGTTGGGCTCAGCTGCTTTTATTTAGCTGTGAAATCCATAGAAGAGGAAAAGAACATCCCACTGGCAGCTAACTCGATCTGAATAAGCCAGTACAAGTTCACTGTTTCAGACTCAATGAGAATGCAGATGATCGTGTTAGAAGTCCAAGATACTACTGCCTTTTAATTTCCACAATTGTATTACTCACTCATTCAAGAGCACCTGCCATCTGAAAGGAGAAGCAGCTTTAATTTTGAAAGCCTATAAGCTCAACTTCTACAGAAGGATCGTATTTTCCAAGGTAAGGCCTTCTGTATTGGCATTTTTCTATCATTGCATTGGAGATCCAAGCACTGAAGTGTACAGAGTTAACTGAAGGAGAAGAATGTCTTCAGAAACGTTTCAAGGTAAATGGCCGAGATTTGATTTTCTGGCAAGAGCTCATATCCAAGTGTCTAATTGAATATTCATCACACAAGTGCTCCAAAGCAAATGCGCAGAAGTTGAATGGGTTATGTCTGGGTGCACCACATGGCAACTGAGGCACAGTTACTATAGAATAACTCAACTTCCAACAATTCCTGAAACTATTTCTTAAGTGGGTAAATTCAGTAGTTATTCTCAGCAATTGAGAAGTTTCCAGAGTGGTTATTTTCTTCTGGAACTGAAATACTGAAATATTATCTTCAAAATGAACACTAGGGGAATTGCAATAGTAAGGGAAGGATGATTTTATTGATCCTGTAAGCTGTACTATTGGAGGCATTCACAAGGCATAGCATTCTAAGAGAAGAGTTACCTAACTTCTAAATATGTTAACAATTTCATTAAGTTAGCTTAGGAAACAGCAGCCTCCAAACCTGATTTTTTTTAAAGTACTGAAACCCTTTTTTTCCAATTTACTTATCATTTTGCTGTAGCTTATTAAGAATTACAGAAGCCCAAGTAGGACATGAACCAAAAGTTTAACCCACATATGAACACATTTGAATCTGATGAGCAAAAGTATGAACTTGGGTGATGTATTTATACAGTAATGTAGATTACTGCAAACTGCTAAGGTAATCCAACCATATAGTCAATATATCATTGCTAAAGCAGGTGGACTATTAGAAAGCAATTATGTACATAAAAATGTAAACTTGCTCATTGATCTATACATATACTAGCCATCTAAATTCCTTAATTCATATTAATGATTTATCTTCTTATTGTCAAAACTAACTGTTAACATTGAACACATCTACTCATGGTTATGAATCATGGCTATAAACATTTCACTTTTAGCAGCTAATAATGTTTAGGCAGACTTCTATTAAGTTGGATTTTTGTAGTTTCCCTAAATAGCATTGTTACCATAACAAACCCTTCAATGAAACCTTTCTCTGCAACCTGAGCTATGGACTCCATAATGTTATAGTGGATTCATATTAGGAAATCTGAGAACATCACAAGTAGACTACCACTGAGAACTTGGCAAAGCTGCCTACTTCTGTGCTTAGTAAAATTATGATTAAATTTGAATTTACCTGTGAAGAATTCAAATCGAAACTAAAAACATTAAATGTGAATGAAATAATAATCCTGGGAAGGTAAATCGTGAATCTGCATTTTCGCCACTGATTTAACTTTCTACATTGTATCAATGAATTTAAATGATATTGAAATGGCAAATTATTTAATTTAAATGTCAAAATTTAAATTATGATGTTTATATCAAACCAAACAATTCACAAATGCACTTTTAAGGCACTATCAGGGTTAATATTATAATATTGTAATGTTTCTTAGGAACCCAGAATATGTAATAGATAATTCAGAGATGAGTTTTTGTTGCTACTTAAGAATTACACTTAATCAACCACCTAGAACTAGGCCAGCCTAATCTCTCCCCATCCTGAAGCTCAGGGAAATTTGCAGAAGAGGGGGCGGTAAGATTGCAAGAGCACAAGGATGGGAGGAGCAATGATAAGCAAGATACTCCACACAAGTTAGGGCCGAAGCAATCATAATTGGACTTTGCATGCCCCGCGCAATGTCCAACACACTATTGACCCCACAAAGTCTAGCATTTGCTAAAGGCACCAAGATCCTTGGAGGCAAGGGATTGACAGCCACAGTAATGTTCCTATGCTTAAGGGGAACACAGGAAAGGGTTCAGGGAAATGCAACTGGGTCCTTGTACCTCATCGGAGAGGAGGGCTCAGAGGAGAGTCCGGCATGCAAATTCTCTGGGGATTGTGGGGGGAGGCACTGGGGATGGGGAGGAAGGAGTGAGGGGAGGGGGAGCAGGGGGGGAGGGAACCAGTGTACCTATTAAGTTTGTATGAGTGGAAATAATAATAAAAAAAGAATTACACTTAAGCTTGTGGACATTTATATAAAGTAAAAAACAAAACAAAAACAGACCTCACAAGTTTGATGAATTCATGAGCTATCTTTAATACTTCTTGTAGAAAACAAGTGATGTTTATATCCATTATATTTTTAAAAAACTAGTATAAAATATTCCTTTAATCTCCCATCTGAGAAAATCAGTTTCTTAATGAATTTTCACTCAGAAAACTTGCTTTGTCCTGCTAAAGTAAGTTTTTCTACTGCATTTTTTTTAAAATAAACCTGCCATGGCTTCATGTAAAATGTTGTTACAACAGGCAGAGAGTATGTTTCCAAGATTCCTCTAGTCATCTCGGAGGTGGTGTTCAGGGGTCTCCTGTGGGCAGCTGAAAGGGAGGAGCTCTACAGTGTTAAAGCATTGCAGTGCAGTACCCAACGTGCATCCACAATGGCTGTAACCAGTCTTGAGGTTATGCAATGGATAAATGGCTGCTGGAAAAAATAAACCAAAGACCTGCAGTGTACTTTATCTTTAACCTTTATAAACCATGATTTACGGATAACTTGTCAGTTTTTCCAAAGGCTGTTATATTCAGTATTTGGAAACATCAAGCATTCATTTTGAGTGGACAGAGGTAACCTCACCCAACTGCCTTGCAATAAAATTAATGAAATGCAAAAAAAAGAAAGAAAATGGTAAGAGATAAAATTAGTACATAAAATGCCTAAAATGCCAAATATACATATGTTTTCATAGAAAAATCTCATCCTTTGGAAAGAATTGTAATGTGTTATTTTAAAATATTTTAAAGTTTCAAAAACATGATTAAAGAAAAAGGTAAAGAAAAAAGAAAAATCAAAAAGAATTAATAACAGATTTAAAAATGATTAAAAAATGACGAGACTCCTATGATTAACTTCATGAAAAGATATTTGAAATTCTAGAAGAAATGGATGACCTCCTGGCTGAATATAAGGAACAAAATTCACCTAAAAGAGATGAACACTTGAATATCATAATTACCATAAATGAGACTATCAGTTCTCTTTGAAATTATCATTTAAAAAAGTCAATAAAGCAATATGTTTCACTCAGTCTTTAGGACTGCAAACTTAATTAGATGATCCCAGACTACGGTAAAGGATTAACAATGTCAATGTCATTTCACATAGTGTACATCACCTTTCCCTAAAATCTATGGAGAAAATCAATAAAATTATAGGTAAATTTCACTATGAACACAAGTAGAGATACAAAATTTTGAAAATGAGAAAAAAATAGAATGAAGGTGACAAATGAGTTGAATTTTATAATTAGTTTGTGGAAGACAGTTTAATGATGGGAAACATAGTTTATTACTACATTAAAGGATAAAACCATAAAAATATATATTTTCACTTAATATCAGCAACCACTTCTAATTACAAAAACTAAAAACACTAGTAACAGAAAAAAACAACTTATAACAGACTATTTCTAAAAACTTGAAAGTCAGGTGTATTTATTTTTCCAAGTAGCAAAATGTTGAAACCATCTTAATTAAAATTAAGAACTTGGGGCTAAGGAGATGGCCCAGTCGTTAAGGCCTTTACTTCACAAGCAAGAAGACCTGAGTTTAGATCCCCAGATTCCCAAGATACTCCACTTGAGTCTGGGCTATGGCAGCCAGGATAATGCTACTCTGTAATTTGACTTTGCCTAACTTGCATAATGACTGACATGTCAACAAGGCTTCAACGTTTAGCACAGATCTCAGGGGAGAAGCCTTCAGGCAATAGGAGGATCCTTAGAGGCAAGGGGTTAGACAGCTATACCGGGGTGGTTCCCATATGAATGGATAGCCCAAGAAGGGACCCCAAAGTATGCAACTGAGTCCTGAACCCTCACTAATATAGATGATTCAGAGGGAAATTCAGATGTTCTGGAGAGTGGGAGGGAGCAGACAGGAAACACCAAGAGAGGAGGAGGGAAGAAGGGGGGAGAGAAAGAGGAAAGGGGGGACAGAAAAGAGGAGACAATAGGAAGGAAGGGAAGGAGCAAAGATACTTACCCATTGAGCTTGTATAACTAGGTAAAATAATAATAATAATAAAATTACAGGGCAGATATTATGGCAGCCTATAATTCTATCCCCAGAATTCTGAGCCTGGAAAACTCTAAAGCAAACAATAAGGTGGAAGAACAACTCAGGATGACTCCTGATGTTACTCCACAGGCACACATTCAAGTGCTCTCCTATACACACACTGGCACACATGTCCATTCATACACATACGAATACACACAAGCACACCATGCACACATATATGAAAAGGCAAATAAAACAAAATTAAGAAATCAAGAAGTCATGACTAGCACTTTCACTTACTGGTTAGTACTGTTGACAACATTGGTGGAACTAAATTGCCGACATAAACAAAGACATAAAGTTGTGTCTCTCTTTATTATTGAATGCCCAAGAGGTCCATCAAAAACTTCATGTTTGGCCAGATATGGAGGCACAGACCTATAATCCCAGTACCCAGGAGGCAGAGACAGGGGATGACAAATTCCACTACACAAAGCAGGTAACATTGTGAGTTTCAGGATATTCTGGATTGTGGAGTGAAACCCTGTCTAAACATTTTTAACTTTAAAACAATAACAGTTTTTCAGAGTTAACAAAATTGGAAAGGTATATATACTCAATAAGTACCTGTAGATGTAAAAGGTACTTATAGTAACAACTGGCAATTGCATACTTAAAATTTCTACTCCTTAACAGAGTGGCAAAATTAGAGTGAATTCTGTGTAATATCATCACTGCAGCAACACAAGATACCAGCAGATACTGCTGAGAATAAATGTTTCTCATTACAGTGCTCTTTAAAATTATGGCAACATTTACAAAGATGAAAAACACATAACATAGTCTTTGACCTTGTATTCTCAACTTCTTGAAAACAATCCCACAGAAATAATAACACCATCAGTAAGTGAAGACACAGGAAGATATATATAACACGCGCGCGCACACACACACACACACACACACACACACACACATATGTTTTTTGGGGAAAAAGCTAGAAAATAGAACCAAAATGATTTAATAAATTATTTACAATGTAGAATACTAAGTAGCCATTAAAAATAAGTAGGAACTAATTCACATGAAAAGCTTATGAGGATTACAAATACTTATAAAAATGCTGCTTTGTACATATATGTGTGTGTGTTTAATATGCAAATAGAGAAAAGTAAAAGCACACATGCTGTTTATTAACATAGGTCACTAGGAGGAGGAAGGAAAAAGAAGGAAACATGAAAGTAAAAGAAAAATATAAATGAGACTTCACTTTAAAAAATAAATATAATCAAATTACGTATTTATATAAGCTATAAGCCAGTTAATGTACATGAAGCTCTTAAATAGGAAAATGTAAACATGAAGCATTGGATTGTGATCGAAAAACCATGCAGCTGAATTCAAGCCCAGGGGAGAGACATCACTATGAAGCACTATGATTTAGTCACTATGGTAACATGCAAAGTATTTCTGCAGAGCTGTTCTCACAGCTCCCACATGCACAATCAAAACAAATATGCTAAACACTAAAATTTAAAGAGAATTGGTCATTTTATGTGTTGTATTAACACATTTAATAGTGTCATTGTACATAATGTGAAATTTATGTTAAATCCATATAATATTATGCAGTCAAGGCCATCTATTTTTGTTTATTTTTTAATTCTGTGGTTTCCAAAGGACTAATAGTATAAAGAAGGATTTGTAATGCAACAGTACCAAGTAATGAGAATCTACAGGCAAATATAGTGTGCCCTTTTCCAAATGCATATATGTATGTTTGTGTGTGTGTGTGTGTATATATATATAATATATATGTTTGCACATGTTATATGCTACAGTATACACGGTATTTGTATATACTATCACTTTTTAAAACGTAAAATTCATACGAGTTAATTTTCATTGTAGTTCTGAAAGTGTTGGCTATCTCATCTTCTTTAAAAGATAATAATATGCACATAAACAATGTGGAATGCTTTCTGTAATGAATTCCATCTCTTTTCTTGGTTAAATTTTACTTGTTAAAAAATATCACAGTGAATTTTGTTGAAAAGAAAAAAATCCTAAAAAAGGAAGAAGACAGAATTTGGCAAAAATTTTATTTTTATTGTAGTTTATAGATCAAAATTTATAAATATGAATCCCAAAATCATTAGGCAGTAAAACCTCACAAAGTAGTAGGTCCATTATTAAATGAGAAATAATTGATAGTAAATTGTAAAGTACACCTAAAGTTATTTCTCATTGGAAATCTCATTTCTATCTAAAAGAAGGTGGTGTTGCCTTTAAAATTCTTTGCCTCTTTCTTTAAATATTCTTGACTCATTGGAGAAGATTTCCCAACTTTCCAGCACAAGATGCTTTCCGCTCTTACCTTATCTTTGCACCTAATCTCTGGTACATTTGTATTCTACTTCCATCTAGCTGTGAGGTCTTTGAAGGTTCCAGGCAAGACCAGGTCACTTCTGAAGCTATGGTGCCTGATGACATGTCCTCTTACCACCAAGTTAGACTGCTCCTTCCCCGTCTTAACTCTTTACTCTTCCTACTAATTTTTGTTCCCTGCAGAATAACTGTATTTCCTACAAGATGAACTTTATTTCTCTAGTGATTTCTTATCTTTATAGCCCATTTATACTCATCAAAGAGACTTATCTCTTGGGCTATGACCATACTACTTCGAATTGCTCTCTAATTACTCCATGTAAACACATTCTTTATCCAAAGCAAGAACCTAAGTGGAAACCATTAGGACATTTTATAAAAAAATTTCCAAGTATTTAAGCATCAAGCATAAGTAAATAATTCAAACATCAGTACTAGTTAACTGAGGAATACATCTTTGTTTCCTTTAGATTCTTTTTTTACTATCAAATATGCTAAAAAATTGCTAGCTTTCTGATTTGTATTTAATGCACTGAGTAGGGGAGCAAATACACCAAACAATGTTCAAAAATGCTTCTGCAATCATGCAGTGGCCAGAACAGGCCATGGGAGGTGTCTCTGGCAGGACCGGAGTTTCTTCTTATTGCTGTAACAGTTCTCAAATGCTAATTGCTACACTTGTACATATGCAGCTGACATTTCTAATTGTCAGTAAGTATCTCTATATCCAAAGCTTACCTAGAAACATAATAAAATGATGACAAATGGAAAAAATACATGAAGTTAAGATGAATAATACAGTAGTTGAAAGGCAAATCAAGTATGAAGACAAAATTCTTGCACAGTCCTAATCAGAAATCCTAAGAGTTAGCTTGAAGTGCTTCAAACTACATGGGGTGGGAGGCACAACTTGAGAAGGAAATGAGTGAAAGCTGATTTATGCATGCATATTCAGCACCAATTAAAAAGTCATAATAAGGTACCAAAGACAAACTGGAGAACAAAGAAGAGATGGCTGCATTTTGAAGCTTGATGTGGTGCATGTATACAGACACTCTGCCCTGTGACTTATTACTGAAAAATCTTATTCATTCTTCAGAATAAGCGAAGACTTGATCAGATAGACAGTGAAAACTCCAAGGTGATCTTTGATGCAGGCATTTTCATTTTTTAAAAGAAGACAGATTCTAGAATTTTCATCAATTCATAGCACATATGGATGAATATCCAAATGGCTACTAGACTGAGTTCTATCCCTCTTCCCTAAACATATGGCATTGACATCAAGAAATTGAAACCACTTGGGCCAAGACCTAGGACCAACCATAACGTGAATCTGTTAAAGCAGCAGGAAAATTTTTCCTGTTAACTTTAGTTTCTTTCCAGGCCTATTGTTTTAACAGACACTCATTATATGTGCACCTCACTTCATTATCATATTGTTTCCTGTAAAAAGGTGGATTCAAAGTATAGAACCAAAACTTTATAAAACCTGTATCCCTAATTATCTCAGTAGAAGATTACTTTTCCATATTTGATGCACAGTGGCACAGCAGCTAGTAGATTTGACATCACTTAAGTGGAGAGAAATATACTAAATCTCATCACTGAAAATACAGATTCAGTTAATTACCATAACTATTTAAATTCCTGAAAATTTAATAATCATGGGTGAATAATGAAGAGTACTAATATTATTCATAGTATACATTTGAATACAGATATAAAAATTGGATTATCAATTTTTTTAGATAAATTACCAGTATTCTATGGAGGGATGGGTGTTTATTTTTATTACTGGTAGTGGGCTGGCTATATTTGTACATAGCATTGTACCAGCATTCCTAGCAATGTATACAAAAGTTTAAAAGTTAAAATATCTACTATGACCTAGGCAAATATTTCTCATTTGAAGTGAGAAGAGAATCGTGGATTATGACGCCTTTGTAGCTAGCTCACACTGCAGATTTACCTGATTAGAGCCATGTTCCTATGTGTGTGTAGTGGACGCCTTTCAGTCTTCGCAAATCTAACCAAAGGAAGGAAGTCATTTCTAATTTTTACTATCCTGAGCAGACAGCTCAGCCCATCTCAGCTAATTACGAGCACCAGTATTTGCCACATTTAGGAAATATTCTAATAATGTATATGTGGTTCTCCACATACCCTCTTGGAGAGGCAGTATGTTGGAAGGGACTTTATAGTCCAACAACTTGATGTTACAATTTGGCTCCATTATTCAAAGTCATGTGGCCCTGAGAAAGTCACTTAACTTTAATAGGACATTAGCATCCTTATTAGAGGAGGAAATAATAAATTTCATCTTGAACTACTGAAAAATGTTCAGCCCAGTTTATACAGAAGATTCTCAAAACATGGCAACTGGTGTGAAATTTTTCCAGTGGAGCATTTAATAGAGAATAAAGGGTTCTTTGACCTGAGTCATCTTGGAAGTTCTTTTACCCACTGGGGCCAGGGCAAGCATGAAGGTGAATCCAAGCTGACCTGACGAAAGGGTTTGCATAGGTTTCTACAGTTGTCCTGGATGCCCCACCTTCTTCCAATAGAATATACTCGAACTTTCCTACCTTGCCCTACCCAAACAGCATCTTATCAAAGATGTCTTTTCTGACTAACTGAAAGAAGCATCCTTCTTATCCTGCTTCACATTCCCACATGGTACACAGATTCTCTTAGAGACTTTGTGATTTCCTTATTTATTCGATGGCCACCTGTCTTTAACCACTAGAAAGCAAGACCCTGGAGGGCTCTGTCTTACACCACACCTGACATACAGAAGATCTTCAACAAATATGTCTTGAATAATTGTATTTAAAAAAACTGCTTCCGAATAGGTAGTGATCGAGAAACACCAATGACTGACACTCCTTCCAATTAGCTTGTGGGTCTCAGTCTGTGAAGACCATTAGATTGAAAATGACAAGGAGCGTTTAAGATGCTTGTTAGGTCAGTCACATGCCTATTTATATCTGGAAAAACATAAAAGTAAAAATAAACATATTAAATAACAAATAAATAATTTTCTGTCATCTATATTTACTATGTGGAAAAGATATAGTCTTTGGCTTTGAAGATTGCCTTTACAAGAGCTTAAGGGGTATCATCTGTATCTTCTAGACATTTGTGTTATTAAGAGGATGGAAGAGCACATGTAGGTATGTTTATGATTTAAGTTTTTTTTGATTTAAGATTTTTAAGCAGGACTACAAACAATTACTGATAATCAAACATCTGCTTAACTTTGTTACAGTGACTACAAAAACAATGAGCAACATCAGATAGCTCAAAACAAGCACAGAAATTTACCATAATTATGCTTTGAATTATTATTTCCTGCTGGATTATTAAATAATGAACTAAAAACATTAATAATCATTAAAATATACACAGCCAACTAACTTTCAGCTAAAGTACATTTTGCAACAAACTACCATAACTGGAATTAAAATATGTGAACTCTATTTATAACACTCACAAATTGTATACCACTTAAAATTAACTTTATTGGATTGCAATTAAGAAACTATTGACCTGGATGTCAAGTGCACTTGGTTTAACTCCAGGTCGTCAATGTTCTCCAAGTCAATGTCCAGATTTTAATGGGTAATTAAAGATTTCAAATCATACACCCATAAGCCGATTAATTGTGATTGGCACAGTCCCTGCTGCTAATGTCTGGATCAATGTCAAAATTACTCATATTACAAAATTTGCTTCTGTAGAAATTTCCTTTTTTAACTACTGCTCTCCCCACTAACCTCTTTTCACTTCAAGTCCCAATCAACCTACACCAAAATGCCTTTCCTGGTTGAGAACTCAAATGATTCTTTAAATGTCAAATTCCTTACAGAATGAACTGCTTTCATCAGTAGACTTATGCATGCCCCAAGTCTTCATTGACTCTACACAGCAAGATCCAAAGTTAGCAGTAACACTTTCCTTCACAGCTTCTCAAAGAACTGACCATCCTAGACATCCAGAACACAAAGCATTACACAAAATAGTCCCATATTTTATATTAATACACAGCAGAGTCACAACTGTGATGATAAAGACTAGAGCATTATTCATACAGATATGAGTGCTCATAAGCTTTTCAATAATTTCTAATAGAAAATTATATCGAATAGTTATAAAAATATTCTTTCCATTTCATTTGCAATCTATGCTCGTTAGCAATAGTGGAAGTTGAAGCTTATTTAAGTAGAAATGAATTTCAATATGCAGAATGAATGAATCAATTTATATTGCAGGTAAAATTCTAAGAGACAAATAGAGCTATTCTAAGTAAGGAGAAAACTACATGCTATACTGTCTGGGTAGGAATACCTGAAATTTCATGCTTTTGGGAGGCTTAATTCTTTTTTTATTTACAAAAAGTCATACACCCAAAATGCTATTTTAAAATCAAAGAAATCTGTTCTGCATCTCATTTTACTATTTAATAGAGCAGCTGAAAAATGACTTAAAGATGTGGCCATATGGTGTGAAAATCCAGAATCAAGGAAAGAATGAGATACTGTAAACACGTAAAAAGCAATAAAAGGAGACAACTTTGAGCTAGTTAATGAAAAGCTGATGATGGAGGCAGTCTTTTATTGATTACATTTGAGGACATTGACTCACTGGTGTTTTCCAAAACACAATTCTGCCTCTCAAGTGTTGGAGAAATTCAGCTAAGTCTCTTTTCCCCAGCCTGGAATTGTTTGCACAAAAAGCTCCATAGAATAAATTACTGAGGCTTCCAGCACAGCTCAATTAGCTGCATGAGGCAGGAGAGCAGAGCTCCAATCTGGTAGCCACAGAAGCTGGCATCATTTTTGCTTAAAGAGTTTACAAGTAGATTGGGGGCATTTAAACAACAGCCTGGATTTGAGAGTTAAGATAACAGGAAGAGGCAGGAGGAACTCCAGCCAACACGTTGGCCTCGCAGATGTCTTCATAGGAAGTTCGGTGTCGGATACGCAAGGCCTTCTAGGTCTGTCTTTATAGGGAATTCTGCTGCCTCCATTCCTGTTCTCTGGCCTCGTGCATGAGATGAGCCATACTTTCCATTTCCTAGATGCTCCAAACTGTTCCTTCTCTTAACTGTTCTTTGTAAATGTAACTTGACTGCATGCAACAAATCCTTAAGTCAGGCAGGTAACAAACGATTTCATCCATGCTTACAGAGTTGAGTAGAGTAGTCTAGGGAGTCAAGTCGTCATCCAGTGCCAGGACTCTGAGCTCAGTTAATATGTGAATATCAACTTATTCAGTAAAGATTTTTCTCTGAATAGCACTTTATTCGATAAAGATTTTTACATTGAAATTACCAGCCAGAATAAATCTCTTTTCTCAAAGATCTCATAATCTATTGTGGGAAAGGGAGAGAGGGAATAAAACTACAACAAAATTATGATCAATAGTGAAATACCTCAGATGAGATGCAAAAAGCTATCATAAGGTCAAAACCAGGAAGCACTTCCATGCTCTATTGAGTATCTATAGATATCTGTTTTCTCAGAGTAATTTTCTATTTAGCTTTGTAGGAAACATGTAGGTGTTTTCAAGATATCAGATACATTTCTTTAATTTCCTTAAAGCATAAGTGTGACCCTTCCTACCTTTCTTTTCTTTCCAGCAGAGTTGGGAAGATCTGAGGGAGCCATCTCTGAGGGTGACTAACAGAACTAGTTTACCCTCTCTGTCCCTCCCTTCTCCCAAACCACTTGGTGACAGGAAAACAATAAAGGAAAATGATGTTGACAATCTCAGGGTTTGCCTACACATTACCAACTGTCTGTCACTCTCAACCATACATGAACTCACAGTCAAACACTCAGTAGCTGTGGAAACAGAGAAAACCACAGCTTCAAGGCTGAAAGCCCAGCATCTTAGCAATGGTGCTGTCTTACAAATCAATGAAACCCTCATCAGTTAGCAAGTGCTGACAATGCGCGGGATGGATGAAAGCTAGGAGGGGTAGGACAGGGAGGGAATCTTGTAGGGGGAAAGACGTACTTGTCACCCCTGAGAAGAAATATTGACACATCAGCCAGCACCACCCCTGGGCCTAATGCTGGTCCAATGCTCCCTCCTGCTGGGGACCCTGGCCGCATTCCAAAGGCAGTGCCCTCACACGAGGCACCAGGAACAAAACAAAGGACACCATTCATCACACTTTTCAACAACTGGTTTCTTTTTTGAGTTTGAAAGAAAAACTTGGCAATCATAAAGCTGAATTTTTTTATTTTTATATATTTTCTTCTTAGTGTCAAAATAAACTAGAAAAGAAGAAAAAATAGCCCAATGGAAAGAAAAGAAAAATACACAAACCCGTTTAGAGCTCAGTGGGCCACACACTGCCACTCGACAGACAGCAGACCACAGAATGCATTACTCTCAAGCTCTCCCAACCCCAAGAGCCAACTGCTTTCTGCTCCTGTAAGATGTGGCTACTTAGGAAAACTCAAATAGGCTCCCAGTGTTAACTCTGCTGGATATTTACTTTAATCAAAGTGACATTTCCCAGATGGTATCATCCAGAAAACCTCATCTGAAATGAGGAGAAGAGAATTCTGTTGAACATTCCAAGGGAAATTGAACACAGGTGTTCCCCACACTTTAAGACCATTTGGTTTGTGAAGGTACAAAACTGTGAAGTAGTTGCATTGAAGGCACGAATCATCCTCCCCACAGGCATCTCATACCTGGAACAGGTGCCAGGAAATCCTTACAATCATGTGACATACATGGCAACATCACTGCATGGGTAGCAATACAGTTGTAACACTCTTGGAGGTTAATTCTGAGCCTATGTCTTTTAAAATCCCCAGACCTGTCCTCTGTCAGCCAAAAGAAGGTGAGAAAATACTTGAAGAAGCTGCTGCAGGGTGAATCTGAATCTAACCTATAGTAACAGAGCCACTGAAAGTCTACAGAGTTCCATTGCTGTAAATAAAACAGACAGCTTCCTCCATGGACATGACAGTGCGATGACAACATTCACTTCAGAAATTCAATACAAGTGGGGGAGGGAGGTGACTTGACGGTATGAGCTCTTGCCATGCAAGACTGATGGCCCAAGTTTGATCTTCAGAAGCCCTGTGAACAAGCCAGATGTAGTGGTGTGCATCTGCAGGCCCGGGACTCCTACAGCAAGATAGAAAGCAGACAGAATTTGCTAGAGGATCGCAGGCAAGCTAGCCTAAATTACTACATATAGAAGCTTAGTCAAGAAAAACCCACCTGAGCACAGTAGAAGGAGAGACTGATATCAAGAGAGCTGACCTCCAACCCCGCACGCATGCTATGGCATCCGTACTCCTTTTACACACACACACACACACACACACATACACAGAGAGAGAGAGAGAGAGAGAGAGAGAGAGAGAGAGAGAGAGAGAATAAAAATGTTATGGGCTATAGAAGAAAGAAAGGCAGGGCCTGATGGAACTGATCGCCTAAGCTGCTTTCTCTTAGAAGACTTTTCAGAGGAATTGACGTTACCTGTGTTGCAGAAATTAGACACAATGGTAGACTGTCAGACTTCATAAAGGACAAATGAAGACAGACAGCAACTGGTGACAGGATCTCGGGGGAGTTTGTGAATGGCTCTGGCCCAGTAAGAGTCACAGTGACCTTGGCAGGATGCTGTCAGGTGCCTTTGTGTGCTCAGCACATGGGGGAAGGTCAGGTTACACGAGGCTCAAAGCCTGTATGCGTTGGAGTATCATTTTTAAGGAAAAAAAAACACAAAAGAGATTTGTAAATATATTTATAATAAGTCATGACAAGTTGCACTTTCAAAATTGGAGAGTTGTTTTTGTAATCTCTTCAAAGAGACCACATACTATTATTATCTGTTTACTTTTCTTTGTGCTTCGTAGCTACTCTAATCACGATATAACCAGCTATCACCTGCTGTTTTCTTATTTTATCATTTGTCATTTCAAGGAGAACGTAAAGCTAATTCATTCTTTCTTCTACAAGTGTTGGCAGAGACCTGTTTTTAGTTGTTAACGCTTGAGATGCAGCTTCCCCAATGGGCAGCTTCCCACCGAGATGTTCTTTAAGGTTTGACCAGATTTTCTTTGTAAAAACCAGGCATTTGTATCAATTCTACTCACATGGTTATTGTGTACAGTCATGATTGCTTGTCTTACAATGACACATGCATTTCTGCAGCATAAACTTTTGTTTGGGACAGAGACACGTCTTTAAGTACAAATCCATGCTTCTGAAAAGAGAGATTTGTCACAGCCTAGGTCCTGCCCTTTCTAATCTTCTCTGCTTTCAGCACCTTCTGTGACAAGCTTCCAGCTTTGTGCATCACATCCTGGGGGTGCCAAGGAGTGTTCCTGAAAGCCATTTCCGTACTGGAAAAACTGGCAAGAACTTAACTCCACATGGAAGTGACTACGAACCACATAACTATATCCCACTAAGTCCTAATTACTGTCATCTTTATCTGGGTCCAAAAACATCCAGAGCCACTCCCAAAGCTACTTACATGACTGGCAGGGCCCAGAGCAACAGGAAAATGTAAATCTCCTTCCTTTATAGCATTTAGAATTCCACAACAGCACCAGCAGAACATGGAGGCAGGCACAGAACCAGGAGTGGTTTTACTGCTTGCAAATCCATGAGACTTGGGCTGCCTCAAGTGCCATTTGTCATGAGACTACGTAAAATGAAGAAAGGGTGGGAAGTGACAGCAACTTCAACCAAGTGTACCCAACACAGCTTTCTTGTACAAAATTTCAAAACGATGCATTCATTTTGAGGCATAATGAGCACAGTGAAGCGGCCTGTGAGCACATCACCATTTAAGTAAAGGCACTTGCTACCTACCTGTCATTAACAGAATGGTTAATCTGTTCCTGCTGAAATACACTAGGTGCTCAATAAACACTTGGAAATGAAGCTTTTATCCTCAGGGACTTTGCATTTGAGTTAAAAAACAAACAAACAAAAGATCAGCAAAACCCTGCCACAACTCATTATGTCAAAGGCCAAATGTGTAATTACACAGAATGTGGGGAAGTGAATTCAATCTAAATAAATGTCCAAGTAACTGCAAAGCTAGTCAGTCAGGAGTTCTGCAGTATGGGGCACAATCCAAAGGCACTTTGGTCTTCCCTGCAGTGTCGGCCCCACCTGGTGGTTTAAATTCTGATGGGACTTTCTGAGTTCTAGCTGACTTGGCTCTTCAGCATAGGGACATCAATTCCAAGAATGTTCCAATTAGCTAAAACAAATTGATGACTTAACTTGGAGAGATTTGACTGGGAGGAGCCTGGAAGTGTGGGATTCTCCCTCCATGCTCCTACTTGCAGAGACAGGTTGTGCCTAGCAGTGTAAGGAGGCGCAGACAGTCCAGGGAGGACATCACGGACAAGAGGTCGGCATCTTCCCAGTGCAAGAAAGAATGCCTGGACAACAGCTTGGAACAGGACAACTGTGCAATGAAACAGACTTGGAAGAAACCTCAAATAAGGAAAGCATCCAGAAGCAGCAGAGATCCGGAGTCTGGAGGAAGTCTTGGCATCTTGAGATGAGCTCTCTTGTATGACTGCCAAAGAAGGCTGAGGAGTTGGTTCATCAACTAGAGTTGTTGCCACTCAAGCAAGAGGACTTGAGTTTAGATCCCCAGATCCCAGTAAAATGAGTGGGATGGCCCACCTGTAATTACAGCCCCAGAAGGTGGAGATTGGGAATCTCCAGAGAAAGCTGGCGATCTAGACTAGTCCCACTAGCAAGATTTAGGTTTGACAAGAGACCCTATCTCACAAAGAATAAGGTAGAAGAGCAATCAAGGAAGATTTCTGATGTCAGCCATAAGCTTCCACATATACCAGCCAACACATGGAAACACACACACATACATGAAAAAAAAGAAAAAATGCTGAAGGATAAGCAATCAGCCAAATCAGCATACATTTTCAGTTGGATCACAAAACACTACAAATACACAGCTGGTCAGGACTAGAAGGGGCTTGGAATCGTGATGACTTAACGTTTGAGAGCATTGTTTAGGGTTAAGGAAGAGAATTAGCCCTACAGGATATGGTTGTCTTATGGGAAGGAGTTTCTGATAGCTCCATAGTCTAAGAGAACTGATTTAGCCTTTGGTTACCTATTCTAGGGATTTGTTGAGGAAAATCATATAGTAGGACTTGAAACTTGATAACAACAAAATTGGATGGAGCCAGAAAGACTCACTCAAGACTTCCTTTCTTGTATATTGCTATTTTTCCTTCATCGTATCCTTGCAAAATATTAGGGTAGATGTTATGAAGGAAAATGAACAAGTATGTTTTTGGATAAGCAAAGAACAGTACTTATCATTTACCAAAAATTCTTTACATTTGCTGGAATTGTAGTTCTTTGCAATAGTGGATCATGGATAAACTACATCTATCTCAGTCTTCGGTTCTTCTGAAGCAGTTAGTCTTCCTAGACATACAGGTGCTCAAGAAGTTAGAAAATAGTGACTGGGCGCAGATGTGTTTTCCTTGGCAAATTGACAGGATGGCACGGAGAAGGGCTGGGAGCCTGTCACAGCTGAAGAACATCACCTATCTGGCCAATGGCTATGAAGATAGCACCAAAAGGAAAGGCAAAGAACAAAGACAATCATTTTAAAATATTTTAAATTACTTTAAAAAGTATTTTTAGGTAACAAAATAAGATACATGAAAAGTAAATTCTCAGGGCTGGAGAGGTGGCTCAGGGGTTAAGCCTCTGCCTTGCAGGCAGAAGGTCCTGAGTTCGGATCCTAGACCCCATGTATAGACGCCGGGTGGAAGCGGGGGCGGCCTGCACTTCTAGTCCTGATAGGGCAGAGCCTGTGAATCCCGGGGCAGAGTAAACAAGGAGGAGGTGGAGGCGTCCATGGTGGTTCCCGAATTCGTCCGTGGTTTTACATACACACACATACATACACACACATATACATACACACATGCACATACACGCATACATGCACAATTGAATAAATAATAAAATTTTTTTTAAAAAGTAAATTCTCTGGAAAATACACGGTGCCTATGATGATTCTACCTGCCTTTATGTCAAGTCAATATTGAGAGCCTACTACATAAAAGAATAGCATCAATGTTAAAGGGAACACAGGATTTAGCAATGCAAAAATGGCAAAATAAAAGAATAAAATGCAATATGAGAATAAATCAGAGTAATCAATGTTAAGGACATAGTTGTAGCAGGGCTACATTCACATGGAACATCTTTTGTCTTCTCTATGACTTTTATTTGGTCTGCTGATTGGTTTGTTTCTGAAAGGACCTACTATGGACCCAATAAAGAAAGCATAAAGCACACTACATATTTCAAAGTAGAGGACAGCAAAAATTAATAAGGAGCTGGAAAAGTAAGAAAAATAAAAGAAACCCTGGGACCACCAACAGAACAGGTGAAAGAGTTACCAAGACTGACGTTGAGGAAGGTGAGGTTCTTAGGATCTAGAGCCTTCAAGAAGAGGCCTCAGAGACTTGGGGTTCAGACATATGAACATTTAACACTGCTCAGCTCAGCTGAGATTTGAGGGTACCATCATGAAACTATTTCTGAAAATGTTCCTCCCAACCATGAGATTCCTTAAGGGGAACACCTTAACTGCCCAGGAGGGGCTTCCAGAAACAGGAGGCACATAGGAAGGAGCCAGCTCTTTCTCAAGCTGCAGCCCACCTCTGCGTAGCACCTCACATGTTACCACCTAACTCGAAACTGGCTGGAGAAGAGGAATTGTGGTTTGGAGTCCTAGAGTTGTAAATGCAAGTGTGAAATGGTAGGTGTGGAACTGAAAGACAGGATAACAACACACATGCAACTAAAGATGTCATAAGAGAAATCCCATTGTTTAGTTCTGTTCTACACCTTAACTCATCCTAAGCAAACCACTCAAAAGGCTGCAGCCAGAGACAGAGGAAGCCACAGAGTTATGGAAAGGCATTTGACTTCTTCCTGAGTCATACTGTCCAGGGCAACTTTTTATGCTCCAAGAAGTATTCTAAGAAGACTGCAGTCTGCATCCCAATTGTCCTTGTCTATGAAAAATGGGCTCCTTGAGAACCATGTGCGGGCTTGCTTAAAACAATAAGCTTTTCTAACCCCCAAGGACAACATACTCTAGGAGCATGGTCTGGATGCTTATCAAACAAGTTCTGGGCTGTTCTGAAGTTTCTGGGCAAGTACAAACAACAGAGGCAAATAAATGCCTTTAAAAGCAAGGCCGTGGAGCACGTACCCTGTCGGTGAGATCCTCATATTCCCACAGAGTAAACAGTAACACGAGAATATTTATATGAAACAAAACTGTATATCAAGTCTGCTTTGGCTCAGCCAGAGGGAATGATAAATTCCTTGCAGATCTCTCATAGAGCGGTCCTTTGTTGACCGCGGACGCCACTTCCAAGACAGTACAAAGCAATTACAGAGCAAGGCTTTTCATTATGTTGAGGAATGAAAATATTACCCCCCCAATTTGTTTTATTTCACTGTTATATTTTAGTTACCCTCTCTCCCCTAATCTTTTGTTGAAATCATTTTAGTTTATCATGAATCAAGCCCAAACAAATCACTACTCCCACCCCACCATCACCAAACAAGCAATGTCACTCACAAAGCCCACTTTCTTGCATTCCTCACCCCTTCTTCTTAAAAAAAAAAATAAATACTGATATAAAAGTGGGTAGAAGAAAAACATTGAAAAATTGGTCAAAGGTGAATTCTATCTGTTCACATGCGCTTGGGGCTACTCAAAGATGGCACAAGTCACAGGCAAAGTGGAATGGCAGGAATCTCTGGTGGAGAAACAACCTATGAAGCCTCATATTCTACAATGTCCACTATGAAGTAGGGCAGAAAAAAACTACTGGGAAAAATTGTACAAATTCAGTCTGGTTACAAAGCAATCCCTACTGCAGAAGGGTAACATAAGTCAATGAAAAATGTTAGTTCATTTTTCCTGACTTTTTTCAATCCAATGGGATAGATCTTATTAGTTGTTCTAGATTTGCCCCCCCCCCATTTCTGCCAATTCATGTACAAAAAGAGCTGGTAGTTCTTTGTCAGTCCATCCATGAGAAAAAGTCAGCAGTTCACAACTGCCTCAGATTTCTCAAAGAATCACAATGGAACAGTGAAGAAGGGAGGAAGACCTTGAGAATAAGAGGGAATTGGAGTATGCATGAGGTAAGTGTGACTATGGTTAGAAATGTTTGATAATAAAATAATAAATTGCTGTTTTTTAAACAGACAGCTGGGATCAAATGCCAATTTTAGTCAACTGAATTCTAAACTATAAACTAAACCTCCCATATAACACCAAGGTTCCTAACAATTTTAAATGGAGGAAACTGGTCTCCAATATTTGTTTACATTAATGGATATTAGTACTTTGATATCATTTGTTTACAAAGTGTGGAGTTAATGAAATGATGTTCTCTGAATGTTTGTTTTTGTTTCTTTTCTTACCAACCAATATGCACTTTTGGTTCTTTTTTCTAAACTATAGAAAAGATGTGCAACATAAAATTGGTCATTTTTATTATTTTGTGTCATTGAACAATTGTTGGGTAGCATTGCCACCATCCATCTCCAGAGCATATTTCATCTTCCCAAACTGAAACTCTGTGCTCATTCAACACATGTTTGTTTAAGTAGGACTTACCCAGAGCCAACAGTCTGTGCACAGCAGCAGGAACTAGGGAGGTTACCTTAGGTAACTGGCAAATTCACAGACTCTCCTATAGCCCCAAGGGAATCAATAACATTATGTATTCTTACCTCCTCCCATCTGTTTAGTACTGATGCCTAGCAGAGCTCTCCAGTCAGTTAACAAAAGCTTAATAATACATTCCATTTTTACGTGATACACACTTACTCTCTTGGAACACTACCCATGACCAGAGTAGGGATTACTTTCTCTATCTTCTAAGTAATGGATCTATGGCTGTACAGAAGATACCAGCAAGGACCAAAACCCAAGTATGACAGTTCTTTGTTTATGGCCCTTTCTGCTGTGCTGCATGCCTCCATCAAGTCAGGTATATACTGATGGTCATTGTGGGCATCTCAGCTCAAGTCTGAGAAACCAATCTACTGGGTCTAACAGGGCGGCATCTTCCTTTTTCACCAAAGCAATCAAGATTCCTTACATTTGAAGTCATACTTAGGTCATCATTTTCTCTTTGTTGCAATTATATTGATGGAGAAAAGAACAATACTGAATAGCATCTCTGGAACAAAATAAACACAGATTTAAGAGTCAAACATAAATAGAAAACATATATTAGGAGAGATCACTGGCTTCTGTAAATAGATTAAGTTTCACCTCACTTTTAGTTATTTTTCTTTTTGTGTGCATATGTGTGTGGTATCTGTGTGTATGTTATTTTGCACATATGCGGGTGCATGTGCGCTTGAGTATGCGCATTTGGAGGCCAATGGTTGATACAGAGTGTCTTACTTGATTGCGCTTCGCTCTATCTTATGAGACACAGTCTCTCACTGGAACACAGAGCTCACAAACTTGCCCAGCATGGCTAGCCAGCTTGTCCATGTCCACCTCCGAAGTATTGGGATTAACATAAATTTGCCAGATTTTCTTTAAAAGCTTCCTTCATAAAGGTAGTTTTCTTAGGGTGCTCTAAAAGAACAGAACTGATAGATGTAAATAAATTTATTAAATAATTCACAAATAAAGCCAGTGTCCTCCAAAAGTAACCACAAGCAGCTGTTCAGTTCTTGGGATGAGTGTCTCATGAGATCCTAGGACAATTTCAAGCCTTAATCGTACTGGAGGATTGAAGGGGCTGCACTCCATTGTTCACCAATGAACTAACAGCGAGGTCAAAGATGCTGGACTCCAATATCAGTGATGAGCAGAAGCAAGGCCCATGAGACTAGGCTCGAAAGGCAGTGAGAACAGCTGTGAGGTCAAAGAGACTGAGCTCTGACCATCAGCCAAGAACAGCGGCAGCAAAGGCAGCAGCAGCAGCAGCAGCAGAGACGGCAACAACATACCAGTAGTGGACTCACACAGTCAGTTCATACAGGGCAAGGGAAGGACAAGTCCCTCCCCCTTGCACTTCTTTTTATCCAGCCCACCACTGAAAAGCACTGCCCACTGTGGACTGGGTCTTCCATAGCAACTAAACAAGCAATGGCAAGCTTGTTGAAGAACTTGCTCTAACCATGGTTCTTCACAGCTGTACCCACAAAAGCCTGCAACTGTCAAGTTGCTACTTGAATCTATAGCAGTGATGTCATTAGAATTAATTCAAATAAAATTTTTCTACTAATATCCTCATTTTTGTTCAAGAATAGATTTTTAAAAAATATTTACAAATCCCATTTAAGTTCGCAAAGGAAAAACACTCCCTTGAAGTGCTAGGAAATATCACTAGGCCATCCATCTATATAAAAGACTAAAGAATTAGACAAGTCTGGCTAACAGGGTTATCGCTGAGATGGAACAATAGGTGGAGCTACAGTGGTAAATAAGGCCATGCAGAACAATCATGGCTTGAAGGTGAGATTTTATCTTCTATCTTGCCCCACTTTCTGTTCATTCAGTACTTGATATTTCAAATGAACATTTAAAAGAATGGCTATTAAAGAAAATGGGGAGTAGAATACAGATATTGAGGATAAGAGTTCAGGAACAACAAGAATAAAGTCCATTTTTAAGCTACAGTCACAAAAATTAAAGGTGGTTCAGCAACTAAGCCATCTTGCCCAGGTTGTTCAGAAGGGTACTTAATAACTCAATGATAACTATGGTTCTTAGGGATCATCTCAAAACATATTTTGAACAAAGAACACTTTTCCCACTGCATAACAGCAGTTCAGGTCTTTGTATCTATTTTGTATCATGTTTAATGATAAAATATTGTCTTTTTCACTGCTCCAAAGAGCCCTCCTTTTTTTCATATCATTCATATACACATAAACCTGAATTTAAATATAGGTTCCAGATGAGAGGAAGTATTCAATATTCCTTGCCCTTTTCCCCCTTTATCTTCTGTTCCTCCTCTCCCATTCTTTTAGCTCCTTTACTCCCTTCACATAGGGATACTCTCTGTATCTTTATGTTATATGTATCTTTATAGATATATATATAATATGTATAATATATGACATTCATTTATCTGAGTGTGGTTTATTTCACTTAACATTATGACATCTATTTTCTGCTTTTCTATAAATGATATACTCTTATTCTTTTCTACAACTGAATAAAACTGTTGTGTATGTAAACATTTTCTTCATTCATTCATCTCCTGATGGGCATCTAGGCTATTTCCACGTCCTAGCAATTGTGAAAGTATTGCAGTGAGCATGGATGTCCAAATAGTTCTGTAGTGTGCTGCCTTAGATTCCTTTAGGCATAGACCCAGGAACATTAAAGCTGGATCACTCATGTTAGTTCTATTGCTAATTTTTGGAATAATCACCATACTAATTTCTACTGTGACTGTAGCTTAATTTTCTGACTGCAGCAACTTTGATTCTCACCAACAATGTTAAGTCTTTCCACCCACATACTCACAAGCACTTTCTGTCATTTGCCTCCTTGATGAGAGCAGTTTTCACTAAAGTATGGATCATGGATGTACTTTTAGTCTACATTTCCTGAATGATTATACATACACACATAAATCGAACCAATGCTCTTCCTTATAGTACCAATTCCCTGCTCTCTTGCAAACTATATATTGTAGAGAGACATTCCAAAAAAATGATTCCCAAAGACATTGTAAGCAACAAATCGAAAATCTTTCAAGGTTTCTCTAGCTTCTGGGTCTCCGAAACTCTACATTATAATCTATTTCAATTTTCCTTTCATGGGGGATAACCCAGGGTTTGAATATTATTTGATCTATAAGGATTTGAGGCCAAATGACATTAGCAATTTCCTTTCCTGCAGTCAAGTCTTGAGAATTTGTGGGATAGTACATTTCATTACATACAGGCTAGCATGAAAAAAGAATCTTAATCATGAAAGGAAATATTAAATTAATGACTAGAGTGATCATGAGTCAGGCAGGAGAGAGCACCCGGATGAGATCTAGGGATTCCTACAGTGTGTAAGGGCCATGTACAGATCCACGATGAAGAGAAGCTAACAGGAGAGAGAAACCTAAGAAATATACGTCTGTTAGAGTTGAGGGTCATGGAAGCCATAGTTTAGCCTTAACATTAGAATGCACTGGAACGGGAAAGATAGCGTAGAGTCTAAGAAACGGGAGAGAAGAGTCACCATGGACAGCACATGGGTAGAAACCCAAAGAGGAGAGCGCTAGGAGAGAGTGGAGAGGAACAGAGGAGCCCTCGGCTGGGGAGAGGTCAACTTTTAAGGTCTCAGACAGGCCAAAGGAGGTGCTTGAGAAGTGAGGCAGTGGGGTGGGGAGTGAACAAGTGTCAGGAATTTAGAAGGTGTGGTTTGTTTAGGGAATCATTACATTAGAACAAGGTAAAGGGCAAAATCCTCACTAAGGAGGTTCTATTCTTAACCAACTTTACACAGATTTACTTGGCTTTATCTTAAAGTAATAGAAATAACTCTTATTGTCACCTCCACAATCTTCTTAAGTTTGTGTGTGTGTGTGTGTGTGTGTGTGTGTGTGTGTGTGTGTGTTGGTGTGCGCGTGTGCATGCATGGGTGTGTCTGTATCAGAGGGCACTGTGTGCTTCTGGAGCTGGGACTCACCCTATAATGTGTTACCTTCTCTTTGCTTTGCTCTGGAGTTTCCCACGCTCCACTTTCCAGGGCTGGAAGTGCAGCTGCCACCATTTCCATCTGGTATTTTTACGTGGACCTGGAATCCGAACTCAGTATTTTCTACTTGAAAGGAAGAGAAATAACCCTTGAGCCATCTCTCCAGCTCTGTCTCCTCAAGTTTTTGTTTAGTTTGTGTGTGTGTGTGTGTGTGTGTGTGTGTGTGTGTGTGTGTGTGTGTTGTATTAGGGACAGCATCTCTGCATGTACCCCAGACTGTCCTTGAATTTTCAGCCTTCCTGTCTCAGTTTCCAAAATTCTGGGATTACAAGCACATTGCATCACACCTGGGGCGGGTATTTGAGTTCCACGCACATAGTTTTATATATCATAACTGTCTGAAGAATGTTGAATAATTAAGAGTACAGCTTGGGCTGGAGAGGTGGCTCAGGGGTTAAGCCTCCGCCTTGCAGGCGGAAGGTCCCGAGTTCGGATCCCAGATCCCACGTGTAGACGCCAGGCGGAAGCGGGGGCGGCCTGCGTTTCCGGTCCTGGTAGGGCGGAGCCTGTGAATCCCGGGGCAGAAGGAGGTGGAGGCGTCCATGGTGGTTCGCGAATTCGTCCGTGGTTCTACACAGACACACACACACACACACACACACACACACACACGCACGCGCGCGCACGAGCACATACACACACGTACGCAGTTGAATAAATAATAATAAAAAAAAATTAAAAAAAAAAAAAAAAGAGTACAGCTTTCTGCCCCAGGCCTGGACCAGGGCGGGCTCTCTGCTCCTCAGGTGACCTTTGATACCAATCAGGATGCAGCCAAGGGCAGTGCAGGAAAAGCAAAACTGAAAACAACAAACCATAATTCAGAGCAGCAAAGAACCTACATTAATCACTTGGAACCAGACCAGCCAAATCTCTCACCATCCTAAAGCTCAGGGAACCTTGCAGAAGAGGTAGCAGCAAGATTGTAAGAGCCTAAAGATTGAGAGGACCAATGATATGCAAGATACTCCACACAAATTAGGGCTGCAGCAGCCATAATCAGACTTTGCATAACCTGCACAATGCTGACATGTCAACAATCACCCAAAGTCTAGCATGGATCACAGGGGAGAAGGCTCCAGGCCATAGGATCCTTAGAAGCAAAGGATTAACAGTCATAATAGAATTCCCATACTAATAGGGAGTCCAAGAAAAGGCTCAGGGCTATGCCACTAAGTCCTTACCCTCACTAGGGTGGAGGACTCAGAGGGAGATTTGGCATTCACACTCCAAGGGATGGGAGGGAGGAAGGGGGAGGCACTGGGAAAAGGGGAGGGAGGGAAGAGGGTGAAAGGAAGGAGGAAAAAGGGGGAAGAGTGCAAGGGGGGACTGGGGAAGGGAGGAGGGAAGGATAGGACAGGGTACCTATTGAGCTTGTATGAATGGGAAAAAATAAAATGTGGGAGAAAAAAAAGAGTACAGATATTCCAAAATACCCATGAACAAAAGAATGCACACATTGCACATACATGATTGAAGTAACATCAACACTGGCTAATCTCAGACTGTCATTTATCTCCAAGACCATCTCCAAGAGATTGGAAAAAAATATCAGGTTTGAGGGTGTCAGACAGAGGAGTAAATCATACCTCTGTGCCTTCCTCTTCCTTCTCAAACACCTGGTATTATTGGATTAGGTTACAATGAGATGTACTGGTCTCAACACTAATCTTGGTTTAGGAAAGGAGGCCAGTGAGAACAAAAGAAATGGGAGAGGTAAGGGGACTCTGGCATCGCAGATAATGTAGGGCTGGCAGGGTTTAAAACACCATGTGTTTGTAATCTTCATGCCCTTCTTGAGGGCACCTTGCTGTAGGCACCTTTTTCTTCTAGCCTCTCAGACATTGTTACCATAGCCAAACAGCCCTACGGATGGAGAGGTCAGTGGCAAATATCCTGCTTCCCCTGTCTCGGGAGGGTGTAGCTTCCATTACATAAGCAGCTCTGCTCTAATTATAGTTTATAAGATGGACAACTGGGTTAAACCAGCATTGGTATGAAAAGCTGAGGCTTGCAGTTTCCTACTTTGGGGGAAATATTTCTAAAAGCAAAGTTGACTAGAGACTGATAGGAAGAAAAGACTGACCTCAGCATGCACACAAGGTAATCTCCAGGCTGCTGTTTGAGCATTCTTGTTAGTGCTGCTTTCTGACTTCACACTTGTGGTACCAGCATACAGCAGAAGTGATTCCCGACTTCACTCTTCCCTGGACTTCAGTGGTTTGGGGCCTTTGTTGACTAACCTGGCTACTCTCAGGCTACAATATTTTACAGAAATTTGGCACACAGAAAGCACATTTCATCTTTTCCCCACACATGAGGAGGTATCTTAATCCCCAGGCAGGGCCTTGTCCTCTGGGGAATTCTGCGGGAATGAACCAGACTGCAGTATTTCCTCATAATGTTGATTTCATAAAAATTTCCTAACAGCCAATACATCTCTTTCATAATCTCGTAGCCAATCACTCTAAATATCTCTGAGAATTATAGCTGTTTTAACATTTTACAGAGTATAACTGCAATTTTTTTGGTTAATGTTATTCATTAACAGAAAACCTCTAAATGCTTTTTTCTCTCCTCTTCCCCTCAAAATACTATGTTACAAATAACATCATTTTCTAAGATCTGATACACATGCTGCTTTCTGATTCAAATAGTAATATGTTTACCATGGTTCTAACAAATAGTTGTATCGCAGTCACATTTGGGACTATAGTAACTACACCTGTTCACGATACTTACATACTGTTATAGTGCTTCTCCATTGTGCTTTGCTATTCTATACCTTCAATAGGTCCAACCAACAACCATATACTCACATGTAATCTACTACTTTGGGATAGCAAGCCATGTTCTTTCATGTGGACCACACTATGGTATGACCCATCACTCTCTATAGTTACATGACTTTTCCTGAAATCACCCAGCAAATTTCAATATTTTTTTAAATTACATCATTGTATGCTCTCTGGGTGCCTGTCTGTCTCTCTGTCTCTGTCTCTGTCTCTGTCTCTGTCTCTGTCTCTCTCTTTCTGTGCATGCATGTGTGTTTGTGTGTATGCCTATGGCAGTCAAGAGATCAACTTGAGGGAGTCATCTCTCCTTCTACCATGGGGTTCTGAGAACTGAACTCAGGTTGTCAAGCTTGGCAGCAAACTGATGAGACATCTTGCAGTGCCCCAAGACATCTGCACTACCATGTGTCCATAGCTATCTCAGTTCTAATAGAATTTCTAAAGTTATTATTTCTGCTAATTAATGAGTATATTGTCTAAGATAAGTCATAAAAGTCAAAATGTCCAAGTGTTAGGCCCTAACAGAAAGAATTCATATGTGTGGTGTCCCAACCCTGATTTACTCTTGTATAGTCCTTCAATAACAGAAAGCTAATTATTTCTTTGAAAAAAATAAACATCAGAATTCTTACGTTCTTTTAAGAGAACATAAAAGAAACAGGGAAAAGATTAAATTTACAAGACTCATCTTTCAGATATACCCCTGAGTGTACATTTTTAAATTTTCCTATTAGACTTTTCATGCACACAATAATCTATGCTATATATCACCTCATTCAAGAGTGAATAGACAGAGACTCAATGAATCTGAGATGCCTGGTTTTCTATGAAAGGTTGTGAGGCCATGACCCATTTCTTCCAGGGACAAGGAGGAAGAAAAAAAGTAAAGAAAATTTCTCTTTCTGTCCAAATCCATGCTTTTCCAATTCCCTCCATTTAATCCAATACAGTGATCAAATTATACACAATCAAATTCTGAATTTAAATCCAGCTGTCCCATTGACCTTATTTAAGTGCTGAATTTGATTTTTATGTTAATTTAAACCTACTAAGAAGGTATTTTAAATGAGAGAGATAATCCCAGCAAGTCGTATTTCTAGTTAAATGTCATATCATTAAAGTAATTTCATTTTTTCCTCTAAAATTAGAAACCTGATGTGCAAGTGTGTTTCTCAGTTTGCGGTTTCGTCCTCCCCCAGATTGGCACTCGGCTGCAGCGCAGTGCTCACTGCAAGGCTGAGATTCCAATTTTATTCCAACACAACTGTCACAACGCCCTGAAGCGAGCTAAAAACAAGGGGAAATGCTCTGGATGGTTTCACTTTCCATGTGTTCTTTAATGAAAAATTTATCATTCTAAATATTGGTATTTACTCCTAGTTAAATACTTTTTTTTATCAGAAAGAAAAAGAAGCTGAGACTCAGTTGCTATTATTTCACAGGGAAATGTAACAGGCCTGATGTTTTCCTGACAATCCTGTGACTTTCTTGTGCAGAAACACTGTATTTACCATATATCTTAAGGCGGGTAATTCAGATATTGTGGAGACCTTATGGTGAACTGATATAGATGTAAGCCCTTTACGCCAGATTGTTTAAGCAGGAAAAAAAAAATCCCAAATGCACTTAATGAACATCTGATGTGTAGCTTTTGCAAGCACAAATGCAATATTTGTGTGTGAGTACTGACAGTAATGACTGTGAACTGTGCTATTAATGTCTGGTTTAAAGATGCTTGTGGTGGGACCATGTCTGGAATAACACAAATAAAAAACTGCATTCAAACAAAACAATAGCATAAAGTCCATTAGAAATGAAAAGGTCACACTCAGAAAAAAATGCCATAGCGTTTTCCCTATGGAACAAAATTATTCTCAAAAGTACTTCCAGACATATCCTTTCCAATCAATGGAAGGTGAACAGACTCTACACATTCCACTACATGAGAATGAGCCCCTTTTCAGGAGGTCAGGAGTTGCTTGGGATGACTTCAGAAGCTCTATTTATTATATTAAGTTCTTGGCTAGTATTAACAGATGTACAAGGAGAAATCTGAAGTGGTGTTTTAGGACATTTGACATTTTTATATCTCAAGTGAGAAGTTTGGATTTGTGGATTACATTACAGTTTGGATAAATAGATCCTTTTCAACCAATGCAATTCTTTTATTTAATGCCTCTTTACTGGAAAGTGGTGGAATGCCGGGAACCTTGCAGGTTGTTGGGTATAAAAATACCAGTACGGTTAAAATAGGGTAAACTGCTGCCTAAATGTGGTCTTTGCTTCAGAGTAACAACAAAAAGAAAACTCTGAGCTCCAGTTCAAAAATACAAACAATTATTGCACCAGAAGCAATTAGTTATCATTACATATGGGGGCTTTAAGTTTTTTAGAACATGCACTAAGGGAAACCACAGCTGAAACTGGACATTTGATGACTAAAGCCATAAAATAAACTTAATTGCTAAGTTCAGTGCATCCACAGCAGAAAGAATGTTAGACGTGGTTGAGTCCACAGAAAAGAAGGCTAAGTGGGAGACATTCCTCTCCAGTGCTGGGAAGGGCTCCCCACAGGTATGACTTCAACTTCCATCTCCAAAGGACATTGCTGCTGTTAAACTGTCTTGCTGCAAAATAGTTTTCACATTTCTTCTCTCTGAAAGGAACTGTGAACCCCAATTTATAGACTAAATATTTCAGAAAAGAGGAACTTATAAAGTTACATTAACATTATGCAAGGAAACCAGCCCAGCTGAGGAGAACCCAGTAGAACAGTACTCTTTCAAAGTTTATGCAAAGTTGAAGTCCTGCATGTCAGGTATAGTTGACATACATAGTTGTACCTTGGCTTTCACTTCCAATATCCCAAGTAGACTGACAACATTAGAATATAATAAAAGTATGTTGTATAAAACAATACATTTTCCACTTTCATGGGTAATGATACATGTGTGCTTATATGCATGCTCATATGCGAGTGGTTGCATGTGTGTGGAGGTCCATGTGTGTACATATGCATGGGAGCCTAAGGTTGATAATAGGAATTATCCTTTTACCTTCTTTTTTTGAACATGGTCTCTAATGACAACCAGGGCTTGTCAAAAGTCTGACTGGCCAGCTTGCTGTAGAAATGTCCTGTTTCTGTCTTTCAAGGCTGAAATTGTACACAGATCACTTCACCCACCTGGCTAAATTTTACATGAAATCTGGGAATCCAGACTCTGATCCTTTTATATGCACAGCAAGCACTTTAAATGCTGTGCATCTTCCCAGTCTAACACTCTAAGATTCATTTTTTTAATTAGAAATTGGTTTTCCAAAGACCAGGAAAAAATTTTAGTGTGATATAAATTGGATTAATGTGCATCACCAATAATGCATTTCTTATTTACAGTAGAACCATATAAACAAGAGCAGCATGCAGTAAGCCATTTAAGCTACTGAACAGAAAGTCCTGGTTACAAGATATGATTGATTCTTGAGGGAGCGTTTGGAGCTATGGCTCAAAGAATTTTGCCTATATTTTTAAACAATGATGCATAAATCCAGGCTACTCATAATGCTGTAACAGACAGCAAAGTTTAAATTATCCCATAAGTGTTTAGGGTTTTAAATATACATACACACACATATATATATATATACATATATGTGTATATGTGTGTGTATGTGTATGTATAAAGTACTTATTTATAGATCAAAAAGTATCAAGTGCTTTGCCCTTATTTATGTTCTCCACGACCTGGCCAACTACAAACTTCTAGAAGGAATTTGGTTTAAAAAATTTGCATGTTTTGCACTGATTAAGGAGGTTATCCATCTCTGAGCTCACTTATTTTTCTCTTCTTCTTATGATATTTTTCTGGAACTTCAAAATAGAAACCTATTCCCCTGTAGATTCTGCTTCTTGTCAAGTACTCTGTAAATGAATTTGTCACTTTGATGTTACTATTCAGCTACCAAATTTTCTAATTTAATTTTTTCAGAAAAAGGAACATAGCAATCAGGAATTAAGGCCTTTCTGTTTTAATGAGAGGAATGGAGTATATAAAGCTTATCAAATCAAAAATCTAAATCCAGGGCAGGATTACAATTATTGGTGGCTAAATTCACTAAAAAATGAGGATAATACATTGCTATTCAAAATGAAAGAGATGTTATCAATTTACTTCAATGCTTATTTAAAAAAGAATATGTACAATTTTGTTAACTTAAGGATTCAGTTTAGTTTTAAACTCAAATGACTTGTAGAATATTAAAAATGTATTATTCCCTCAAATGTTTTGTGTTTCTTTTGATCATACTAGTAGATGGGAGTCCAAGCCCAGTAGGTGAGAGGTGAACAGTAGTCTACTTAAACTTGGCAACTTAATATTTTCACATTTCTTTTATAAACTTTGTACAGTATCTATCTCCTTTTGGTCTATGTCACTGAAAAATAATATCTGGGGAAAATGAGTGCTTTTTCCCTCCAGTCATTAATCCTCCTTCATGTCTAAGATGAACAAGTACACTGAAACCTAACTTGGTAAAATCTACCACTGACACACATTGATACTCACATTTTAAGGAAAGCATCAATGATCACAAAATTGACTTAGCTTTACTTCAATTGTACTTATTTTTAGAGAAGATGACTTTGAAATTTTGAGAATTTAAGTTTTTTCTTACATGTGATCTAAATAAAATATAAATATATATGTTTTATACAATTTGCAATCATACTGTTTATACTGTTTTATATGCTCCAGCCTTGTCATGGACTGTTCTTTTCCTACACTTCTTGACCACCTCTTCATGAAGCTAATGATTTTACTCCTTCCAATCTTTGTGCCAACACTGCATTTATGAGAAGGTCTGATTTGAATCATCCCATTTTAAATCACTACTTACCTCCACCCCATAACTCTTAATGACCAGGTTCTGTTCATTTTTCTTCTTGGCTTAGCCCTTACTATTTTCTAACTTAATATATGATTATTTATTAAGCTTGTCATTTACTATATGTCTCTTTGCTCCTGCCCCAATTAAAATATGTCTTAGAAAGCCTAGAAATTCTCTTCCTTCCATTGATGATACTGCCTGTAGGTTATTCAATAAATAGTTGCACGAATTGACTGTAAGTTGTCTTAATTAGATTTTTCTGTGTTCAAAAATCCTTCCAAAACTTCAAAACTATGTTATAGTTTACTTGATCGTGTCTAAATAGAAAATATTAATGGTTTCCAGTATTTGCTTATATATAATATGCATGATAAATAGTGCTTAGATAAACATACTTATATGTTAAGTGTCTTACCCTTTATGATCTCCTTGGGATTTGTCACTGCAACTAGAATTCCTAAGAGGACATTATGTACAATTTTGGAGCTCTTGGTATATATCACAAACTCACTTCCAAAAAACTAATACCAATTTACACTACCATTGCCAGTATGAGTGTCTCTAGCTACATCACTGCCAGTATTAAATATTACTTTTAGAATATCATCTGTAAACATTTTGTGCCAGTTTTGGCATCTTAGAAGTTTTAACTTGAGATTTGTGAATTTTGATGAAATTATGAATATAAATCACAGGAAGTAAAAATAGAGAAAATATCAGAAATCTCCACCATGGGTTGCCAATTTCAAATCCAGCCCCAAAATTGGTGATGATGGAGTGGGTACACAGATTATTTCAGCCCTAGGTAATGTGCAATGGGTCACAACGGTCAACTTGGTTTAAATAAATACACATCAAGTTTGTTCTTGTCAGATTAAAAACGGTTAGTGATAATATTAGCATTTAATTCCAATGTACATTTTTAAAACACCTCTCCTCTTCTTCTTCTCCTTCCCCTACCTCCTTCCCCCTCCCCTTCCTCCTCCTGCTCTCTCTCCCTCTCCTCTCTCCCTCTCCCTCTCTGTCTCTCTCTGTCTCTCTCTCTGTGTAGGTCAGAAGTGTCCATACTCAACTTTCCACCTGGTTAACCTTCCACTTTGTTTGAGACAGGGTCTCTTACAAGAGCCTGTACAAGACAGACTAGCTTGCCTGTTGAGTTTCTAATAATTCTCACCTTTTCACCTGCCATTTCCCTGTAGGAGCATGCTGGGATTGAAGATACTTACGCTACTCCACTCAGTTTTTATGTGACTCTGGTGATGTGAAATCAGAACTCAGGTCATTCAGTCAAGCAATTTCACCTACTGAGCCATTTCCTAATCCCAGATGTGCCTTTTACATCAGGTTTAAGTTTTTCCAAAATACTAGTCCATTTCTCCTGATAGTACAAGAAAACTGTTGAATTAAGCTACTCAGGTATTTGTTTTTATACTGCCGAAACTAATGCTTCTGTGCTCTCAGGCCAGGATGTCTCCTCTGCATATTGTCCAGTCAATAGCCCACCTGACACCAAACTGATTAAGCTTATAATAAAATCCCTATTAGAGAGGCTCGAATTGGAAAACAGGAAATAGATTTCTGAAATTTCATCTTACAATTTATATTTTTCAACTTGTGAGAAAAATCATGGGAAAATATGTCAGAATAGCAGAATGCACTGTTTCTTTTCTCTATAACAAAATATTGAATGCAAATTATCTACAATAATATTTTATAAATCTATACATTTTAGGGAAGAAAAAATGACCCGTTAGTAACATGGGCTTGTTACAGACATTATTCCTACTTCACAATATTTTCAGAGGGAAACTGGTTGTGTCCATTTTATAGAGATGAGAATTGAGGCTTTGTGAGATGGAAGATTGCTCCTAAGACACATACTCATTAGAGAGCAAGGCCAAAGTTTGAGCTTAGCCTCCATTTCTGTGCATTCCATTGTATCACTCGGTGTGGGTGTAGCATAGTCATTAACAGCAGAATTCTGGGTGAGGAACCAAAGGCCTAATGTCAATGACGAAGACTTCCGCAGAGCTGTGCCACGACAGGTGTTGCTAATATGCACTCACCTCGACTCCTTCAGAATTTTTTCATCATTTTTCATTAACTGCTAAGGTCATCAAAACATGACCTAACATGGTTGATTCGTGAGCCTTTCATATAATATTTGAGAATAAAAGAAGACTCAACTATTTACTATGGCAGAGGGTAACAGGGACAGACTTTTTCCTATGACAGTCCCTATGGGTTTGGGGTGATGCAGTGTCAAAGAGAGGCAACGTTAGTGAACTGGTATTTGTACTTTCTGTTCTAGAACACATTACCTGGCAAAGCTTTGCTTTATGGTGGCTCTAGTACTGACATTCAGACCCAAGTTGCCTCCCCTGGATGCCCAAGTACTGAAACATCTTGCTAGTAGATGGAAGAAAATGACACCCTATTAACCCACCCTCCCTACTCCAAGTATCTCTGCCAAATACAGGATGCCACCCTACCTCTGACAGAAATGGAGTCCCAGGATTGTCCCCAGTACCAGCTGCTTCATGCATGCTCATTCTTGGTGGCCACTTTGAGGGTTTATTTCATTCCTTCAGTATCATTCCTGCTCCACTGAATGTTGGATGAGAGCTTCTAGGCTCATTGCTTAGCTTATGAGTGTCTTAGTAAGACTTAGAGCTAGGAGACCTTCACCAAATATAAGCAGAAGCCACACACAACCCACCTGATTTTTATCCCTTTAGTTGCCTGGTCCCTACAGCTAAGGTGAGGTGGCCCTCAACTTTGCCCACCTGACAGCAACCTCCTCCTCCCCCATACCTAGCCCTCCACCCAGCCTTACAAAAGTGCATGCGCACGCGCGCACGCGCACACACACACACACACACACACACACACACACAGAGGAAATAAGTCCAAATAGAAGATTCCATAAAACACCAAACTTCAAGAATAAAGAGAAAAAAGGCCTACAAAAGAAACATAATAGTCACTTCAGAAAACTCATCTAGAAGCATCAACATTCTTATATAGCCAGAGAACAGAAAACACTGGAATTGCTACCTTTTGTCTCACATGAAGGCACAAACATTAGATAAGTAACACAAAATAAAACATAGACATTACAACCATTATTCAAGTGCTGAAAAAATAGCATCCCAGATAGATGGTAACCATCTTACCAAAGAATCAGTACCCAGTGACTTCAAGTAGAACTACAATCAATGTATACCCATCTTAAAATCAGTATGCACAAATAGAAATCTAGCAGATATAAGAAAATAACAATATGAATCAAAGAAAACAAGTGACAACCTAATTCCAGATGCCAACAACACACGGGAAAAACAGAAAACATGTCTCCCCCAAAATCACCAATCCCAAGACCTCAGCTCCCACAGAGAATAGTTCATTGGGAGCTTTCCAAGAGAGCAATAATCAGGACAATGAATTTCAAAATCAATTATAAATATGTTCAAATAGCTCCAAGAGAATATAGATAAAACAAATTTGAAGAGGAACACAACAAACTCGAGAAAGAAAACCAAGAAAACACAAACAAACTAGACAGCTAGTGGGGCTGGAGAAGTGGCTCAGGGGTTAAGCCTCTGCCTTGCAGGCGGAAGGTCCTTGAGTTCGGACCCTAGACCCCACGTATAGACACTGGGCAGAAGCAGGGGCCAACTGCTTTTCTGGTCCTGGTAGGGAGGAGCCTGTGAATCCTGGGGCAGAGTAAACAAGGAGGAGGTGGAGGCGTCCATGGTGGTTCCTGAATTCATCCGTGGATCTACACACACACACACACACACACACACACACACACACACACACACACACACAGACTGCGCTCACAAGCACAATTGAATAAATAGAAAAAAAAGATAACTAGAATGAAAGTAGAAAACCTGAAAACAGATCTAGAAACACTGAAAAAAAAAAAAACCAAAGTAATCTGCAAACAAATTTGGGAACACTGAAAAAAGCCAAGGCTGAAATAACAAATAGAACTTAAAATTTAAACAATGCAATAAGAAATTCAGTAGAGGCTCTCAAAAATAGAAGACATGTAGAAGACAGAGTTTCAGGACTGGATGATAAAATAGAGTTTGGTGAGTCAATCAGAGAAACTGAGAAATTGAAAAACACACTCGAACAGAACATACAGGAATTCAAAAGGCCCAATATATGAATCATGGGTATCCCAGAAGCAGACACACAAGAGGAAAATTTATCATGTATAATTAATGAGATAATAGAGAAGAATTTACATGACCTAAAAAAGGAGATATCTATTCAGATTCAAGAGGCATACAGAACACCAAATACCCAGGAAATACCTTAATCCAAATAATAAAAAAAAGGAAATACCTCACAGCATATGATAGGCCCACGCCAACTATACACATAAAAGAGAAGATCTTAAGAGCTACAAGATAGAAGGAACAAATCACATATAACATCAAACCCATCAAAATAACAACTGACCTTTCAGTGCAAACGGTAAAAGCCAAAAGGGCTTGAAGAGACACAACAAAAGTTCTGAATGAACACAAATGCTGTCATAGTTAGGTACAGGTGTCAACTTGATGGTTCAGGGCTCAAATTCTGGGCACATTTGTAGAGGATTGGTAGTTGAGTTAAGCCCAGAGCCAACCTGCAGAAAATTGTCTAATAGATGGGGAAAGCTCGGCCCATGGTGGGCGGGATTAGTTCCTGGGCAGGTGGATAAAATAAAGGGAGCTGTTTGAGAAAAGGGTCATCCTTCTGTACACTTGGCCAGACATGCTGGTCTGGCAGTTAAGGATCATCCCTCTCTCACTGTTATGAGAAGATGGTGTGGTCAGTGCCTTGGGCCCTGGTGTTGGTGTGAGCTCTCCTGCCAAGCTGGACTAAGAACTGTAACTGGAGCATCATAAGAGAATAAATCTCTTGTTCCATTAAGCAGCTTTGTCATGATTTTATCAGCAACCATTCAGGTGAACTGCAACAGATTTTGATATCAAGAGTGGGGTGTTGCTGATAAATCTGACTGAGGATTTTGAATGGTTTTTCTGGATAAAGTTTGAAATGTTTGAAGATTTTTAATCTGTGGATTACAAATATTGTTCTTTGGAGTTTAATGGGCCATTTGGATAATGGAAATGCTGAGAGAGTTGTTTGGATCATTTGGGCCCAGTTTGTGATGAAGGGAACAAGGACTTTGACAAAGTCGAATTTAAAGATTATGGAGTAGTTTGCTTGATAGCGGAGAGCTATGTTTGCAGCTAAATTTATGGGATAGTCCTATGAGGAAATTTTTGTAGCATTAAATACTTATACCACAAAAAAGGAAAGATCCTGAATAAATGGTTTAATGTTACACCTGAAAGCCTTAGAAAAAAAAGTAGCATACAGGAAAAAAATATACAAGATCTGAACAGATATCAATAAACTGGAACCGAAAAAGACAATACAAAAAAGTCAATGAAAAAAAGTTTTTTTTAAAAAGATTGACAAACCTTTAGCTATACTACTAACCAAAAGAAGAGAGAACACTCAAATCAACAAAATCAGAAATGAAAAGAGTGAAATCACAACAGATACTGGAGAAATACAGAGAATAATGAGGACATACTTTAAAATTGTATAGTCCCTTAAATTGGACAATCTAAAGAAAATGGATGAATTTCTAAACACATATGACTTATCAAAATTGACTCAAGATGAAATAGATTCTTTAAACAAATCATAACAAGGATGAAATTAAAACAGTTTACAAGTCTCCCAACTACAAAACTCTAGGACAAGATGGATTCAGTGCAGAATTCTACCAGACGTCTATAGACAAACTAACACCACTACTCAAATATTCCATAAAATAGAGAACGAAGGAATACTCCAAAACTCTTTTTATGAAGCCAATATTACTCTGATTCCAAAACAAAACAAAGAGATGTCAAAGAAAGAAAATTATAGGCCAATTTTACTATGAACGCAGATGCAAAAAACTTGAATAAACTACTTGCAAACTGAATCCAAAAACATATCAAAAGGTCATATGTCATGATCAAGTTGTAATCATTCCAGGATTTCAAGGATGGTTCAACATATGTAAATCAATAAATATGATTCATCATATTAACAGACTCAAAAATAAAAATCATATGATCCTCTCCACAGATGCAAAAAGGCTTTTGACAAAATTCAACATCTCTTCATGATAAAAGCTTTGGAGAAAACAGGAATGAAGAGGACATATCTCAATATAATAAAGATTATATATAAAAAACCTAAAGCAAACAGCATTTTAAATAGAGAAAAACTTGAAGCATTCCCACTTAGATCAGGAACAAGACAAGGCTGTCCATTGTTACCACTCTGTTCAATATTGTGTTTGAAGTCCTAGCCAGAGAAGTGGAGAGAGAGAGAGAGAGAGAGAGAGAGAGAGAGAGAGAGAGAGAGAGAGAGAGAGAGAGAGAGAGAGAGAGAGGAGATATTTATATAGAAGTTAAAGTATCCCTATTTGCAGATGATATGATTCTATACTTAAGAGAGCTACATGAATCTACCAAGAAACTACTTGAATAAATAAGCAATTTCAGTAAAGTAGCAGGCTACAAAAACAGGATACAAAAATTAATAGAATCAATCCCATTCAATATAGCTTCAAAGAAAATAAAATGCCTTGGAATAAAATTTAACCAAGGAAGTAAAAGACCTATACAATGAAAACTACAAAACAACACTGAAAGAAATTAAAGAGGATACTAGAAAATGGAAAGACCTTCCATATCATGGATTGGTAGGATCAATATTGTGAAAATGATTATCCTACCCAAGACAATATACAGATTCCATGCAATCTCAAAACAAAATCCCAATGCAATTCTTCACAGAACTGGAAAAAACAATCTCAAAATTCAGATGGAAGAATAAAACCAAAACAATCTTGAGCAATAAAAATACTGCTGAAGGTTATCACTATACCAGGCTTCAAACTATACTACAGAGTTATATAAAAAAACAAACAAACAGCATAGAACTGGCACAAAAACAGATACATCAACCAATAGATTAGAACAGAGAACTCAGATATAAGCTCCTACACATACAGTCATTTGATTTTTGACAAAGGTGCCAAACATATACACTGGGGAAAAGACAGCATCTTCAACAAGTAGTAATGAGAAAATTGGACATACACATGTAGAAGAATAAAAATTGACTGCTGCCTCTCTCCTTACACAAAAATCAACTCCAAATGGACCAGAATCATATAGTTAAATCTGAAATCCTAAAACTATTAGAAGAAAGAGTAGTGGGTACACTTAAATCTACATAAAGATCTACATAAAGATTTTCTAAACAAAACCCCAAATGCCCAGGAACTAAGACCAATAACAAGTGGGACTTCATGGAATTAAAAAGCTCCTGTTCTGCAAAAGAACTGTTAATTGGCAAAAAGATAACTCACAGAATAGGATAAAATCCTTAACTAACTATGAATCTGATGAAGGATTAATCTCTAGAGTACACAAAAAGCTCAAAAAATAAACATCAAGAAAGCAAATATCCCAATTAAAAAAATAGGACCTGGAACTAAACAGGGAGTTCACACACAAAAAAATTGAAATGTGAAGCAAATATCTACTTAATTTTAATGAAAAATTTTTCAAGAGAGGATAAAAGAGAGTATGATCAAAATGTACTACACATGTATATGAAAATATCATCAGGCAACCTACTATACATATAGTTAATACATGTTAATATGGAACCTTAAAACAATTAAAATGAAAAGTTATGACTTGGTTGTAATGCAAGTGCTTGGTTACCATATGTGACTAGGGGTCTACACACTGGACACAGATACACATCATTTCCATCATCATTGAAAGTTCTACTAAACAGCTTTGGGACAGATATTCTCTACAGGAAACTAATATTGTAGTATAAATTAAGTCTACTGTAAATAACAGAACTTTCATTCTGTTCTCATTTTTCAATTCTTAGTTCTTGATGTTACCTTCTCAAGGCAGGCCATAGAATTGTTTTCCTGTGTTTTTCCAAATCACTGCTTCTGAAAACCTTTACTTACATCTGTGGCATCTTTTCAAGGGACTAAATGCAATTTGCAATAAGTATGGACAGTGGAAACATGCATAGTTTTGTTGATACATCGGGAATGATGGGATAGGCCTGGGGCAGTTAGAAGCAAGGACCTTCTTTATTTGGAGGTATGAGAAATTGAAACATTTGGCCTACAATACACTTAGAAAGCCTTCCTATTTTCAAGTTTAGGATTTATTATCAGTCCATTTTATTCCTAATGTAAGTTGTCATGTGATGGAGTGAAATATGGAATATTCTAAGAAAAGTTTTTGTATTGTTGAGGTACAAAATCTTGGGAAATGTTTTTTGAGTCATAGGTACTCCATCATAGGAAGCCTGTGATGTTGTAGGCACCACAAAAAGAAAATCTACAAGGTTTATTTTAACATGGTTTCTGCTTATTTAACATTATTTTATGATACTAAAGAGCCAACAGATCCTGAGGATAGGAAGGTGGGAATGAATTCCAGGAATACAGTCAAACGAGGTTAAGAAATTGCAATATAATGTTTAAGCTGTTTGCTAAATTGTCCCTGAAGTCTGGAGTGGTAATTGGAGGGAAGTAGTAGAAGAAAGAGAACATTGGTAAAGTTGCAGCTTTAAGATTTCTGAGCATCTCACTACTCTCTAAACTATTCTGACATGTGCATTTCCTCTGCCATAACTTAGAGTGACTCATACTTTAGCAGCTATAGTAGCATTGAGCACAAAATGTGGTGGCTAAAAGTATTTAGATTTTGAACATATATTCTCCAGGTCACTACCTCTATCTGAAGCTCTGCTTTCCAAGTATTGCATGATCACATACCGCTCCGAATGCTAGCTGAGGAAGCCCTTGCAGCCTGATTTCTAAAGTGCTTTCATTAGGAAATGTTTGCAGTCTCAACCCCCAGCTGTCAGTAGTACAGGAAGTTGAGAGCAGAGGTACATCTTAGCAGAAATAACTTCATGCATTCAGTATAGGATTAAATAGCATTTCTGTTCCTTTATAGCAACTTGGGATGTTACAGTTTATTTGACATCTCTGAGTTTCTGCTTCTTTTTCTGTCCATAAAATGAAAAAACAAAATAAAAACTTCCTCTAAGGCACTAACTATTTACACAGCAATTAATCACAAGAAAAATAACATTTATCGAACACTTTTTGCATAAATAATATTTCAGATAGGCTAGATAGCTCATATTTACAAGAGAAAGAATATTTCAAGATAAATTCCAATTAATAAATGTGGAGTTGATAATAAAATTAGAAAATCAAGAGTTTGCAGACCGTAAAAATATCAAAGCACTTTAGGCAATGATTACCAATGGGTTAAAAAAAGGAAAAGTCAATTAGGAACTGTCTAACAGCAGTCAAGGCAGATCGTCTTTGCATTTCCAGAAGGAGAGAGGCAGACATGATAGCCTCCTGAAGCACTTAGTTTACCTCTAAGAATTCAAGAGATTCAGATTCAGCAAGTCTCTGACAGCAGGAAGCATGAAGGATTGATACAGATTAAATAAGATCTCAAGGAAACCAACAGATCTAGAATGTGGATGCTCTGCAAGACAACTAAGTAAATTCTACACAAGTAAAATTATCTGTCTTTTGCAATGAAAGATATTTCATATAAAGAATCACAACTGGCCAAATTTTGCAGAGAACAAGTGACCATGGAGTGTTCCACTCGAAAGAGATAACTAAATTACTCCCCACATCAAGGCTGAGGGAACGCCATGGAAGAGGAGGCAGTAGGACTGTAAAAGCCAAAGTGTGGGAAGAGTGCTGCTAAGTAATCCCACTAGGCTTTCAGTAAGTGATGTGCTATGTAAATCAACAGTTCTGTGCTCAACTGTAAAAAGCCACTATCATGGATTGAACCTATCAAAACAGGATTTACAGATTCTTAGGGAGATCCTAGAAACAGTCCTTCTTACTAATCCTTACTTTATATCTGTGCTCTTCTTGCCTGGAAGGCACCTCCCTTCTGTTCCAGAGCTCTTGTAGTTTTCACACATTTTTTTTGACAGACAGTGTCAGATCTAAACCACTGTATTTAATAGTTGATGGTGGGTTTTTATTTCCCCTTCCAGTTTTCATATTCCCTGCATGCTCTGCCTCAGGGATTCTCCAATTGTTTCTTCAGGTGAAAAACTGACTGTTATTCCTAAAGAGTTTGAAAATCTGGAATATCCAATGTCAGCTACAAATTTGCAAATGAAAGTAAGGTGTCACCAAGCTAATAAAATGAAATTGGGTTCTACAACACCGGTCAGTTTAGTATATCCCTGGTGGAAAACCAGTTCTCCACTGTGTTCAGGTTAGATTTGAACAGTGGTCCTATCTGCAGACCTACAGAATAGCAAGCCACTTGGCCATGCCAGACAAGGAGGTGTATGGCAGTATCTCCTTGTTCAGAAACACCTCAATACTGAACACGAAGTTTTAAGACAGTCCAAACAAAACTCTGCTGCCTCTTAATTTGCTCCTTATATACTTTTCTTAGTTGCTTTAGTTTTTACTTTTCCTTTTCATTTTACTTTTCTTAAAATTTCCACTTTACTATTATCAGTAGTTCTGTTTTGATTTTTCCTGTTTTGACAAGGTTAATTTAATGATAATACCACTAAAAAATATGATTGTAAAAAAATGTCTAGGCTTCTATACGTATATGCGGAGTACTTTCGAGTCTTAGAGATTTTGATGCATTCAGTAATGTTCATCTGATCCAAAGAAGAATCATCAGAACAAGACATTTCCTGATATAATGAGGACTTTCAGCTTTCATAGTTTTGACACAAATGCTTCTGGTTGAAATATAACATTTTATTGAGCACATGCAATATTCAAAAGAGAATGAAAGGACATTTTATGAATCTACTTAATTGAATATACCTGTCTGCCTTACATTAACACATGCCTACAGTGGTATTTAATATTACTCTCTTCCTTTTTTTGTGTCTTGCAGGAGCATTTTAGGACTTCTGGAGTTAACGGAGTTGAAATTCAATTGCCAGATAGAATTGCATTTCAGCAGCTCAAAAAACATAAGTCATAAGCTTAGTTTGTTGCATTTTTAATTGCAGCCGAAATGCACAATTTAGAGAGAGGAAAAAACTGGTCTATCACCCTCTTTCTGCTAGGAAGTTAAATTCTCTCTCCTCTTTCCCCTGCATAAATGTGTGGTTTGTTGTTATTATTTTTAAAACATAACTCTAGTGATACTCAAAAAAAGTATCACATCTTTTCATAAACATATACCAATGAAGAAGAGTATTTTCCAACCCCTAGCACCTCAGACTCAAATCAAGTACAGAGAGGAAAAGAAAAAAAGCACAAAATCTAAAAATTAAGCTGGGTGCTAGACTTGAAATCTTACAAGCATCCTCTAGTTTTAGTATAGCTCTCCTAATATAGCCAAAGCGTTTTTTTTTACATTTATTTTTTATTTATGTATTTTTTTAATGAGAAGGGGAAAAATTCTCTACTATAAACGATAAAAATTTCTCAGATGGTAAAACAGATAGCCCTAAAAGTTTTTGCCTATATCCATACACATACCTAAAATAAAACTGGCCGATTAATCTTGCTACAGCATGTTTAAAAAGAGCGGCATTTGAAACTACAGTATAGCAGCGATGCTAAGTTCCACTGCCTCTAATTAAGTGCAGACTAGGAAAAATTATTCTTAGTTTAGTCTAGGGAAAGGGGGGTGGGGTGGAAATTTCTCTCTTTGCAATTCAAAATTATTTTAAAGATAGAACATTTCTTTTCCTATGTCTTCATTAAACAGAGCTGTTAAGAATTGTCTCCCAACCATCCCCAAAGAGTACAAAGCTAACCAGTATTCACCCCATATGCTCGGCTTTGAAGTGTGAAGCTGTGACCATCCCTAGACTCTTACACCACCATCAAAGCCATCTCATTACGCCCAGCACTGAGAGCTAAAGCATGGGGCCATACCCGCTCCAACACTAACACTGCATTAACAAAGCAACCGCAGTATTCCTCCCCCACATGGCTAGGGTTTGGAGAAATTTTTACCATATGTACACATGCATGAGATACAAAAATTTATTGTGCTAGAACATCATTGAGAAGTATATTAAACATGCTGACTAGAACTAGATGTTATTCTAAGAGACTGAAAAAAATAAATTGTAGCTGATTTTATAATGAAAGCACAGGAATATAATGCTGAAAAATGAGATCAAGTGCAATTCCTAAATTGCATTTCGACTGACACCTTCAAGGGCCTGTTCTGTACTGAAGTGGCAGAGAATAATCTAAGAGTGAAAACAGATTTCTACTGCCCATTACTGAAGGCTACTGTATACTCTGTCATGATTGATTTCAAAGGAACAAACAAGCTTGCAAATAATGATAGAAAAACAAGGCATGTGATTCACTAGGGACAGGCCTTCTCGAAAGAGGGAGTTCATCTGCATAAATCTCTAAGTTGTCCATTTCTCATTGGCATAGCAGACAACATAAGATGCAAAGAAAAAATGTGTTGGCTGTTATAGCAATTAGGTCACAATAAAGTACTTGATTTTCACATCAAAACAACTGTTAGGGTCAAGTATTTTCAAATGTCTGGATCAAGCTATTCTATTCCTTTGTGCTTACTCTAGAGACATCCTTGCATTTGTATACAAGAATTGATTAGAGGACACTAATCATGTCTATATTCTTTTTACTTGGAAGAATGGACACCAAGCTGAATGTTGAAAAACATAATTGATAAAATATGATGTATTCATACTCTTATAACTGTACAGCAGTTGAAAGTTGTATATCTGTGTATTACCATGAATAGATTTTTAAGAATATTTTACTAAATTAAAAGTTGTAGTATTTTTTTATTATTATTATTTATTCAACTGTGCGCATGTGCATGTGTATGTGCACACGTGTGCGTGTGTGTCTGTGTATGTGTAGAACCACGGACGAATTCGTGAACCACCAGGGACGCCTCCACCTCCTTCTGCCCCGGGATTCACAGGCTCCGCCCTACCAGGACCGGAAGTGTAGGCCGCCCCCGCTTCCGCCTGGCGTCTATACGTGGGATCTGGGATCCGAACTCAGGACCTTCTGCCTGCAAGGCGGAGGCTTAACCCCTGAGCCACCTCTCCAGCCCCAAAAGTTGTAGCATTAAAGTATTGGCAATATATACTCTAACAAGCAAAATCATATTGGATTTATGGGTAGATTATTTGTCCTCTGTAGCCATAGGTTCTATATCTATAATTTCATCCAGCCATGGCTCAAAAACATTTTTTAAAAATTGCATATGTACTTAAGACGTACAGGTTTTTCTTGTAATTTCCCACTAGGTAATCAAGAAAGGGAACTATTTACATGGTAGTAACCTATAGATCTTATGAGTAATCTAAAGATGACTGAGTATATATAGAAGGGTGTATTCAGGTTCATTGAGTATTCTCTACTGTGGTGTATAAGGGAATTATATACACACACAGTTATCCACAAAGCATCCCTAGTGTATAGTGAGAAATGTACAAATACCTAAATATAGCAGCAGGAATTAAGGCTGGAAAGGGAGCATAACACACTGTAACCTGGCAGAAAGTGAGCCAGGAAGCAAAAACTGATAGTGGTGATCTGAAATGAATTTTCAACAGGGCTTCAGATTTTGAAAAATTATAGGCAAGGAAATAAGTGATTATAAAGAATTTTGTCCTGATGTGAACTCAATGGAAAATTATGAATAAGCTTTTTTTTGTTGTTTCTAGGTCTATTTTTTTACCTGTAGAACAAAAACAAAGTCGAACTTATCTTCTGCCTTCATTATAAATGAAGAACTATGTACCCCAAATTCCTATTATCACATATAATTACAGAGATATAGAATATTATGACTTTGAGGAACATTGGATACAATGCATATATTGTGTAATATATAATGTATAACATCATACACAATATCCCCAAGATACTGCTTATTTGTAGGGTACATGCTGATACATTTACAGTTTTGTATAGACATAGCATTGTTCATTTGAAAATGATGCCTTCCTGCATGATCTAACATGTTTAAATTTTCCTAGAATGTCTCAACTAGAACCCATAAGCAATTAAGCAACATTCCAAGTACCAGGTATGTGATACCTTCTATTCAGTTACTGGTCAAAAAGGTCTCAAAGGTCCCCAAAACAGTATAGGCTTTTGCCATTGCTCTCTTTTGACCTCCAGAAACTGACAGTAAGACCCTATTGCTGAAGATGCAATACAGGATGATCACAGAACACAGATAACAAACACCAGCTGGAACTGGTCTGGAACTTTCTCCTTGCTAGACAGCTTTCATAGTACCAGAAAATATTGTTGAGTTGCTGGGGGAGATGAAGCAATCAACAGTCTCATTAATCTGTGAAAACTGCAAAAAACGATCACCCTAGAAAAAGGGGACCATCAATGCAATAGTGGCACAAAAAACAAGAGGAGCAACCCACAGCTTTTTGGTTGGATGTAAGTCCTGCTTTTCAGAGGGATCGCATTCCTGGTATGATAAACCAGGACAAGAACCTATGAAGGGGGAGAACATAAGCCCTGTGTGTGTGTGTGTGTGTGTGTGTGTGTGTGTGTGTGTGTGTGTGCACAAACTATTATGGTTAAGCTTTAAAAATACTTTAAACTGCCTTTTAATATAATTTATCATTATACCCATAGATTGGAGGAACACTCAGCACTCAACCTAGAAGTTTCCTTCTGCAATGGAAAATGTTATTACAGAAAAGCACAAATGGCAAAAGTGCAAGAAAATAAGTAATGTCTGCTGTGCCCTAAATAGGACAGCTAAACCACCCCCACCCCATCCTGAGGCTCAGGGAACACTGCTGAAAAGGAGCAGAGAGACTGTAAGAGCCTGAAGTGGGGCAGGAGTGTGACCAGACGTCACCTTAAGGATATGACAGGGCTGTTCCATTCATGAATTCATAGCATCTATGCATATTTCCACAAGGAATTGCATGGCATTTGCCCTATTAACATTTTACTATGGAAGGGATCTCAAGAGGCCCCGTACCTTCCTGAGAGACTGATGAGAGACAATTCTTAGGGGGAGGGGAAGGAGATGTGCTTTCCTCAAAGGTATACCACTCTTACATTCTTCATGCTCCAGCACACACTCAGGCGCATGCCATCAAAAGCAACCCAGAAGAAACTCAGTGGGCTACTTACGCAAAAAGACAAGAAAATAGGAGGGAGACTGACCTGAAAGTTGTAATGGGAGAAGGATGGTGGGATTAAGGATGAAAGTATAAAAATATCATAAATTTACTATATTCACACATGAAACACTAAAAGAATAAAAGCATGTTTAATTTAATGAAATAACTCACTTTAATTTTTCCTATGGTTCTCTTCGTTTAATGTATCTATTTCATAGTTCCACCTTTGTTAGGTGAGACTCTTTATTACACTTTTCTGGGAGTCACAAGTTAGCATTTACTATGGAAAATGGAAGTAACAAAGGTATGCCACTAATGTTCAGCTGTTCACAAACACTTTTCCATTCATCTCCATGATATTCTCAAGATAACCACCCAGTATCATTTTGCAAATGAAGTCTGATGGAGAATCGTTTGCTGTAGAACTTCTACTTTCAGAACTTTCAGCACTTCAGATCTTCTGTTCAAGTGGTTTTCCAACATCTTTTTATAAAATCTCAGTGACACCTTATTTGGAATCTTGATGCATAAAACAGAAAAGATGGACTGCTCTCTTTATGGTGGAAAGGAACAGCTAAATCCCAGCTGCTCAGCAGCGCCCTGCATAGAACACAGAGAATCTCTAGGAGAACACTGATGAGTAGTAGGCAGAATGCCAGAGGCTGCACAGAAAATCATTTCTCATAAGCTTCTTCACAGGATGACGCTATTCTCCCACTTTATGGATTCAAACACTAAAAAGCCTGACAAAGACATTCAGTATATTTCCTAAAGCCATCTGGAAAACAAGGGATTTGAACTCACCTTGTTAAGCTGATGAATTCTTATTTTGTCTTCACTAATATTGGACTGCCTAGCCAATCGGTATGATGTTAATAGTTTCCACTGGCACAAACTCACAGGCAGATATACATGTATCTGTAACAGTAGATAGGTTTGGTGTTAGGCCTATCACTTGTGAATACTATTCATGCAGTTAAAAACCTCTCCCTTTCTTTCAAAGGGTGATTTTTTGAAAAGCTGAGAGTACCCACCAAGATGAGCTCAGATGAAACATGACAAAACTTTGAGGATGGTCAAGAATCATTTAGCTCGCTACCTGTTGTCATGATTGAATCCATCTAGATCATGTCTATGACTGCTCCAGAATAACCTTGTAGTTTTACCTGCATTGTGTCTCAGCAAACTCTAACTCAAAAGATTCTGATTTTTATTTACTCATCTTGTGTGTATGAGTGAGGGGGGAGGGTTATGCATGTACCACAGGGTGTGGATGTGCCACTGTGTTTGTGTGGAGGTCAGGGAACAACCTACAGGACTCTTATCTCTCCTTCGACATGGAACCCTTCCATGTGTGTTCCAGAAATCAAACTCAGGTCATCAGATTGCCAGTAATTATCTACTGAGCATTCTGGCCAGCTTCTCAGAAAACTGTAAGTGAACAAAACTATTAAAATAATATATCATTTGATAACTGTCCCCTGGAGGCAGGACTGTGTATGACCCCTACTTTCTGAACAAATTGCAGGAATTCACTTGGCCTGGTTGCTACTCAGGACCACAACTGTCAGTAAGTTCCCAGTAACCTGTACTCTGAGAAACCCTAACGTTTGGGTTTCAAAGCACCAGGGACCTGGTTGTCTGAGCAACATGGCTGCAGCAGCAAACGTCCTTTTACATAAAACCCACTCCCCAAAGCAACAAAGGGTGATTCACGGCTTCTTCCCATTCTGTACTTTACCCCAAAATCGCAGTCAAGTGATTTGTGTCTTCCTGGGCACTGGCCATGGACAATACTCATTAGGGGTCTCATCATGACATCTCTCATCACTGCTACCCCCAGAAGTCAAGTCCCACTGACTCCCTTCCCACAGCCCATTCTCTTCAGCATTTTCAGTAATGTCCATTTTCACACATCCCGTGCTCTCTACCTAGCTCCTTTTGTAGAAAAAAGATTCTTGCCCATGATTCTTTCCAGATAGAGACAGTTCTGTGTGTCTTACTCTGGCTGACAGGCTAAACTATATCCCCACCTCCATCGCCATAAGAGTTACATGTTAATATTCCAGTCCCCCAAACTACAGAATGTGACCTTATTTGGTAACAGGGTCACTGCACATATATTTTAGTTAAGATGAGTCATACTGGAGTAGGTTGGCTCCAAATCCAATATGACTAGTGTCCTCATAAAAATGGGAAATTTGGACACACACAGTCCACAGGAAGAATGCCATGTGGATCTGATGTGGACTGTGTGCAAGCCAAGATGGAAAAGAGCATTCTTCACAGCTCTTAGAAGGAACCAACTCTTGGACACACTGATCTCAGATGTCTAGCTTCCAGGACAGAGACAATAAATTTCGCTTAAGTCACACAGTCTTTTAGTACTTTGTTACCACAGCCATAGAGTCTTAATTCATTAGCTTGATTTCTTTCCAACTTCATTCCCCAATGGGAGTTAGGAGAGAAAGTGGTTATGCACAGGCTTGCCCTGGCTTCCTCTTCCTTCTTAGAGGCTAGAAGAAACATACATGTTAGGCCACCATACAGGAAGTTGTCCAGAGTTGGGCCTATGCTTGACTGAGACAGCTCACATAATCTCTGGCAGATTAAATTCAGCCATTGATATTAGTTTCATAGATGGGCTTTCATACCTCAATTGCCTTTCACTTCTAGGGAACTCATTCAAAATTCATTACATTCTCCTCTCAAATCCAGTTTTGGTCTTCTCTCTCCTCAGGGGCAAAAAGGAGAGGCCTTTTTCTTTTTCTGTTTAATTCTAAATTACATTGCTAGATTATCGGCCTGCACCTTGCTTTCCCAAGGCCTCTGTTTTTCACTGTCAAAGACTGAAACATGATCAGTGAAAATCACTTCCTCATTTTCATTGGGATAACCCTATGACCATCTCAGCAAAAAACTCAGACAGTCACACACTGTCTGAGGGGGAAAGGCAATCACAATTAGCATCTTGGCTTTACTATGTAGTTAAGGTTAGCTAAAATGAGAGAATGAACTTTTATTCAATGTATATAATTTAAATAGCAATATAATAAATGATTACTAATTTAATGGCACTATAATATCATAATATACTCTCATAACCATATGTTGCTGTCTTTGTCACATGCTGTGTCTCTTGAGACGCACTCCCTTCCTCCACTGATGGAGATGAGGGGGGAGAGAAGGTGGGAACATGAGCATATGCAGAAACTTGGGCTTACAGGCACAATCTTCCAGGTCGATCTACCATCGCTAACATCGTTATATCACAGTGGAAGTTCCTGTGCATGCTAGGAAAGAGCATAAAAAGGAAAAGGAATTCAAGGAAATCACTTCCATTGTAAATCCTGTAATAGGTCCACATTCTCTGAAACACCACGAGTAACTACATAAAATGTCAAGCTCTGATTTAAAAAATACAAAATTTGGAAATATGTACCCCCTAAACTTTAACCCTCCTCCCCCACACCTTGGTGGACACTGTGTTTAATGTCTTCTACAATGAACCTATGGCTTAATCCTGAGTATTTCAAGAGATCTTTTAACAATGTGAAGTAATTTTCAGGGTTGGGGGAAGCCTCTCGTGTGTAGGGGGATAGGGCCTTATATAGAAAGAATACACATGTGTGCAGGTGTGGTGGGCATGTGCATGGGTAGAGGTCAGACAACCTTGGGCGTCATTCCTCATGAGCGTCATTCACTCTATTATTTTCTTTTTGAGACAGAGCTCACTCAGTGGCCTGGAACTCTGCAAGAAGGCCAGGCTGGCTAGCCATCGACTCCAAGGATTCACCTGTCTCTGCCTCCCTAGCATTGGAATTACAAGCATGTTACCTTTCCCAGCTTTTGCCTTACTAGAGTTTAGGGATAAAACTTGAATGCTGTGCAAACTTTACCAACTGAATCATCTCTTGAGTCTTCAATTTTTAACTCTAAATCTTACATATAGTTTCTATATTTGGAAAGAATTCCACAGGAAGAAATCAAAGATGTCATGCATTCTACATATTCATCCCTATTAGAAAAGTCCTATAGGACATTTATTCTTGTCAATGCTTCATTAAAACATTAAAAATGAGATAAGGAAGCAGGAAAAATCAATGCAAGGCTGTGTTATCCAGCTGATCCCAATTGTGAGGACTTGATTCTGCTGAAATGGGTCCCAGAATTGTCCAACTTGGAGACAAATGAGATCATTTATCTGTCACTGGCCAAATGTTGCCCAATGGGGTATTAATTTGTTGGTCCATCGGTTTGTAATGGAAACCCAATGCAACTATTTCAAATGTAGTAGGTTTGTTCGTAATATATTGGTCAGAAAAGAGAAGATATATATTCCAGCTCTTACAATTAGCCTTTTCCTTCCTTATTGGTACCTGTGTTTTACAGTGGTAATTGTAATTTTCTTACAATCATTAAGCCTTTAGTAGCATGCATTTGTGAACAACCTTGGAACACCCCTTCATAGTGAAGGAGATAGCAAAGCCCCTGGAAATCAATCTGCATAGCTTAAGTAGTTTGACACTTGACAATCCCTCATTTTCTCCAGCTTTTTTTATTATTAATACATTTTTATTATTATTTCAGCTCATACGAACTTAATGGGTACACCAGTTCCCTCCCTCCCTCCTCCTCCCCCCGTACCTCCTGCTCTTCCTCCCCACCCCCCTCCCTTCTCATCCCCCAGTGCCTCCCGCCCCAATTCCCAGAGAGTCCTTTCTTGTGCATGCCTGATTTTCCTCTGGGCCCTCCTCTCCAATGACGTACAAGGACCCAGTGGCCTTTCCCTGAACCCTTTCCCGTGTTCCCCTTAGGTATAGGAACACTGCTGTGGCTGCCAATCCCTTGCCTCCAAAGATCTTGGTGCCTTTAGCAGATGCTAGACTTTGTGGGGTCAATAGTGTGTTGGATAATGCGCAGGGCATGTAAAGTCCAATTATGATTGCTTCAGCCCTAACTTGTATGGAGTATCTTACATATCATTGCTCCTCCCATCCTTTTGCTCTTACACTCTTACCGCCCCCTCTTCCGCAAATTTCCCAGAGCTTCAGGATGGGGAGAGATTAAGCTGGCCTAGTTCTAGGTGGTTGATATAGAGTCTCTGAAGTTCTGGATTGTGGTTTGTTGATTTAATTTTGCAGTTTTGCTGCTCCTGCAATGCCCTTCACTCATTCTGGTGGGCATTGTATGTTACCCCCTTGCCAGAGACAAAAAGCTGTTAAACTAGAGTCTTGTCATAAAAGCACATTCAAAGGTAGATGTAATAAAAGTGGGAAACCACAGTGAGGGAGGGGTCTATCACCAATTTGCACAACGGTTATTTTTTATCTGCCAGACTATATGCCCTCCTCTTCTAGTGAGATCATACCCCCTCAGTAGTAAATGATCAGGAACAAAAGTCTGTGAACTTAATCATATGTCTCATTACTTATTTGAGTCCTTGATGGAGGCCTATTTTCTCTGCTGTAACATGGTCCCTTCTCTCCTTGTTTCTGGTGTGCCCCTCCTACCCCATCCCTCCTGTTCATAATCCTTGCAATTACTGTCTCTAGGTGGGCTGGGTGGGTTTGGTATTGGAGCCACCTATTAGGGAGTACATACGGTGCTTAATTTTCTGGGTCTGGGATACTTCACTTAATATAATTGTTTCTAATGACATCCATTTCCCGGCAAATTCCAGTAATTCATCATTTTTGATGGCTGAGTAGTACTCCATTGTATAGATGTACCACAGTTTCCTTATCCACTCGTCAACTGTTGGACATTTGGGTTGATTCAATGACTTTGCTATTGTAAACAGTGCTGCTATGAACATGGTCGTGCTTGTGCTATCGAGGTGAACCTCTGCTGTATGGGGGGGTTATTCCCAAAAGTGGAATAGCAGGGTCATATGGCATTTCAATCTTTAATTTCTTTAAGAATCTCCAGACAGCTCGCCAGAGTGGCTGTATGAGCCTGCATTCCCACCAGCAATGTAGGAGAGTTCCCCTCTCTCCACATCCTCTCCAGCATTTGTTGTTGTTTGTATTGTGGATTTTTGCCATCCTGACCGGGGTGAGATGATATCTCAGGGAAGTTTTGATTTGCATTTCCCTGATGGCTAAGGAAGTGGAGCATTTTTTCAGATATTTGTTAGACATTTTAATTTCATCCCTGGTAAAGTTTCTTTTAACTTCCAGGGCCCATTTTTTAATTGGGCCATTGGTTTCCTTGGTGTTTAGTTTTCTAAGTTATTTGTGCACTCTGGACAGCAGAGTTCTATCGGATATGTGGTTAGTGAAGATTTTCTCCCATTCTGTGGGTTGCCTTTGAGCTCGCGTTACAATCTCTTTATCTGAACAGAAGCTCTTTAATTTCACAAGATCCCAACTGTTGAGAGTTGGTAGCAGTGACTGTGCCATTGGATGTCTGTTTAGGAACTGTTGGCCTAGCCCAATCAGCTCGAGAGAGTTCCCTATCCTTTCAACTATGGTTTTTAAAGTCTCTGGCCTGATATCAAGGTCCTTGATCCATTTGGAATTAAGTCTTGCACATGGTGACAAGTACGGGTCCAGCTTTAATCTTCTGCATGTGGAGATCCAGTTTTGCCAGCACCATTTGTTGAGGATACTGTTCTTTTTCCATTGGATTCTTTGGGCCCCTTTGTCAAAGACCAAATGGCTGTAACTTTGTGGGCTTATATCTGGGTCTTCAATCCTTATCCATTGATCTGTGTGTTTATTTTGGAGCCTGTACCAGGCTGTCTTTATAACTATGGATTTGTAGTATAGACTAAGGTTTGGTATGGCAATACCTCCAGCTGTGTTTTTGTTACTCAGGATTGTTTTTGCTATCCTGGGTCTTTTGTGCCTCCATATGAACTTTGAGATTGTTTGGTCAACTTCTTTGAAGAATTGCTTTGGGATTTTGATTGGTATAGCATTGAATCTGTATATTGCCTTTGGTAGGATGGTCATTTTTATGATGTTGATTCTGCCAATCCAGGAACAAGGGAGGTCTTTCCACCTTCTGGTGTCTTCTGCTATTTCTTTCTTTAGGGTTTTAAAGTTTTCATTGTAAAGGTCTTTTACCTCCTTAGGTTTATACCAAGGTATTTCATTTTTTTAGGGGCTACAGTAAATGGGATTGTTTCTCTCAAGGCTTTTTCACTTCTTTCATTCTGGGCATATAGGAAGGCCTCTGATTTTTGCACATTTATTTTGTATCCTGCCACCCTGCTGAACTTCTCAATTAGTTCCAGGAGCTTCCTGGTGGAGTTTTTGGGATCACTCAGATATAAGATCATGTCATCTGCAAATAGGGATAGTTTGACTTCTTCCTTGCCGATTTGAATCCCTCTTATGTCCCTTTCTTGTCTTATGGTTTCAGCTAAGACGTCAAGTACAATGTTGAATAGAAGTGGTGAGAGTGGACAGCCTTGTCTAGTTCCTGATCGAAGTGGGAATGCTTCCAATTGTTCCCCATTGAGCATAATCCTTGCTGTGGGCTTGTTGTATACAGCTTTTATTATATTGATAAAGGTTCCTTCCATTCCTACTGTCTCTAGCGTTTTGATCATAAAAGGCTGTTGGATCTTGTCAAAAGCTTTTTCTGCATCTATCGAGAGTATCATGTGGTCTTGGACTTTGGACTGGTTTACATGATGAATTACATTTATTGATTTGCATATGTCGAACCAACCTTGTGTGCCAGGGATGAAGCCTACTTGGTCCCCATGAATGATCTTTTTAATATGTTTTTGAATCCGATTCGTTAAGACTTTGTTGAGAATCTTTGCGTCTGTGTTCATCAGAGAGATCGGCCTATAGTTTTCTTTTTTAAGTGAATCTTTATTAGGTTTTGGGATTAAAACGATATTAGCTTCATAGAAGGAATTTGGTAGTGTTCCTTCCTTTGCTATTTGATGGAACAGTTTAAGGAGTATTGGTGTTATTAACTCCTTAAATGTCTGGTAGAATTCTGTGCTGAATCCATCTGGTACAGGACATTTTTTGGTGGGAAGATTCGAGATTACTTCTTCAATTTCCTTATATGTTATAGGACTATTTAAATAATTCAAAACTTCCTGATTCAATTTAGGTAAGTTGTGTTTACTTAGAAATTCATCCATCTCTTTTGTGTTGTCAAACTTCACAGAGTATACGTTTTTGAAATATGATGTTATAATTCTCTGGATTTCTTGGGTATCAGTAGTGATAACTCCATGTTCATTTCTGATTTTGTTAATTTGGGTTTTCTCTCTCCTGCTTTTGGTTAATTTAGCTAGGGGTGTATCAATCTTATTGATGCTTTCAAAGAACCAGCTTTTTGACTGGTTGATTTTTTCTATCGTTTTCTTAATCTCGATTTCAGATATTTCTCCCCTTAGTTTGCTAATCTCCTCTCTTCTACTACTTTTGGGATCAGATTGCTCTAGTTTCTCTAAAGATTTAAGCTGCACTGTTAAGTTGTTTATTTCTGATGTTTCCATTTTTTTGATGTAGGCATTAAGAGCTATAAACTTACCTCTTAAAACAGCTTTCATTGTGTCCCAGAGATTTTGATAAGTTGTATTTTCATTATCGTTCACTTTCAGGAAATCTCGAATTTCCTTTTTAATTTCTTCCTGAATCCAGTTCTCATTCAGCATCATATTGTTAAGTTTCCAGGAGTTATTGTATTTTCTCTTGTTTGTTGTGTTGTGGATGTCCAGCTTTAGGCCATGGTGATCTGACAGGGCACAGGTTAGAATTTCAACTTTTTTGTACATGTGTAGATTCGTTTTGTGGACCAGTATGTGATCTATTTTGGAGAAAGTTCCGTGTGCTGCTGAGAAAAATGTGTATTCTTTGGTACGTGGGTGAAAAGTTCAATAGAGATCTGTAAGGTCCATTTCTTTAAGGGTTTGATTAAGGTCCAAAGTGTCTCTATTAAGCTTTTGACCTGTTGATCTATCCCATGTTGAGAGGGTGGTGTTGAAGTCCCCAAGAATTATCCTTTGGGGGTTGATTTCTTGCTTTAGACGCTGTAGGGTTTTCTTAATGAATGTGGAGGGGCCCGTATTGGGTACATATATGTTCAGTATTGTGAAGTCTTCCTGGTGAATTGTACCTGTGACTAAAATGTAGTATCCATCCATGTCTCTTATAATTTTCTTTGGTTTGAAGTCCACTTTGTCTGATAGCATAATGGCTACCCCTGCCTGTTTTCTGCTTCCATTAGCTTGTAGAATTGTTGACCAGCCTTTTATTTTTAGAGCGTGCCTATCTTTTGTGGTGAGATGTGTTTCCTGCAGGCAACAGATTGATGGATTGTGATTTTTAATCCAAGTTTGTAATCTGTGTCTCTTGATCGGTGAGTTAATTCCATTAACATTTAGTGTTATAATGGTGAAACTATTTTTGATTCCAGACATTTATTATGTTTAGTAGTTTTTATAAGTATATTGCTTCGCTTTTAATGATGTTATACTTGCCTTCTGCTCTCCTGGATATACCTGTTTTTTTCTTCACGCTTGAGTATCATTTCTAGCATTTTTTGAAGGCCTGGTTTGGTAGGACATGTATCCCTTCAAGTTGTCTTTGTGCTGGAAGATTTTTCTTTGTTTTTTGTTTTTTTTTTGTTTGAAGTTTTTTTTTTTATTAAAAATTTAATTATACATTTTAAAATTATTACCAGTTCCCTCCCTCCCTCCTCCTCCCCCTCCCCTTCCCCCAGTGCCTCCCCCCCCAATTCCCAGAGAGTCCTTTATTGTGTACGCCTAACTCTCCACTGGGTCCTCCTCTCCGATGACATATAAGGACCCAGTGGCATTTCCATAAGCCCTTTTTCTTGTTCCCCTTAAGCATAAGATCACTACTATGGCTGTCAATCCCTTGCCTCCAGGGGTCTCGGTGCCCTTAACAGATGCTAGACTTTATGAGGGCAACAGTGCGCTGGACATTGTGCAGGGCATGCAAAGTCCCATTATGATTGCTTTGGCCCCAACTATTGTTGAGAATCTTGCAAATCGTTGCTCCTCCCACCCTTTTGCTCTTACAATCTTACCGCCCCCTCTTCTGCAAATGTCCCTGAGCTCCAGGATGGGGAGAGATTAGGCTGTCCTAGTTCTATGTGATTGATATAGAGTCTCTGAAGTTCTGGATTGTGGTTTGTTGATTTTCTTTTGCAGTTTTGCTGCTCCTGCAATTCCCTTCACTCCATTCTGCTGGGCACTGTATGTCACCCCCTGGCCAGAGACAAAAAGCTGTTAAACTGGAGTCTTGTTGTAATAGCACATTCAAGGGTAGATGTATAAGAGTAGGAAACCTCACTGAGGGAGGGGTCCATCACCCATTTGCAAAATGATTACTTTTTATCTGCTAGACTATATGCCCTCCCCTTCTGGTGAGATCAGGAAAGAACGTCTGTGAACTTAACCAGGTTTCTCATTACTTACTTGCAGACCTTGATGGAGGCCTATTTTCTCTGCTGTAACATGGTCTCCTCTCTCCTTGTTTCTGGTGTGGCCCTCCTAACCCATCTCTCTTGTTCATAATCCTTGCAATTACTGTGTTACATAGGTTTACTTTTGAGTGTCTCAATGTGGGCGGGGTGAGTTTGGTACTAGGAGCCACCTATTAGGGAGTACATACGGGGCTTAATTTTCACTTAATATAATTCTTTCTAATGACATCCATTTCCCAGCAAATTCCAGTAATTCATCATTTTTGATGGCTGAGTAGTACTCCATTGTATAGATGTACCACAGTTTCCTTATCCACTCGTCAACTGTTGGACATTTAGGTTGATTCAATGACTTTGCTATTGTAAACAGTGCTGCTATGAACATGGTCGAGCTTGTGCTATCGAGGCGAACCTCTGCTGCATGGGGGGTTATTCCCAAAAGTGGGATAGCAGGTTCATAAGGCATTTCAATCTTTAATTTCTTTAAGAATCTCCAGGCGGCTCGCCAGAGTGGCTGTATGAGCCTGCATTCCCACCAACAATGTAGGAGAGTTCCCCTCTCTCCACATCCTCTCCAGCATTTGTCGTTGTTTGTATTGTGGATTTTTGCCATCCTGACCGGGGTGAGATGATATCTCAGGGAAGTTTTGATTTGCATTTCCCTGATGGCGAAGGAAGTGGAGCATTTTTTCAGATAATTGTTAGACATTTTAATTTCATCCATGGTAAAGTTTCTTTGAAGTTCCAGGGCCCATTTTTTAATTGGGCCTGTGTTTTCCTTGGAGTTTAATTTTCTAAGTTCTTTGTGCACTCTGGACAGCAGAGCTCTGTCAGATATGTGGTTAGTGAAGATTTTCTCCCATTCTGTGGGTTGCCTTTGAGCTCGTGTGACAATCTCTTTATCTGAACAGAAGCTCTTTAATTTCACAAGATCCCAACTGTTGAGAGTTGGTAGCAGTGACTGTGCCATTGGATGTCTGTTTAGGAACGTGTTGGCCTAGCCCAATCAGCTCGAGGGAGTTCCCTATCCTTTCAACTATGGTTTTTAAAGTCTCTGGCCTGATATCAAGGTCCTTGATCCATTTGGAATTAAGTCTTGTACATGGTGACAAGTACAGGTCCAGCTTTAATCTTCTGCATGTGGAGATCCAGTTTTGCCAGCACCATTTGTTGAAGATACTGTTCTTTTTCCATTGGATTCTTTGGGCCCCTTTGTCAAAGACCAAATGGCTGTAACTTTGTGGGCTTATATCTGGGTCTTCACTCCTTATCCATTGATCTGTGTGTCTATTTTGGAGCCAGTACCAGGCTGTCTTTATAACTATGGATTTGTAGTATAGACTTAGGTTTGGTATGGTAATACCTCCAGCTGTGTTTTTGTTACTCAGGATTGTTTTTGCTATCCTGGGTCTTTTGTGCCTCCATATGAACTTTGAGATTGTTTGGTCAACTTCTTTGAAGAATTGCTTTGGGATTTTGATTGGTATAGCATTGAATCTGTATATTGCCTTTGGTAGGATGGTCATTTTTACAATGTTGATTCTGCCAATCCAGGAACAAGGGAGGTCTTTCCACCTTCTGGTGTCTTCTGCAATTTCTTTCTTTAGGGTTTTAAAGTTTTCATTGTAAATATGTTTTACCTCCTTAGTTAGGTTTATACCAAGGTATTTCATTTTTTTAGGGGTTATAGTAAATGGCATGGTTTCTCTCAAGGCTTTTTCACTTCTTTCATTCTGGGCACATAGGAAGGCCTCTGATTTTTGCACATTTATTTTGTATCCTGCCACCCTGCTGAACTTCTCAATTAGTTCCAGGAGCTTCCTGGTGGAGTTTTTGGGATCCCTCAGGTATAAGGTCATGTCATCTGCAAATAGGGATAGCTTGATTTCTTCCTTGCCGATTTGAATCCCTCTTATGTCCCTTTCTTGTCTTATGGCTTCAGCTAAGACTTCAAGTACAATATTGAATAGAAGTGGTGAGAGTGGACAGCCTTGTCTAGTTCCTGATCGAAGTGGGAATGCTTCCAATTGTTCCCCATTGAGCATAATCCTTGCTGTGGGCTTGTTGTATACAGCTTTTATTATATTGATAAAGGTTCCTTCCATTCCTACTGTCTCTAGCGTTTTGATCATAAAAGGCTGTTGGATCTTGTCAAAAGCTTTTTCTGCATCTATCGAGAGTATCATGTGGTCTTGGACTTTGGACTGGTTTACATGATGAATTACATTTATTGATTTGCGTATGTCGAACTAACCTTGTGTGCCGGGGATGAAGCCTACTTGGTCCCCATGAATGATCTTTTTAATATGTTTTTGAATCCGATTTGCTAAGACTTTGTTGAGAATCTTTGCGTCTGTGTTCATCAGGGAGATCGGCCTAAAGTTTTCTTTTTTAAGTGAATCTTTATTAGGTTTTGGGATTAAAACGATATTAGCTTCATAGAAGGAATTTGGTAGTGTTCCTTCCTTTGCTATTTGATGGAACAGTTTAAGGAGTATTGGTGTTATTAACTCCTTAAATGTCTGGTAGAACTCTGTGCTGAATCCATCTGGTACAGGACATTTTTTGGTGGGAAGATTCGAGATTACTTCCTCAATTTCCTTATATGTTATAGGACTATTTAAATAATTCACAACTTCCTGATTCAATTTAGGTAAGTTGTGTTTACTTAGAAATTCATCCATCTCTTTTGTGTTGTCAAACTTCACAGAGTATACGTTTTTGAAATATGATGTTATAATTCTCTGGATTTCTTGGGTATCAGTAGTGATAACTCCATGTTCATTTCTAATTTTGTTAATTTGGGTTTTTTCTCTCTTGCTTTTCGTTAGTTTACCTAGGGGTGTATCAATCTTATTGATTTTTTCAAAGAACCAGCTTTTTGACTGTTGATTTTTTCTATCGTTTTCTTAATCTCGATTTCAGATATTTCTCCCCTTATTTTGCTAATCTCTTCTTTTCTACTGCTTTTGGGATCAGATTGCTCTAGTTTCTCTAAAGCTTTAAGCTGCATTGTTAAGTTGTTTATTTCTGATGTTTCCATTTTTTTGACGTGGGCATTAAGAGCTATGAACTTACCTCTTAGAACAGCTTTCATTGTGTCCCAGAGATTTTGGTAAGTTGTATTTTCGTTATCATTCACTTTCAGGAAATCTTGAATTCTTCCTGAATCCAGTTCTCATTCAGCATCATAGTGTTAAGTTTCCAGGAGTTATTGTATTTTCTCTTGTTTGATGTGTTGTGGATGTCCAGCTTTAGGCCGTGGTGGTCTGATAGGGCACAGGTTAGCATTTCAACTTTCTTGTATATGTGTAGATTCATTTTGTGGCCCAATATGTGATCTATTTTGGAGAAAGTTCCGTGTGCTGCTGAGAAAAATGTGTATTCTTTGGTGCGTGGGTGAAAAGTTCGATAGAGATCTCTGAGGTCCATTTCTTTCAGGGTTTGATTAAGTTCCAAAGTGTCTCTGTTAAGCTTTTGACCTGTTGATCTATCCCATGTAGAGAGGGCGGTGTTGAAATCCCCAAGAATTATCGTTTGGGGATTGATTTCTTGCTTTAGACGCTGTAGGGTTTTCTTAATGAATGTGGAGGGGCCCGTATGAGGTGCATATATGTTCAGTATTGTGAAATCTTCCTGGTGAATTGTACCTGTGACTAAAATGTAGTATCCATCTGTGTCTCTTATAATTTTTTTTGGTTTGAAATCCACTTTGTCTGATAGCATAATGGCTACCCCTGCCTGTTTTCTGCTTCCATTAGCTTGTAGAATTGTTGACCAGCCTTTTATTTTTAGAGCGTGCCTATCTTTTGTGGTGAGATGTGTTTCCTGCAGGCAACAGATTGATGGATTGTGATTTTTAATCCAAGTTTGTAATCTGTGTCTCTTGATCGGTGAGTTAATTCCATTAACATTTAGTGTTATAATGGTGAAACTATTTTTGATTCCAGACATTTATTATGTTTAGTAGTTTTTATAAGTATATTGCTTCGCTTTTAATGATATTATACTTGCCTTCTGCTCTCCTGGATATGCCTGTTTTTTTCTTCACCCTTGAGTATCATTTCTAGCATTTTTTGAAGGAAGGCCTGGTTTGGTGGACATGTATCCCTTCAAGTTGTCTTTGTGCTGGAAGATTTTTCTTTCTCCCTCGATCATGACTGATAGTTTTGCAGGGTAAATCAGCCTAGGTTGTCATTTTTGCTCATTCAATACTTGAAGTATGTCTCTCCAAGCTCTTCCTGCTTTAAGTGTTTCCATTGAGAAGTCATTTGTTATTTTAATAGGTTTACCTTTAAAAGTGACTTGTTTTTTCTCCCTTGAAGCTCTCAGCACCAGTTCTTTATCTTGAATGTGGAATGTTTTGACTATTATTTGCCGTGGCGAGCTTCTGTTTTGGTCATATCTGTTTGGGGTGCGGAATGCCTCTTGTATATGGATGGGCCTCTCTTTTTTTATATGAGGAAAGTTTTCCTTGATGATCGTTTGGAAAATTTCCTCAGGGGTAGTATTTTGAGATTCTTTGCTCTGGTATTCCATGAATACGCATGTTGGGCTTCTTCAGGGTGACCCATATCTCCTGGATATTTGTCTCAAGCATCTTTTTGGCTTTAACAATCTCTTCCATTGAGCTGGTTAATACTCCCACTTTATCTTCAAGATCTGAAATTCTGTTTTCTGCTTCCTTAGTTCTGCTGATAAGACTCTCTGTGGAGTTCTGGGTTGAAGATAACTTGTCTTTCAGCTCAGTTTTAAACTCTGCTTGAGTCTGTTTTAACTGCTCTATGCCAGTTTTTGATTCTTGCACTGTTTTTCTCAACTCCTCCATGTGTCTGTTGTGTTCCTCCTCAAAGCGATTCATTCGATTATTTAATTCCTCCCTGATTTCCTCTTTCATAGTATTGAACATGGTAATGATCATACTTTGAAGGTCGTTATCCTGGGTCAGGCTTTCTTGGCCATTTTCCATGGGTTTGTTCTGGTTGGAGTCTAACATTATGGGATGAATTCCTTCAGTGGGAGATTTGTTTACTTGAGTGTTGTGTCTCATGGATTTGCAGTTAGACTTTGGCATTGTCGGTTTAACTCTTAAGATCTTTTAATTTCTCTGCGTTTTTCACTAAACTGAATTATTTGGCCTGGGGCTCTGGGGGTGGGTGGGGACCGAGCTTACCTGGGTCGTGGTGTGGTGAGGCCAGGCTGGACCCTGTGCGCACGCGTCCTGGGCGGGGAGTGGAGGGGAAGGGGGGATGGGGCGTCGGCAGGGCGCTATTTAAACCTGGGCCACCCGAGGGCGGGGCCGGGCGCAGAGGGGGTGCCCTCTCCTCCTCCCAGGCCTCCTCCCTGGCTGGATGGTGGGAGGAGCTGGGTCCATTCGGGCGGCCTGGGGCTCTGGAGGCGGGCAGGGACCGATCTTACCTGGGTCGCAGCGTGGTGAGGCCTGGCTGGACCGCGCGCGCGTCCCGGGCATCGGAGTGGAGGGGAAGGGGGTTCTCCAGCTTTTTGAGTGATGGCTATCTCCCATAATTTTCAAACTAAACGCAATGCTCTAAATACACTGATGTATATTTGTAAAATCAATTATTATTTTTTATACTATGACAATAAAGGTTGTGCCAGGTGGGAAGAATGATCTCAGAACCTGGCTTTTAATTGTCTAATCTCAACCAAATCCAATGTTTTCATCATAGCAACTGAAAATAAGAGTAGAAAATTCTTTTTTTTTTTTATTTTTATTTTTTTATTTTTTTTTAAAAATTGGCATCTTTTTTTATTTATTCAATTGTGTGTGTGTGTGTGTGTGTGTGTATGTGCACGCGCATGTGTGTGTGTGTAGAACCACGGACGAATCGGGAACCACCATGGACGCCTCCACCTCCTTCCACCCCGGGATTCACAGGCTCCGCCCTACCAGGACCGGAAGCGCAGGCCGCCCCCGCTTCCGCCTGGCGTCTATACGTGGGATCTGGGATCCGAACTCAGGACCTTCTGCCTGCAAGGCAGAGGCTTAACCCCTGAGCCACCTCTCCAGCCCAAGAGTAGAAAATTCTTGAAGCACGAAGGTGCTCCTGATTTTCCAGATCACTACGTTGTAACAGTGTGCAATGAGGTAAGCTAAATGTCTCAAAACTGACCACATAGTGTTGATATCTTGTGAGTCTGTCATGGTACATATCCTCCCACTCACAAAAATACACTGAAAACATCAGGAAACTAATCATTCTAATCAAATTTATTAATGTCTTCTTTTTAAAGATAACTCTAAATAAAACATAGAGGAGCTAGCCATTTCATTATTCATATAACTTTCTTAATTATGATTGTCTCTAAATAATATCCCTAAATATCATTTCATTTGATCAGTGATGTAAAGCAAAAGGCAGTCTCCATATCACTTAGAATACATAGCTATGCTCAATGCTGTTTAAACCTAATTTTTTTGACCCTGCCAAGTTGGTAGGACTATCTTAATTGACAACCATTAGGAGAATATGCCTAAGTATTTTCTACCATTGTCTTCTATCTCCATTCAATCCTTCTCATGACAGTTTGTTTGTGGAGGCAACAAGGTCATACAGTAGAGACACTGATTCTCTGTGTGTGTGCAAACAGTGAGTGAAGGAGAGGTGGAAAACTATGCCCAGGAAGCACAATGGTCCATGGCAATCACGTGGAGAAACTGTACCAAGTTTAGAGAGGTCTGGAGACTCAGACTAAATACTATCAAATACTATTAGTAGCCAGGCAATGAGAGTATTCATCTACATTTCAAACTAAATGAATTAATGCTTTCTTTCACTTCCACCAAAATACCTAAAAAAAGATGATGAAGGGCATATGTTTAATCACCACGTACACTCAAAGAGATAAAAAAGGAGACCTCAGTATTGGAGGATGGTGGGCCCATGCAAGAGTGGGAGAAGATTCAGACGAACCTAGATGGCAAAAGGGAAAGCAGAGAAGCAACAGGACACCATAAGTACCTGAAAATGACAACTGGCAGCCTCATATTGGGAAGGTGGTCAAGGTGGAACTCTGGGGGAAGTTTGAAAGTGGTTAATCACACCCCTGATCCACAAGAAAGGCAACGGTCATACCCCCATCTAGGCATAATTAGCAGAGGTAAATTACAATGTCTCTGATTGGAGAATGCTGGTCACCCTCAAAAGCATGGTGAGAGGATTGTTCATTGTAAAGAGGGGACTGAAGAACATTTGCACACTAGGTGCTGAGACTTTTTCACTCCTCGTTCAGTGCCTTCCACCATCCTGGCAACTACATTCTATACTCCTGATTGAGTGTTCTCTGGTAAACATCATCAGCTGCAGAAAAAAAGATAAAACACAACAAAAGACAAAACAAAACAAAATAGTAGTTTTGAAAGAAATAATCTGGTCAGATCCCTCTATATGTGACACTCAGTATCACTCAGGGTAAACAGCTGAAGAGGAGTCAATTGCTAAAGAGAACACAAGAAGAAACCACACAGAGAGCCCAGTAGGAAGGACACAGACACTATATGGGAAGGAGAAAATCCCAGAATTATCATTTGAAAGTGCATTAATGAGATGATGATAGGTTATTATTTTAGCCAAGTGAAAATAAAGAATATTCAGAAAACATGAAAATTACAATAGATGAAACAAAAAATTTAATGAAGCCTTGAGATATATATTAGAAGAGATACATTAGGAAGTATTATAAATACATAAACTGAAATAAGGTTAAGAGAAAATAAAATAGATGAATAGAAAGTCTTGATACTAGAACTTCCCTAAAGAACTGAGAAAATTGAATACTATGAAAGAACTGTCCATCATTGGAGAACAAGAGTTTCAAAGACTGGAAATGTACAGTAAGCATATAATAATGAGTGAAAACAAATTCAAACAAAGGCATATTGCAGAAATTTCAGAACACTAGGAATAAAGTGAAGATCTCACAAGCTTTCAGAGAGAACTGACAGGTCACATGCAAGGAACCAGGAACCATAAAATCTTCAGAACAGAAATAGAGATAAAAATATAACACACAATGTCTACAATGAAGTTATTGCTATCCTTGAATTCTATACCTAACCAAACTAACAAGTACAAAAATAGAATAATCAAAGTCTCGAAAAGCTGTTTTTTTTTTTTTTTTTTTTTGCTAGAAAGAACTAAGGTAATATAGTGTACTAAGAAAGAACATAAACTTATGAGAGAGAGACAGAGAGAGAGAACAGTGATTTAGGAACCAAAGAATCCAGCACAGAGAACGATGTAGAAGGGGAGATCCCATGACACAAGTTGTCCTCATCACCTTCAATGTGTCTTAATCAGGACAGCTCAGAATGTCCTAGATTTTCTTTAAGAAGATGATAGTGATAGAACACTGAATGCTTGATTATTCTGCCTGAAATCTTCTGCCTTTCTCTCATCTATTCTCTATTACTCATCATCTTATTTCTCAGTCACCCCTTATTCCTTTATTCTTGCTTGCCTATCATCCTGGCCTGCCATCCTCCACATCCCATCACCTTCTGTTCCCTACCATCCTCGACGCTCTACCATGTTCTCTGTCTCCATCTATTCTCTGTCATCATCCATCCCATCACCTTCCATCTGCCATCATTTTCTACCATTTTCCATCTTTCATCCTCTGCTCTCTATATCATTCCAATTCCCATTCTCCATTATCCAGACAAGATAACCTTCCTGAATCCATTTTCCATACTATTTTTTCACTTAAAATGTTGCAATCAGGGAGAGAGCTCAGGGACTAAAGCCTTTGTCTCCTGTCATAGTTTGAAATGTGACTCCCACAGTCTCATGTGTTTGGGAAAGTCATGGTACCTTTGAGAGGTGGAGTCTTGCTGGAGGAAGGCAGTCACAGGAGGTAGGCCTTGAGATGGATTAGTCCCACCTTACCTCAGGGAGAAGTCTATTTTTGCAGCAAGGAGTCTTGCAGCTCTCAGCTTCCAAGATGTTTGCAGTGACTTAGCCTGCCTCCAGCTTCAGCCAGCCAGCCATGCTGTGTCTGCCATGACAAACTGTATCTCCCTTCAGAACTGTAAGCTCCCTTTCTCCTTTGAGTTGCTTGACTTTGGGTGTTCTCTCACTGCAACAGATAAGAGTAACTAATACACCTCCCAAGCAAAAGGACCTAAGCTCTGTCTGATCCCCAAATGCCACATAAAAAATGCTGGTTGGAAATGAGGAATATCTGCAATTAGGTTTTTGGAAGGCAGAACCCAGGAAACCTCAGAGGAAAGCAATAAGGAGGTGGAACGATCCAAGATGATTCCCCATGTTATCTTTAGGCTCCCACAGATATTCACACAAAAGCGCCCTCTGTTATACACACAAAACACATACACACACACACACACACGTGCACACACACACACACACACAAAACACTATGATAGTTTCTGTTGCCTTTGGGATAAGACTTGGGCTCCATAAGCATCTAGACATTCAATAATCTAGTAATCCTCCTGAGACTCATTCTTGAGATTCCCAAGGATGCTTTTCTCATCCTCGCCCATCTGTAGGTTCTGGCCAGCCACACCCAAGGCCTTGCACATCCTTGAGTTCACGCTACTCTCACATCTGCACTGCCTTGCCCTTTATTCTAGAAGTTCCCAACTAAAAATAGTACACACAAACAAAAGCACATGCAAAAAGAGTTGATAAATAACAGCAACAACATTTATAAATCCTTTGAGCGCCTACATGAAGAACTGCTTTCCTTAAGAGTGTCAGCTCGTAGTTGGTGCAGAGGGGTATGAATTTTTGTCTACAAGGCTTTTTTATTTTTTAAAAAAGACTTTTTTCATAGTTAGGCACAGGTGTCGACTTGACAAGTAAGGGTTTGAGCTCTGGGCACATTTCTAGAGAATTAACAGTTAAGACCAGAGCAAACCTGCAGAGATTTTCTAGCTGATGGGGAAGGCCCAGCCCATGGTGGGTGGGACTAAACCATGGAATAAAATACAGAGAACTGGTTGATAGAGTTGGCTGGTCTGGTAAGTAAGGATCTTCCCTCTCTCAGCTGTTATGTGGAGATGATGTGGCCAGTTCCCTCAGCTCTGGTGTTGGTGCAAGCTCTCCCGTCAAATTGGACTATGAACTGTAACCAGACTATTGTAAGAAAATAAACCCCTTGTTCCTTTAACCATTTGATGGTGTTTTATCAGCAACCATGCAGGCGAACTGCAATACCTTTGAACTTTCATCTCTGATTGCTGCCCCCCACTCTTCTACTCCACCAGAGAGAGAGAGATATAAGGCCCATTGCTCCCAAGCAAGGGTGAGTTCCCTCTTGAAAGACCATCTGGTTGGTCTGAAAGGCTCCTAGCAGACAGTCAGAAAAGAACTGCCTAAAAATGTAAAAATCACAAAAATTATTAATATAATTAATATAATTTTAATCATCTCTCATTCTTACCTCTGACTTTTTTGTCACTAGAATGTCCTTTATAACCCTTCATCCCAGAGAAAGTTAACTGAAGGATCTGAAGTTTGGTTTCTTTGGCAAGGGAAACATCCCCTTACTGTTCTGCAAATAGTGAGTCCTAGAAGGAGACAGAACACTTTAGCCTCATAAGAATGCCTGAGCACGCCATTACAAAAAAAAAAAAAAAAAAAGTCTTGAAAAAATTAGGAGGATATTAGATGAACAGCTGTGTAGAGAAGGGAATGCAAAAATAAAAACTGCATGTTGGAGCATCAAAATAGTAACCATGTACAGTATATGGCTGGTTTTAATCAGACGAAGATTGAAGCTATTACATTTCAAATCAAATGTTATAAATTAGTTCAAGAATGCAGCTGAGCTCTCGTGTAATTAGAAATGTCCATGTTTAAATCATGAGGTACAGTAGCTGCCAATGAAGCAAAAGGGCAAGAGAAAGGAGAAGCGCTGTGTCCGTCCATTCTCAACTGTCTCCTGAATAAGAGAACATCTGGGGTGGACACATCCTGATGTCAGGAAGAACTTCGTGTACTTGCTAATTTCAGAGGTAATGTAATTGTCATAACTGTTCTGAAGACAATTAAAATCATTATTACGGTCTGCACAGTTCTGGACTCTTCTTTTTTATGTGAAACATATTTTTCTTTATACTGAATGTCAGTTCTTTCTCAGATCAAAAGTAAAGCAAATGTTGGGTCTCAGATTCCCTCAAGAAACAAGCCTTTGGCTGTCTGGTCACATTAAAACTCAGCAGGAAGGCAGGCGCAATGGTTCAGCAGGTAAGGACACCTGTGCACAAACCTGGTGGGCTGATTTTGATGCCAGAAGGTGGAAGATGGTGGGAGAAGAGAACTGACTTCCAAAAGGTGTCCTCTGACCTGCACACACATGCAGCCCCGCTCTCTTCCCCTCCTTCTCTCTTTTTCAAAGAAATAACTACTATTTTTTTTAAATCGGCACAAAGAGGCAACTCTTTGGAACCAAGTCTCATTTCCTAGTTCCAGTGCTTGGTGCAGCTCAGTTGAAGTCCCAACTATCTTCCAAATGTTAAGACAATTGACTATTGAAGTGAGGCAGCATCATAGACAGATTTCTGTGGTCACATGGAGAAGAATGCAATTATCCCTCCCCAAAGGTTATGAGCCTCTGCTCGCTGTAATTAGCCACGGTGCAGCGAGACGGTCCAGGCAAAAGGTCTTTCTTTTCTCCCAATTTGCCTTATTCAGAAACACCTCAAGTGATGTAGCTCAAATTTTCCAAATTAAACTTACCCTTGGGGTTGAAATCATGCATCAGCTCTACAGAAAATCTTAGAGAGACTTGTGCGTAGGGAAAAAAAGAGAAAAAAAGCCAGAGGAAGGGGCAGGAATTAACATAAGTGGTTTTTCGACCTCATTATTACCTCTGCTCAAGAAAATAGGATACAGATGGGCAAGACAGGCCATGGCTCTGTCCAGAAGAGTCCGGGAAGCTCATTAGAAACTACTGCCATCACCTCCCTATCTATTGTGAATCTGTATGGGACAAATACATTAGTGGTCTTTTTTGCTGCTCCCTTGGCCTATAGTATTCTAGAACATGAGGTAGAAAATGGAAGGATGAGTCAGGAAGACCCAGAATTCCAGCTACAGATAAAATTCCTCAGGGCTGACTTTGCCCAGGTAGCTTAGGAGTGATTAGATTGTCTACATACAACATCAGTGCCCATTTAGGAACAAAGACCTTTGAACTTCCTCTCACTTCTGACTGCTGCCCCACACGCTTCTACTCCACCAGGGAGAGGATAGAGACAAGACCCGTTGGTCACAGGCAAGGGCAAATTCTCCCCTGAAAGACCTTGTGATTAGCCTGAAAGGCCGTAAGGAGGCAGTCAGCAGAGAATTGCCAAAAATGTAAAATCACAAAAAAAGTATTAAATTTTTTGTCATACCTAAAGGATTGATTTTATTGTCCAATGTGTTGTTCAACATTTTTTTTTAATTTTTAAACCTGTATAGAAGTTTGGATTCTTTTTTATCCAAAATAATGAAAATAGAAGGCTCAACATTTCCCCTCACCTACTTCCCAGTACACAAAAGGTCACATTTCTTCTAGTTTTTTCTTCTCTCAAAGGGAAGAAATGTGCAAATGTTGTCTCATAAACAATTTTTTTTTACAAATGGCTAATTTTTTATTTTCTCCCATTATGCTTATACAATTACTTGTTACTTGTGTTTTTATGAGTAATTATGCTAAAATATTTTTAAATACTATATTTCATATTTTTTTAAAAAACGACTCAGTACTTACTCTATGAGCATAAGGGCCTGAGTTCAAATCCCCAGCTATCTAGCCACTCAACTTAGCCAAACAATGAGTGTAGCAGTTACTCAGCATGTTGCCAATAAATTCACAACCAAAGGGATTAAGGGAACAAGGGGATTTTATTCTTGCTTATGATTGTCCAGTTACAGTTTCTTGTTCAGCCTGGCAGGACACCAACACTAAGGACCAAGAGAACTGGCCACACCAAATCCACAGGACTGTTGAGAAGGACAATCTTTACTAGCTAGACCAGCATGTCTGGCCAAGTACACTGAAGTATGCCAATTTCCTTAATAGGTTCCCTCCATGTTATTCACCTGCCGGGGACTGACTCCATCCATTACAGGCTGGGCCTCTCCATCAATCAATCTCCTACAGGCTTGCTCAGAGCTTAATTCAACTATCAATTCTTTATAAATGTGCCCAATCCTTGAACCCTCTACCATCATCAAGTTGACACCTGCATCTAACTATGATAGTGAGTTTCCAGTTCAGTAAGAGATCCTTTCTTAACACAATAAGGCAGAGAGCTATAGATGAAGATGCCCATCCACCCTTCTTTGGACACATGGATGCATGTATGCATACATGAATGATAATGTGCACACACTACATACACGAACCCCTTTGCACATATGCATGTGTGAAAAATTTAAAAATCTATCGCTTTTAAAAGCATAAATACTACATAATACTCAGATATTCATTCAAGTATTATACAGACACCCTAAGAATTTTTTGTGGATAGTTGTGGTCATTTGAGCAAGTAACATAAAAGCAGATATGTCTCAGTCCTGTGCGTGCTAGGGAGTCATCGATCAGGGCTGCAATTTCTAAGCAAACATTCTTTTTGAAACAAGACAATCTGCCAAATTTAAAACAAGTATATTTTAAAATATTGTGACTCTTTCACCAAAAAGTTTAAAATAATATAAGGTTTTGTTTACATAATTATGATTCTTCAAATTGAAGCTATTCTATCAAAACTTAAACTGTCCCTAAAGATCATGGAGCCCATTTTATTTCAGCCCTTGATTTGACTCAAGATTTCAGGTTTCTTGTCCCAACTATGCATGTTTCATTCTATATTGATGTGTCATTGAAGGCAAGATATACTTCAGTACTATTATATCACTGGGACATGTTTTTCTTAACTACAAAGGATAGATGATCACTTTCAGCAAAGAAATGTTAGAAAATCTTTACAATGAGGTTCATTGTAATAAAAGGGATATTGAATGCTTCAGATAAACAGGTTCAGAAAAATGATAGGGTAGAATCCACTAAATGGAGGAGCATTTTTAGATTTATATGGTATTTGAGTAGCTGAATTTTCCCATCTACCTGAAGCTCCCTTAACCAAGAAGACATACACACAAAGCCAGAAAATAAACTCTTACTCAGCATGTCAACACAGCCACTATTTTATTGAACATTGATACTTCAGGGTATTTCTCCCCTGCAGCAAAAACATCACAAAAATGCAAGATTTTGTGATAAAAATCTTAATTCTAAATTTCTTCTTAGAAAAGTTTAACTTGGTAAAAAAAATTGTAATGAGATCTTTGAAAGAGACACTGGACAAGTATGAAATTCATGTGTACCATTGTCCCCCTCTCATTACATTCCTAGCAAATGGTTCATCTCACAAGTATCAGATGTACAAAATAGATTTCTCATGGTCAGGCAAATGAGCTTGTCAAAGTTCTTTTAATTCAGCCTAAGATAGAAGCCCTTTGTTCAATGGTCAAACTGTATCACCCTAAATCGAGTGTGATGGTCCATGCTTGTGATCCTGGTACTTAGGAGGCTGAGTCAGAACAATCATGAATTCAAAGCCAACCTAGTCTATACACTGAGGTCTGTCTCAAAATATACACATATTATATATATAACCTCCAAAATTGTCACTACATTTTATGCTTTAACAATCTCATGTCTTAGGCATTGTTAGTATTTCCTTCCAAACAGCAGAAGTCTAACTGTCTGGGTGAGGGCTGAAATCTGGAACAAATAGGAAAGGGCAATTAGTGCCCAGCACAGAGGCACTTGGTACAAGTGCACCTGTCCATTAGAAATTCTGACTCCACTATCTCCTTTTGGGGGGGCCACCAACAGTCTTCAGATGTTAACGACTTCCAGCTTTGGTGGCTTGTGACTCACTGAAATGTGTAACCCAGAGGAAAAAGCTGCCATGCTCTGGAATGGCAGCCATACATAAACCTCAAGTTATTTTTGAAGTTTACAAGCCTGGTCCGGCCTTCTTAAAAAGTCCTGTTAAGCCTACAAAAGCAAATTCAAAGTGAAGGGCAGAAGTTTTCAGGCGGTAATTAAACTTTTAGTTATGCTATTATACCTTGTCCCTGTGTCCCCTGGCGGCTTAACAACTAATCTTTTCAGAGCAAAGGAAAAAGAAGTTACACCCAGTAACTACACAGCTTACAGCAGTCCAACACTATTAATGTTAATTGCGAGAAGATAAAAATAATGTCACTTAAAGTCAGACAAGCGTCTATAGAGCCCTGCGCTCCTGTAGGTCTAAAATTATAACTCAGATTCTTTTAATGAAGACCTATTAAGCCGTTTAATGTGCTTACTTTGCTTAATTAGAAAAGAATAAGAGTTATAGTTTTATTCCATCCACTTCAACATAAGTTCTTTTAAATTATTTGTTAAGAAACAGGTTCACTTTCATAACCCAGGCTACTCTCACTGCATATTTAAAACTTTAAGCAATGAAAGGAGAAAAATGTGCTAACCTTTTACTTATATAGCTTTTTTAAAAAACATTTTCTAGCTTCTGAAAGAAAAGGCATATGATTTTTTTTTATCCTAAATCATCTTCTAAAAAGCTTTTATTCTCAGTTTCATCTGATTCAATTGAATCAAATACTGAAAGAATGGAACGGTCTCTCCAGCAATTTCTCAAGCATGCATATAGAAAAGAAAAAAAAAACTGAACTGCATGCTGGCAGGAGGGGCTGTCAATATGAAGCTCAGTGGAAGTAAATTGTTTGGTATTTGTAATGGAGCATAATAGCTATAATTCCATTTGAGCGGCTGCCACTAATAAGCTGATAAAAACTGCGAGTTGAGACCCAGGAATCCATCAGTGTGTGTCTTCCATCAATGTCCCTGCACATTCATTCAGCCGCAGACACAGGTAACCCAATCCCATTAGCCATACTGCTTCTCACAGTGAAGACACCGAGCTGCTCTTCCTACAAAAGAGCACTCAGGGGAACCAGCTGCACGCTGACTGCAAAAGGCTTTGGAATCAGCAAATCAGGAATTTTCATAGACTTTTTTTTCCCAGCTCTTTGAAGTTGCAGGACGGTAACTTAAATATGTTTCTAGTTAGACATGGATTAGAGGTAAACACTTCTTTCTCACGAAAGTCACATCAGAAAGGACGATCGGAAATTGAAAGACAGTTTTGAATGCTTTAGTGCCGTAACCCTAACGCTTACCTGTTGGCAAAAAACTACTGACTTAATAACAAAGCATTTCTGTTGGAATGATTACAAGGCTGTAAATACCCATATTATGTGTTGTGTGTTTGCTCTGAGAAGCAAATGATATTGAAGCCATGTGTCGTCGCATGAACATTTTGCAGAAGGCAACAAAAGCACAGTAGCTGCTCAGAAATGTAGGCAAGGGAGGAAGGAGGCTTGCGCTCCAGTCTTCCTCACTACTTACTGGGTGATCCCTTGCACACCACTTAACTGTAATTGCCTCGCAGTCTTTATTCAGAAAAAATGCAGTACCGATAATAATACTGCATTGATAGCATGGTCTGTGCTGGCAGGAGTGCTATGAAAGCTGGTTAGTATTTGGCAAGTTCATTTTTCATTTAACCCGTGAATGTATAATATACTATTATGTTTATTCTATTAATGGCAAGTAAATGTTCAACGAGGGAAACAGTAAACTTTTATGTAAAGATAGCCTACCCAGCAGTGCATCAACATCCAGAAAGACCTGCATCTCAGAGGCTTGCACACCAGTATGAAGAGCTGATGAGTTTCTATAGGCATTTAAAAAGACTGTGTGCAAGCTGGAGTGATAGGTCAGCAGGTAAAGATGCCTGTGTGCAAACCCGGTGACTTGAGTTCAATCCTTGGAGTTCACATTATAGAAGGAGAGAAATGACTTCCAAATGTTGTCCTCTAACCTCTACATTCTCTCTCTCTCTCTCTCTCTGTGTGTGTGTGTGTGTGTGTGTGTGTGTGTGTGTGGTATTTATCACATATAGTATATACATTATTTATATCAGATATACAAAGTAGATAGTAAATAGAAAAACATAGTAATAGCACATGGTATATACATCAGATATATAAGATATGTGTGTATCCTATGGAAGGGGGGTGAGGCCATGTGTGCACACCTGTTTGAGTGGTCTATCCCAGTTTCATATCTACTGCAAAGAAAGTGGTAACATCCAAAGGCCAAGGGGTAGGGGGGAATTCACAGAGGCAATATGTGAGGATACAAACCAGTGCATTGCCAAACACTGCAGCATTCACTTCAATTGTCTGTTGTTCCTACCATTTTTTTTTTTCACCAGAACTGCTTCTGCTGTACTCTCAACAATGTATTTTCCCTCTGGCTTCTGAAATGTTTAGCAAACAGGCAGCCAATTGGAGCACCAATCTGGAAGAAGACAGTTTTGTTTTTTTTTTTCCAGAATTAAGGAAAAAACGATTCTTTGTTGCAGTTTCTATAGTTCATATTTTCATGGTCATTGGCTACAAAATCTAAACTTTCTGAAAGAAGGCCATCATAGGACTACTTCACTACTGGATATCTACAGGAAACATCCTCAGTTTGACTTAAGAAGGCTTCCATGTGCCCTGTATATGACATATGAACTAAGCAACATCACTGGAAAATAACCAGTGGATTACTCAATTTGGACTGTAAGATAAGTGACACATCATCAAAGTATACTATTATTCCTCATCTTTTCTCTTTTTTTTTTTTTTCAGGTCTGCACTAATTAACAAATAGACCCAATTCTTTTGTTACTAGATTCCCTGAAGAAATGTAGAAAAGGGCATGGAAGGAAATTATTTAATATATTTTTATAAAAACTACCTTGTGGTTAAAATATATATTTCTCTGTAGCTCATGCAATGCATGTGATATGAGAGACCCAGAAGGGTACTTGAAATAACAATAATTAATTAACTAAGCTTCTAGTTGTATTTTGATCTTCAAATTAAAGTCTTTGCATGAAACTCTGCGTTGAACTGAAAGACACACTTTTTCATATATATTATTCGATAATGTCAAAAATGCGACTGATTCTTTTGTCATAAATAGATTAATTGCACACATTTTGGAACTTGCACAGATTCTTTTCAGAACTCCAGAATGGCATTTGGCAACCCCATCTTTCCACACCTCAAACAACATAATTTAACAGGATTAAAATACCTCAAAATATAAGAAAATAATTCACGATAAGGCCATCCTATTGGCCTCTTTTAAATACATAACTACAAATGAATGTGGGCCCATGCACCCATTCTGCAAACATTTGACGAGGTTTGTTTTGTGTCTGGAAATGTTCTCTACGTGGGAAATGCAGTGAACCAGCTCAATTGTGAAACAAACTTTCAACTTAAGAATCTGAGCTAACAGACTTCTATTATGTAATGTGGTTCCCCAGGAAAAGATCCACTGGCAATTATTGACCCAATGGATCTTAACCTGAGGCTTAGTAGGTGCCAGTTACGGTTAGTTAGTTTTCCATCCCCTCATTATTGAAAATTCATTAAAATGCGATCACCAGTTTTTTCTAGACATTAATGACGTTGTAATAAAGCAACTCAGACCTTTCTTTTTTCTATGTAAACAACAACAACAACAAAAATCTCCTTACACAAGGGGTGTGGGCGTCTTCTGGTTTTCATTTGTTTTCAGTGTGTTTATGTAGCTTAATTGTCTCATCAGGCACTTTCCCAACATAATTATGCTTTTTAACAAATGGTGTTTATGGCAACCCCTAACAGTGCAAAAGAAAGGGTTAGCTTCATCCTCGCACTCCTAGATTTGATTCCCCGTGGACAGCTAGCGCGCGCTGACATGGCAGCAAAGCTGCTGTCCCATGTGCTGGGACGCCGGGGGCTGACGGTCGGGACCGAGCACCCCCGCCGGCCCTCCCCTCCACCACTCGTGGGGGCCTTGGGTGCAGACAGGCACCTGTGCCCGCGGGCGCGCGCCTGTCAGGCCGCGGGGTCGTGGAGTGTCCGGAGTCCGGGAGTGCCATCGCGGCGGGCGGGAGCCGGGAAGCGGCGTGCGGGACGGCTGAGGGCGGCCGTGGGCGGGCAGCGTGGGCAGGGACCGAGCTGCGGGCCCAGGGCCGGCGGGAACACGCCCTGGGGAGCGCCGCGCGTGCCCGCTGCGCAGCCCCGCCTCCCGGGCCCCGGCTCTCCTGCCCTTCCTGGCTTGCCTCCTGCGCTTCCCACGGATCTAGGGACACGGACGGCTACTTTAAAGGCCTTCGAATCTCACCAGGACGCCGTACCCCGCAGGGCGTCCACCAGCAAGGCCTTTGCCACTAGTTCTCTTGCGAGAAGCGTGTGCATGTCTTCTAACATCCCTACCCAAATACACAACTCATGTGCGCTCACAGCACACGCATATTCACGTGCACCACTCAACACACATCATGCACACACCACACACATTTTCGCATCACATACACCACACATACCATACACACACCTCTCACATACTGCATGCACACCAAAACACACAATAATTTTCATACCACACACACATATCCATTCATACACATACCACACGCTCACCACCCAAGAAGCCTATTTTGTTGTAAATTGCCGACTGAGAAATACTGCCCAAGAGGGCCAAAAATTGAATCTCACTCTGGGGCAAAAGCAACATTTGCATATCTGCATTTAATCAATTACAATGAACGAGATAATGTCTACGCATTTCCTGCTCCCAATCCCCACCCAAGGCCAGCCAACCTTGAGAATACAGTTTTCTCCCCTCCTCCCCAAAAAATTAGGTCTCTTTTTTTATTGTTTTTTTTTTAACATAACAAGGATTAAATGCTACCATTTTGATCCAATTTCACTCCTGAAGTGAAATAATCACTAAATAACTACTTTGACAGAATAAATTAATTGTTAAATCTATTTTTTAATTTTCTAATTATAATTTTTAAACACAGTTTAGAGGAAATTAACATTTATGTGGACATTTGGTTTCTAGCCTAATGTGGCATAAAAATAAGTAACATAATGAGTGTTAAAAAAAATCAGGTTCATGATGCTTCTCACATCATCATCATTGTACTTAGATGTCACAACAGTATTATGTGCGATTATGTCAGATCCAGCCTTCTCCATCTCGGAGTGTTGGCAGGTAGGAGGGTTGTTGGCAAGAGGAGGGGTGTTAACCTCAGGATCCTGGATCCATTCCAAGGCTGGTAATTACATTCTGCCAGCCAAAATTCATCCCGTAATTTTAATTGGATAAATCCTTCCTGGCCTAAGCTACTGCTATGCCTGTCAAACTGTTGCCACATTTCACCCCAGAGGTGTCTGTGTTTTAGTTGCAAGAATCAGTCCCTTTAAGGTTGGCTTATCAGTTTAAATCCCCACAGGGCTTAGAGTTCCTATAGAATTAAATATATACTTAGGTGTTTCTATTGGATTTACATAGAAACACATGAATATATGCCTGTGTCAATGCCTAAAGATGGATACTCATCCAATGTCAGCATACACCAAGTATTTTTTATTGTTTTTAAGCTAGATTTTTGTCCCTGTGTCATGTTAAGTTTTTATTATCTATAACTTTAGCTTCTGTTTTCCAAAAAGCCCTGCAATATCCAAAGTTTCTTCCATAGTAGCAAAGAGATGATACTCCTGGGCTCCCCTTTTACATGAACTGTACCATGATAAATCTTGGGTGGATTTAAAAGGAGAGTGTAGTAACATCTTATGCTGCCTTCCCTTGTACAGGGGCACCCATCCCCTAAGGCAAGGGGCTTCCTGGTCTCCCGTAACCCTTCTGTGAGGACTCTGTTTTATACATGGATGACTACTGAGGTGCTAAGCAAAATGACTTCCTGGAAGCATCTCTTCACCTCACTTACTCCAAACGCAGATGAAGAGGACCCAGTGTTCTTTAAGGAGCTCAAAGTGGGACTTGCTTCAGCACCCTAACCATGTGTTCTTGAAAAAGACATGAAGACAGATAATAGGCGTCCCACGAGAAGTTTAGCAGCAAATTGAAAGAGTGCTCTGCCACAGGCGTCTTCCTTGCTTTCAAAAGCCTTATGTCACCTTTATGATGTGCACACATCAGTCCTCATTATTTTTAGCTTACCATTCTTTGGAGGGATATTTTATACTCACAATATTCCAAGTCCTTGTTTCTCTAGCAGAGTCCACCTTTCAGGAATTAGTGGTTGTGCTTATGATTTGTGTCCAGAAATTGACTATGGAATAGAGGACAGCAGACACTCTACAGCATCTCCTCCATCAGCTGCTCCTTCTTTCCTTGTCAGACTACTAAGAGGAGAAGGACCCTTAACCTCTGCTTTTGGACTTTTGCAAGTGGAGAGAGGTTACTGTTGGAGACTTTCCCAGCCAATATGAACTGAAAAAGATAAACTGGAGAGTAGCTGTACTGCTGCTCCCCACATCCACACCCAGGTAATCAGGGCCAGAACTAGGGTGAAATGAGTGTGACATTCACTCTGCCCTAGGCACAAAATTCGAGTGTCAAAAACACTTGATGAAACCTATTTTTAAAAATCAAAATGAATGTAAAATAAAACATTTGTGGTAAACAAAATACCAAAATTTTAAAGGATCCTAAACATGCCTTGCCCTTCAACTCAGCTTTGCCCTAACCCCAGTCTTACAGCTATGTCCCTTTTGTGCTCTCTTATGTCAGATTGTAGGGGAGGAAACCATATACTCTGCCAGACCTGAATACGGCCTGTTGTCCCCTCACTCCCCAGCAATGGGAAGCAATTCCAGAAATGTCAAGGGCAGAAATCTCCAGGCCAATGGAGATATATAATTTACAGCCCATTGAAGAATTTCTAGACTACCAAATAAGGTAGTCGACTCATTTCAAAAAACAAATCTACTCTAAAGCAAACAGAAGACTCAAGTTTACTTACCTGGTGCATTTCAGAACTTGGTAATTAGGTTTCCTGTTGTATTGAGGAAATGTCTAAATGAGCATTTAAATTAATACTATGTATCTGTTTTCTATGTTAATATCCTAGGATTCATCAGAGTTCAGGAAAGCCATATAGAAAACTTTCCTTTAGAAGACATAAGTCTAGTTGCTAAAGTAATCTTTTTCTTTAGAGATTTCACTTTCACCTATTTTGTTTGCCCTTATTTAGATTTCATTTTGCCTTCCTGAATTCTCAAGGAATGTGAAAAGATTTTATTTTTTCTCTTAGCTCTCATCCTAGGATGTCAAATGAAGGATTGCATTTATTTATGCATTTTAAATTATTTCACATGATATTATGGAACACATCTTCCATCAGCTATTAGCTAAATAGCAAATGAATTTCACTGTTGTCATTGCTATCCTGATGCAGTGGAAAGGATGCAACTTGTTTCAAAAGAAGAAAAGGATCTCGATGTCCACAATGCAATTGCGTCAATTCAGAAACATATCTGTTGCTTATATATGTATATGTATATGTGGGAGTCTTGATCATAAAATAATCTCTAATCATTTTTGTCTTCATGAAGAAATAAAGGGGGGATCATAAAATTCCAAAATGAACTTTCTTCCCTCCTTGATATTTTGGAAATGTCTTTCTCTTCACACAATACCAACTGAACTTTTTTTTTTTTTAGGTCTGTTTATCTCTTCCTCATGAAAGACCAGGAGGGCAGAATGGCAGTGCAGTTATTAGCTCAGGCTGGTATTACTCATCATTCATTATTCATTCGGAGCAAGAATATCACATGTAGCTGAAAGTTAAAAAAAATCCATGACCTACCCACACCTCAATTCATTCCCTCCCTCTTTATCTCTTCTGCGTGGGCAGACAGATTTCTTCTGGAACCAGGAGTGAGATGAAAAGACACAGTCCCTGCATCCTCTCCACCAAGCTGCTTCTTCATTACTAGTAGCTGTTACACCTCAAAACCAATTCTTGAAAAACTTCAAAAGTTTTACTGATAATTCAGTTCATGGGACATGATTATCTCCAAAGCAATTGTAATTCTAAAATGCTTTCTGTTCAGAAAACTACTGAAAATGTTTAGAGACACAAACCCCTAAATACCATAACTTAATTACCTTTTTCAGTTTTATTAAGATGTACACGGAAGTCCCAATAGTGGGTGGTGAGCAGCAGCTGTGCAAGGCCAGCATAGCCTGTCACAATAAGCATTTTGTAGAATCTCTCTATTGCTTCTGTCCTTGCTGAATGAATCTTCAGTGTCCCTAGGATACACAAATGAACGTCAACTGCTGACAGTAAGAAGGCAAGGTCTTTCTTGAATGCACTGCAATCCATGTGATGTTCGCCACTTCCTGCTTCAGAGGCATCCCTTGTTTGTAAAGGGATTCTAGCTAGAGAGAATCAGCTCAACTCCTGGGCAGATTCCCAAGCTCTACCTGTAGGACATTGAGACTAACAAGTTTTCCTGCTGGTTTGTATGTTATTGTATAGTTCAGTATTTGAAGGATTTAAATTTTCTAAATGTAACTCTTCATCACATTTAAGTAAAAATGTCTAATTTCTTAGGAAATGGAAAAGATAAATTTCTAGTAGTGTTGTTTTGAATGTTTCATTTATCTTTTCTTGTATGTCAGTTGTTATTCAACTCTTTCAGCCTACAAATCTGAGTTTATGGGGACCTTTCCTTCTTGTTCAAGACAGAATCTCACTGTGTAGCCCAGGCTAGCCTTCAACTAGGATCCTCCTGCCTCAGTTCCCTAGGGGCTGGGACTACAGGCCTGTATCATGACATCAACTCATGGAAGTATTTGAAAATTCCTTGGCATCCAGAGCAGAAGGCATCTATGGGACCATTGGGCATTTCCTCACATCACTTTGCTCACATTGATGTCTCACCTGTAAAAAGGTTCTAGGGATGGAAGCAGAGTCTCTAGGGGATCAGGCAGTGAGAGAGTCACTCAAGTTGTGTCTGTAGTTTAACACTTTAGCCCTACTTCTCTAAAGCACCTCCTTGGTCCCTAAACCATGAAACCAAGGACTAGTAAACACCTTTCTCAGGCTTCAAACCATTTTTATAACATTGATAACATCATCTTTGAAGATTAACTCTATATTTTGAAAGGAGCTCTATAATGTCTCAAAACACACGCACTGTGGAAAGCCCAAATTACTTTTTTATTGAATGGGTTTTAATAACTGATATGAAGAAAAAATGAATAGGTATAAATATTTAAATCTGAAATGACTCTTCAAAGATTTTCATTAATACTCAAGGACAAATGGCATAAAAACTAGAAGGAACAAGATGTGGGGAAGGAGGAAGAAGGATTCAAAAGTTGCAATCAAGTAGATGATTACAGTTCAGACACCAGGCAAGGATGAAAGTGGTTAGTTAGTGTATCATTAGCCAGTGGGGAAGACTGTAATACAGCCCTGCCAGTCCAGTGCCTCTGTCACTTTTAACATTGGTATTTTCATTCTTCTATTTTTGGGTGGAAGAATGGCAGTGTTCCTTGTGGGAAATTTTTGGGGTTTCTATATTTTGCCAAGGTACGGGGGTCATTTTTTTCTACTGCACCCCATCTGTTATTTTTATTTTACCTCATGTTGCACCATTTGATCTGTGAATATAAATTCTGAATGACCATAAAACTATCCCCAGAAGTGGCTCCAATAAATTGTAGTTTAAGACCTAATTCAAATTATAAATACAAAAATATACAATGAAAATCATATTGACAATATATTTTAAACCAGAAACAAATTATATCAAGTATTTATTTGATTTCCATTCATTTTATTCAATATTCACATAATTATTCTTTAGCATCTTTTATTTACTAAAGAGATAACACAATCTCTAAACTTAGTTCTCTAAAAAAATAATACTTTTGAGGCAATTGTTCAAATTGTGCAACATATGTCAAATTGTTTAGCCTAATTATAGTGCACATTAATAAATGTACAAGAATTAGAAGATGGATTAAGAGATTTAAAAAATTTATTCTGGGAACAATCTCAGCTAGTTATGGCTTCCGTTACTTTTCTGCTGCTATGATAAAATTCTCTGACCTAAACAACTTAAGGAAGAAAGAATTTGTTATTTGGCTCATGGTTCCATAAAGAATAAAAACCATCATGGCAGGGAACATGGTGACAGCAAAAGACATAGTAACATATTAACTGCTACTGTTGCAGCGAGAGAGAGAGAGGAGAGAGAGAGAGAGAGAGAGAGAGAGAGGAGAGAGAGTCAGAGAGACAGAGAGAAAGAGACAGAGAGAGAAAGAGAGAGAGAGTCAGAGAGACAGACAGAGAGAAAGAGAGAGTCAGAGAGACAGAGAGAAAGAGAGAGAAAGAGACAGAGAGAGAAAGAGAGAGAGAGTCAGAGAGACAGAGAGAAAGAGAGAGAGAGTCAGAGAGACAGACAGAGAGAAAGAGAAGAGTCAGAGAGACAGACAGAAAGAGAGAGTCAGAGAGATAGAGAGAAAGAGAGAGAGTCAGAGAGACAGACAGAGAAAGAGAGAGAGAGTCAGAGAGACAGAGAGAAAGAGAGAGAGTCAGAGAGATAGAGAGAAGAGAGAGAGAGTCAGAGAGACAGACAGAAAGAGAGAGAGTCAGAGAGACAGACAGAGAGAAAGAGAGAGAGTCAGAGAGACAGACAGAGAGAAAGAGAGAGTCAGAGAGACAGACAGAGAAAGAGAGAGAGAGTCAGAGAGACAGACAGAGAGAAAGAGAGAGAGTCAGAGAGACAGAGAGAAAGAGAGAGTCAGAGAGACAGACAGAGAGAAAGAGAGAGAGTCAGAGAGACAGACAGAGAGAAAGAGAGAGAGTCAGAGAGACAGACAGAGAGAAAGAGAGAGAGAGTCAGAGAGACAGACAGAGAGAGAGAGAGAGCGAGAGAGAGAGAGAGAGAGAGAGAGTCAGAAAGAACAGGAAGCAGCCTGGTTTATCAAACCTCAGAGCCCATCTCCAGTGCCTCTGTTTCTTCATCAAGGCTCCACCTACTAAAGGTTTCATAACCGTCCCAAACAGCTGTCATCACCTGGACACCAAGTATTAAAATATAGGAGCCTGTGGGGGACAATTCACATTCAAACCATAACAGTTATTGACATAATAATAAACCAATCATAAGACTGCATTCCACAGAATAACTTAATCTTCCCAACTATATTCAGTTTTAAAATAAGAGTAAAGACATACTATTTTATCACAACAAGAGTAATATCCATAGCAATATAGTTTTGTGTACTAAGATATTTGGCCAGGTGCGATAGTGCACACCTGCAATCCCATCACTTGCAAGGCAGAAGCAGTAGGACTGCTGCAAGTTCAATGCCCCCCTGGTCTTAGAGTGGGCTCCATGCCATCCAGGTGTTCAATGTACACTCTGTCCCAGCACAACCACAAGAATGTACTATTTTATGGATGCAATTTTTCCTTATACTATAAATTGTATTGTTTCTTAAATATATTGACTTTGTATTACAAAACAAAGTTTTAAAGGTGAAAGAAACATTGGCTACAGGTCTCAGCAAACATTTCCAGTATGTGAAGCTAATCCTAAGAGGTAAAGTGATTGCATGTCTCACATTTTTCTACTTTATACTTTAGTGCCTAGAGGGTAAAGATTAAGTCCCTTCCCCAGTAGCAATATTTTACCTTAGGGTTTTCACTGCTTTCTTTCCCAACTCCATTCTAATTTTATATCCTAACAGTATATTTTCATCAAATCCACTTTAGACTGTGATGCGTGTTTGCCCTTGCTTTGTGCCTTGCTCAGAATTTCATTCTGTGACTTCATCTTCCTCATAAATAACCCCCACCATGTGAAGCCTTCCTGAATTCAACCTTCTTCCTCACAATCATGTATGATTTCCTTTTTCCCAGAATGGCTTAAACTTTGGAGTGAAATACTGATTGTATCATACTACTATTAATTAACTTCATAGCAACTTTTCCTCCTTAGTCCAGCCTTGGATCATGGTGGGAAGTTTGTGTTTGTTGGAAGTACAAAAAATAAATTAATAGATTAATAGATATCTATATGCATAAATGAACGAATGTGTAGATGAATAAATGAACACACCAACAAAGTAGTAAATGACTATGTCAAGTTCCTCGACTTTATCATTATTAGTATGCTGGCAAAGGACAATTCTTTACTGTGGGGGCTGTCCTGTGCATTAGAGCATCCGTTGTCTTTGACCACTAAATAGCAGTTCTCCAACTCATCTATTCACCCATGGCAACCCGAAATGTCTCCAGACATTGCTAAATAGTCCCAGGAACATGAGAACTCCTGAAATAGTGTAATAACCATATTGTAGCAATACTAGTAGACAGTGTGCACTAGAAATCTGATGTTTTGGTCCAGTACCATTTCCTGTATAAATTAGCCTTGCCAATATTCCAAGTTTATTCTCTTAGTTTTTCACAAGATATGATGAAAACATCAGGCCAAAATTAATAAAAATGCATGGGATAAAACTTAAAAGTATCATCAGGACTAAAGGTATGCCTTCCTTATAAAATCTTACCTGCAACTTCACTGTTGTCTTTTAAGAATATTATTCATTGTCTTTTAAGAATATTATTCATCTGCAGGCAGTGTTATTCAATGATGCTTATTTGACCCTGCATAAAAAAGTGTTCCTAGGAGCTTTAAAAAAAAAAAAAATTCCTAACTGCCACTTCATAGCACCATCTTGTGGATCTTAGAGGAATTTGTTGATTTCAGTTTAAAACAGTTATTTCTCCAGAAAAGGAGTGAAAGAGAACAGAGGAACTTTTTTAAAAAATAAATTTTGTCTCCTTCAATGTTCTTTCAAACTCTGAATTAAGGGCATCGCAAAATTTGACATTGATTTTTTTATTCAGCCAAGATTTAGTGTTTGGTTTCAACTACCTCCCTTTGACCTTTGGATAGTCAAATAACCACATACCTAGGCTATTACCATCATGATGCATTATATAAATAACTATCATTCACATAGAGCAAAGCAAGGCTGTGCCAACAACGAAGATCATCCTAATGTGCTGCTTAGTACTTGCCAAATTCTGAATGTACCACTGAAGCTTATAATACTATACATTAAACAAAAAAAAAATCTTTAAACACTTAAATTCAGAAATGGGATGAAGACAGATAATATTTTACTCATACTACATTATGTCAAAATTTGTTTGCTAATTTTGTTATAAAAATGTAATTGCATTACATTTCAATTTCTTATTTCCAGGTAGTTCACTCTATGATGATATTAACATCAACCTCCAAAAAATGCTGATTGAATACTTAGTCATTTGGCATTTAGCCTAATGTCTTTGATAAATCTCTATCGTAAAATCTTAAAGGAAAAATCAAATGCAATGAGCTGATGTCAAACATAATGGATTGGAAGCATATTATTTTTAAAATACGAATATTTCCTTTCTGTCTAGAAAATATTCATTGTAACATTCCAAAAGCATCAAAGGCTCAGGATACTATAGGAGGCCTATACAGGACTTCTAATATAGGCAAACATCTCCATAAATAGTTGTTTATAATCTAATTATACAGGCAAAAGTTTTAATTTCTTGAAAATCTTGTTTTCTTCAACCCTGGTGCACAATCTCCTTGTCTTCTCTATGAAATATGCTCACCAGAGCCAAACACAAAGATTTTGTTCCTTGAATCATCTCTTTTATCTGTTCAAATAGAAATAGTAAGAAGGAGTAACTACTTTTAGCCTGAAGCATCTGGGAATCTAAATTCCACTTCTGTAAAGATAAGGCACCAACTTGCAAAGGTGTTAGAGAACTTTCCTACAGGAATTTTCACACAATTGTCCTGGCTTCACAGTTAATTATTCAAAGTTATGTGACCTTGACCTATTTTTCCTGGTGTGGTTGAAAGGAAGCTCCAGAAAATAGAACTAGCAGCTACTGTAACAAAGGCTGTAGTGACACTTACCCCTCTATTGCTTCTGAAAAAGGCAGCCATGGATATGAACAATGCATTTTTTGACTGAATGGACATAGAAATGTCCATTTCCAGGCACAGAAATGTGTCTGATTGGCCAAACCTATAGTGAAAACCAGAAAGCCATATTTCTATTCCAGTCTTCCACCAAGTATGTAACATGGGACAAATGGCTCTCTTTCTCTCTCTGCACCTCAAGTCCCTTAGCTGAACAATATGGGAGTTGTATGACATGCTTTTTAATATTAAGAGTCTGTGAGACTTTTCCTAGTACTATTGATCTTCCAAAAATTGAACTTTTTCTACCAGAAAGATTCATCTCACTTGACCATATTTCCTTTAAATTTCTGAGGATATCTTCTAATTCTACTGTAGCAAAATCAAGGTTCTAATTCTCTGAACCTTTCCTATTGTACAAATTGTAATTATTCAAACTTTGACAGCCTCTAGTTGAAGAGGATCTGTAGAACATTCATCCTTTTCCATGCCCCTAAATGCAAACAACACTGGATCTCACTACATGATGTGCCCTCTTGCTGAATATACACAATGGCTATTATTATTTTAATGATTCCAGAGGTTATAGTTACCTTATTTTCTGATGCTTTTGGATTTGGTTGGGTTAGTACGTTTCCTTTCAGCAGGATTGTTCCGTGGCTATCACTTCAGTAAAAAACATTAGCTTTAAACCTGTGTTCTGGTCTGTCCTGGCACAGAAGTTATCTCTAAGAAAATTCAGTGCTCCTCTGGATAACTTTTCAAGCTTTTCTAGTGCATTTAATCATTACAGAAATATAGGAAACTCTCAACTTTATTTTTAATATTAGGATAGATAAATAACCTCAGTCCAGTAATTCCATATTTTCAATGATTCAAGCATCTCCTACAACTTCTATTTTGGAATATGATCTGCTTAATGCAAAGGTACACTGAAAACATTTTGATACTAAGTTATGGGGCTCCCCTGCTCTTCCTTGGTTAAACATGGTTCTGCACTGAAAGTCATATTCAATAGTCATTGAACTCTATAAAGTAGTTGAGTGGAAGAATTAAAAAGATATAAATGTAGGTTATGTGTATGCACATAATATACAATGAATATATACACATGAAGGTTTATTTACTTAGAAGCAATAAGATCAGTAAAAAGTTTAAAATGCCGTACAATATGAATAAGATGACATGTCCACCTACTTCTAATCCTGCAATTAACCTTTCATCTACTGAAATATAATACTAACTTTGTAAAACTGGAATTCCATGTTTCCTAAGCAGGGTATCAGTCAATAGTAATGGTAAAGGTAACAGATCACTTAATATCTCAATTAGTCAGAACCTATGACCATAGTTAATAAATAATGTTCACAGTGGCCAAAATTTATTAGAATTAAACATGAAATTATACTATATATTTTGATAAAAATAGACAAAATACTTTAGTGAATGAATTTCACAATACTGCTGTACTACTCCTTTAATATGGAGGCATATATTTCAGTTTACATCATTAATTGAGCACTGTGTTTCTATTTAGTATGTAATGGATTTCTTGTATCATTATTCTTTCTCTTAACCTTATGCTCAAGTTATTTTTAATCTTATTTAAAAATTAAGCCTACAAAATTCTGACCTCCTTTTAAGTTTTACTTGAAAAATGCTTTCAAATGAAGGAATTAGACATATTTTGCGTAAAATATTAAAACCGATGTCTTTTAAAATGTCTACCATCTCTCCCCTCCTTTTTCCTTTAATTCAAGCTAGTTAAGTTTCTTGTGAAGGAGTCTTTAACCAGTGGTTCTGCAAAGTATTTTTGTTTGAAAATGTCAGGGTGGAATAGTTGTTTTAGATGAAGGAAACTGTATTTTCAATTACAGCTTATAAAGAAAACCATAAGCTTGCTTTGGTTTCAATTTGACTCAAGGTCAAAATTAGATTTCTTCTTCCTATCACTTTTGAATTGGAAATCCCTCTTTCTGTAAGTAGATAGATTTTTGAGTTGGCTGTGTCAGCTGTGAACTTCATCTGCTATTTTCAGCCTTAGTATTGATGGCATTTTATATTTTAATTCAATAAAAACACTGGCTCTAAAAATTCAGATTGACATTGTTAAAGGTTGAAAACATTCATTTTTCACAGTAAACTGAGAGGTGGTAAGACAGTAATAATTGCAAAGAAAAGTATTGGGTTCAATTATATAATAGCATTATTAGGTGCTTTGTGAAAATGAAAAAAATATTTGTGGGGAGATCATTTCATTCCTGTCTTTTTCAGAAGCAAGTTTTCTGGAAAATATTCACAAATCTATTTTGAGAATGTCATTTGAAAGGGAAAGGACAACCTTAAACCATTATTCAAACAAACTCTGTTTCAGTGCATCAGGTCTCTTATGGAGGTACCTCAGGATCAACCAAGGATTCTAATTCATTTCACCTTAATTACTTAATATAAATTAGACTAACATTTATGTATGAAGCTGCAAATCACTGAGCTGAAGAAGACCTGATACAGTCCTGTGAGGAGGCAAAACCCCCTGATGTATTCCACCGTAAGGAATCAGACTTTGAGAGAAATAGAAAATAATGAAGGAGTCTTTCAGTCAGAACCTATGATGAATGTACTTGGCCAATAAATTTGATTCATGTACAACCATGAAAATCACATAAAAACAACTGATTCCTCCCCCTAATGAGAAGACTACACAGATATCTCAGTAGATGTCTGGCACAAAGTGGGTTATTGAGGTACATCTTAGTTATCTGGTCACTTTTCTCATTATTTCCCTTGATTTTCTGAATGAGTAAAAAGATGTGTTAAGAATCATTTATAATTCACATTAAGAGAATATTACGCATAAGGGCTTAATCACCATCCCAAAGATCATGAAGAACCTGGCATCAGTTCTTGTAGACAATTTTTTAAAGAAAAAATTTTAATATACCTAGACAAGAAGGGCTTTATAAGACTACATACATTTGCAGAATAAATGTTCACCACATCAAACTCTTGCATAACACACATTAATCAAAATAATGTTTACCATGTTAGAACAGTATTTTATTACAAAAATTTTCACCAAAAAATAGAAGAGTAGAATAATAAATATTTGGCCTAACTTCAAAAATTACTAACCTATGAATAATTTTACTTCACTTGCACCCATCTATTTTTGTATCCCCCTCACTCTGCCTTTTAAAAAGTATGATTTCAAAGGGAATCCCAACTATCTTAAATTTCAGAGAGCTTTTGAAGTACATATCATTCATCTTTACATAGCTTATCTATGTTGTGGAAAAGTTTAGGTTATCCAAACCACTGTCAGAGAGTCATCTCCCCTCAAGAATCTCCAATCAGAACCCTGATTCTCTTCTCTCAAGTATTTTACATGAATATTTTCTATATCTTATTCATTGATCAGTGATATTGCCTTTAGCTCCCCATGACTATTAATGTTACTTTGGGAACTTACTTTAAAAGATGTTCATGGAATCAGAATTCATGTATTTACTCTTTCATTTACTGTTGTAGACATTTGGTGGTGTAGTGTTGAGGAAATTAATTAAGCAAGCACAGATCCTACTAGCCTGTTTGTTGGGGTTGGAACCAACCAATTTTACTATTTCTTAGAATGGGGATTTTGTGCTTTTTAAAAATTTTTTTTATTTATTCAATTGTGCGTGTGTGTGCGTGCGTGCGTGCGTGCGTGTGTGTGTGTGTGTGTGTGTGTGTGTAGAATCACAGGCGAATTCGGGAACCACCATGGACGCCTCCACCTCCTCCTTGTTTACTCTGCCCAGGAATTCACAGGCTCCACCCTACCAGGACCAGAAGCTCAGGCCGCCCCCCTCTTACTCTATACTTGGCGTCTGGGATCCAAACTCAGGACCTTCCGCCTGCAAGGCAGAGGCTTACCCCCTGAGCCACTTCTCCAGCCCCCTTTTAAAAATATTTTATAAAAGATTATTTATTTTTTATTTAATAGAGCAGGGGGCAGTGGGGAGAAGGTGTTTTGCCAGTAGTGTCTTGACTCACTGAACCATTTCAATGGGCTGGATTTTGTTTTTGATTCCATTTCTTTTCCCTCTGGTAAATTCTATACTACTGAGCTAAATAAAGCACAGTTACAGAACTAACTAACTAAATGTTGTTTATTATAAAACAATAATGTTTTATAATCTCACACTTACATGGAAGCTCTTATGCCGTATGTGTCTCTCTTGCCACTCCACTCTCCCAAATTCCGCTCTCTCCAGTACAGATACTCCAAGTAGGTCTGAGAAAATGTGAATGATCACATTTTCATCTCAACATGAAGATAATCAATAGAACACAAGCAAACAACTCTTATGCCCGAAACTTAAGGCACAGAGGATGTAATTTCCAAATCAAATAGCGACACTAGGAAATATCTACATGAAACTATTGTATAGTTCAATACCTATCATGTATTATCTTAAAAGTAATGATTATGCAAAATTATCCCTTATAAATCAATCTCTAATTTAAAACTGATGTTTAGAGCTATAGAAAAAGATAAACACTGTTGTTTACAACATTGAGCTCTAATTCAAATTTCTTTGAAAGCAATCTGCAGCACTTTGAATTTCAAAATTGACTTTATTTCTGGACAGATACTTGATAGAAATAAACCCAATATTTATATACATACACCTATAATGAGAAAATATAAAACAGTAATTTTTTTGAGAACATGAAAGATTTCTTTTGTACTCTGTAACATAAAATCTTTTCTATCATTGCTTTGTGGGCAAATGAAAGCATAAATGGTTTCTAATTTTAAAGATTCTAGGATTTAACAGCTGGTTGAATTATATTTTAAAATTCCCATTAATTTATTTTCAAATGAGAAAGCCCACAACTCTGAGAAACTGATTATTATGGGGGGAAAGGCCTTGATTTGTAATTGTACCCAAATATGAAAGCCTACATTTTGTTAGCATAAAGATTACATTCTCTTCAAAAGATCTGCAAACTCTCATAGGCACATAACTTAGAGAATGAGAAGATTGTAATTTGAAAAATTACAGATTTCATTGTTTTTTTGATGTGTGAAACCTATAAACAAATATCAGGAGATTGTATTGCAAAACTGAAAATCCCTTGTTTAGCTTTCTGAGGGACAGTGCCCTATGTGGCTTACAGTCCTGACTTACAGGAAAAATGCAGAGCAATGCAAAAGACACTCTAATCACTGTACCTAATTACAAAGAAGAAGAACACAGTAAAAATTGTAAGTATCCCTGGGCAGCCATGCGGTCTAGTGGTCAGAGCATGGGATTTCAAGTCAGTAGTCTAAATTTCTATTTTAAACACTACTTTTAAATTTCTCCATGACTTTAAGCATGACATTAACTTTTATTTTTAAATAAGAATCAGAGATCCATTCTTGATAATTACAAAGCAGTTGTGAAATCTTCTAATACAGTTATAAACACTATTGTAAAACATTTAAAGGATAGATAAGTGATTTCCTGACATCTTGGGGACAGAAAAGAATTCAGAGCACATGCATTTTTAATCATTTTTAATCATTTGTCTGTAAGTAGCATTGCTGTAACTATGTGTTATTTCAAAGTCATGTCAGGGCATTATTTAACAGTCAAGCTCACTGATATGGAGACTGATTTTGATAACCTTCCTCTAAATTGCTCTTTTACTTTTGAGGCAAAGAAGTCCTCAGAGGAGCCAAAGTGACTGTTTTTATACTAGTTGCTATTGTCACTCTAAGGAACTTGTTTGCAGACATGTGTCTGTTTTATTTTGTTGTGTGAATGTGTACTTTTAAGTGTTCCTCTAACTGTAATAAGTACAGGGCAATTACAATGTACGTTTTCTTTAAACTACTGCTAGATTTCTAGGGACGAATGTAGGTAAATGATTCAAATTCCAACATACTTACAATCTGTTATCACAGTACTTTTCACTGGGAATAATTACCATTTGAATTCAAGGACTGTGATCTCTCTCTCTCTTTCTCTCTCTGTTCCTCTCCATCTCCCTCCCTCCCTCCCTTCCTTTTCAATTTACCTGATTCCCAAGAGTTTAAATAAGTATTCTATGCATTTTTTTAGTGTGACAGTATTTGAATCTGCTTTTTAGTCCTGTTTAAGCTACAGCATCCTTTATTATTGGTAGATAAAACCTAGCCTGGTTTAAGAGTATGTACATTAGAAACAAAAAGAAAGTTTAGGAATAAGGTAGGTTATCACTGCAGTATGCAATGAGACTATTCAAATTTGATCTAAAACTAACCTCACCAAGAGCCCTCCGTACTTTTTCTACTGTACACATTCCAGGCAAAAAGTAACCCTAACAACAACAATTTATCAAGATAATGCTCCATATAGGAATGGAGACCATTAAAAAGTAAAGTGAAACAGCTTACAGACAGGTCTTGTTTTCTGCTCGCCTGATTAGAAATGCAGCGTAAGACGGCATTGCTAAAGCACTTAATGCACTGTTAAATTGTACCAAATCTCAGGTGAAAAATCATTGAGTTATAGGATCAAATCCCAAAAGGGTCAGCTTGGTCTTCTGGTATTACATAGTAGAAAAATTAGAAATAGAGTTTTTACTAATATTGCCTTCTGGGAAAGATGTTAGACTAGAATCACTATGTGGTGAGTTGTAGGAGCTTTAGGGCACCTCTGTGTTCTGGGGGAGAGTCAAATGAAAAGGGCAGGAAATCCAACCTACTAAATTTAAAAAATATGCATATATATATGTATATATATATATATATATATATATATATATACACACACACATTCTTTTAAAAGCATGAAAAAGTAGGCAAATTCATTCTAAATGCAGAGATTTGGTCCTGTATTTAGTGTATCAATGATCACTTCTTAATTCTCACTTGGGCCTCTTCATTCAAAAAACAATGACAAAGAAGAATTCCTTAAAATTTGATATTACAATTCTAAAGCAGTTGCTATTTATTCATTGTTTGTTTATTTATTTGGTGTGGTGTGTTTTCTCTGCTTCCTCACCTCTGAAAACGCAGGAAAGTAGGAACAATGGTAACTCAGACAGCTGTGATAGAGGTCCTAGGAGAAGGAAGAGGAAATCACTTAAAATATGGTAATATGCTCTGTCCTGAGAGAGCTAAGCAAAATGGGTCAGCTTTTAGAGCAGGGAAAAAAGGATTTCGCCTCCCTTCATCTCTTCCAAGTACCTATTATAATGATCAACTGTGATTCCACGACAAGTTTAGTTGATTCTCGAACTCTCTCTGGGTTCACATTTCTTCTCATTAGAACCACTTACAGCCAGCATTACAGAATGACTTTTGCATTCCAATCCTAAACCTGCTAGAATACTTTGCACAGATAGAGGACATTTGGCTCAATGCAGTGAGACTGGAAATCCAGTTAGAACTTTGAGAAAGGAGTCCTGTTTTCTCCATCACTCATCTGCAAAGGCTGAAGTTTATTTTTGACATGGCAAAGCTATCTCCCAAAGGTTAACATGGAGTCAGAAACAACTACTTCAGTAATGGTCTGCTGCTCTTTTATCTTCTTTTCATTTAAGGTGAAACAAATTCTAGTATTTTTATTGTAACTTTGAATAAATACTGTTAGATTACTAACCACTTTAATGTTATAACTGATAATTTATAAAGTGGTAAGAAATTTATCGATTGTCTTTAAATAACTTTCTCTCTGTTGACTAAGCTTAAAATAACATGTTCAAATACTTGCATAAGCTTCCACAAGCATTAACATTACAATTTTATAATAGAAATAATTACTCTTTAGAATTAGGCTCAACCATATGAGACATAAAGTCCTCAAATTATGGAACTTAAATAGAATGAAGAATTTTTATACTTTGTTTTTGTTGTTTTGCTTTGTCTTACAAAACACAGAGAACACTAGCAAGCCAGGCACAGTGATACATGAATGTCATCCCAGCACTCAGGAGGTAAAGGCAGGAGGAGGGCAAGCTACAGTTATGTAATCAGACCCTGTCTCAAAACAAAGAACAAATCCAGAAGCATTCAGGGCTGGCATGGAAAGTTTACCAGCCCTGAATAAGGCTCTTCTTATCATTGTCAGTATTCAGCCTCCAACTTGGGATTCATAGTGGTTGCTGTAGATATAGTTGTTGCATTTATAATCCAGGTAGCAGAAGAAAAGGAGACATATAGTACCAGGTATACAACTTTTATGACCAGCATGTGACCATGATTCTGTAACAGACTTATGCTCATAATTTTTAATTTTTATGTCATTATATTTGATTACCTTTCCTACTACAAAGATATGATTTTTAGGAAAAATAAAATTGTAACTCTGATAGTGATTTACCACTTCCAAGAAGTCAAACAAACTTTAAAGAATAAAGAAATGTCAAGAAGAATTACAAGTCAGACAAAAATTGTCTTACATAGAAGAAAAAGGTAAAATTACTGCAAGGCAATTATCAGTTACTAATAAATAACAAAGAACAGTAAAATACTCAATGGCAGTACATAGAATTAGAGTGGATAACCCAGAAAGGCGGATTTTATTATAGGTTGCAATTTTCCATCAAGACCTTTATCTACAATCTTCCCTTTTGTGATGAGAAATAATCTCAAAAAATAATATTCTTAATGACAAAATAAGAATGGTCTCATTATATCTGGCTTAGTTATTTATACAGGTATAGCTGTTGGTTTTCCATATGGGCCTTCTTGCATATTTTTTAACTGACAGTTTTCCTAAGGAAACTCTGATCTCTTGAGATTAAGAGTAAAAGCCAAGAAAGAAATTATTTTCAGATTTCTCCTTCATTCTCTTCAAGTTATTTATACAATATTGCAAGACTACTGAATCTGCCAGAAAAGAGACCTTCTTTACTCATCAACACTGAGAATTCTTATAAGGCTAAGAATCCAACTAGATGGAAATCTTAAGAGCCAGGAACCAAACTAATTTCCTAAAGAGGATTTTCTAGGTGTTAATATCATAAAATGAACTTTAGTTTCTTCAAAATGTCTGGTTATATATTATTAAGTGAGTATCAAATTTGACATCCTTGACAAAGCTTTAGCAATTTTCCTGTTGCTTCCAACCATGTCCTATTTAGAAACAATCACAGATTTTTACTGAACACTTTCTGTTATAAAAGACACTGTTCAACTGGACTGACCTGTTCTCAGAGCTAATTGACTATAGGACAAATTCTTTTCTGCTTATTTATCTTTGCTTCCATATCATGTTTCTCTCATCCTTTATTAATGGTGTGCCCTAAAAGCTCTAACCCAAATTTCTCTCTGCAGCTACTAATTCAATTTTTAACATGAGAAACTTCTTTAAGTTTCAAATAGGAAAATGGAGGAGCTTGGGGCATGCTATGCCAAAGTATGCCACTTATTTTTTTTTAGGAGAAAGCAACTGTGATAAGCAGATATAAGATGAGTTTCCAGCTACTTGGAACAAAACATAATTTTGCTTTGTGAAAATGTCTTCATAGGAACACAGGTATTTCCTTAACTTACCATCAGAAAAGATGTTGATGTCTTAGTGTGCCTTTCTCCCATAGATATTTTAAAAAACCCTCTCTCTTCCCTCAGAAGTTATTTATAACACAGGAAAACCTAGTTGACTAGATTATTATAAGTCAAAATTGACTTATAATAAGTTAATAAATAATTATGAATAATTATATATTGTAATATTAAATATTATAAAAATTAAAAAATAATATTCTTTCTGTCCGGTCCTTTTAAAGTCCTTATTTAATTTTACTTTCATGATAATGTAAGAGATGAAGAAACTTTCCTGTACCTATGCTGTACTTATTGACTGGGGTGCTAAAAATCAAACTGATGGAAGACAGATTAGGAAAAGATAATGAAATTAAAATTTTTTGAGTAAAAGAGTGGTCAGTACTTAAGACTTAGGGAAATATCAATAAAAGCCAATAAATTTGTAGAAAGTATCAAGACAATGGGAGAGAACTTTAGTGTTTCCCAGGGCAGCAGATTATAGCAATTCTAAATACATGGGGAAAATAGTGAATGAGGGCTAAGTGGTAAGGTTTATTGATATAGGCTCTTTTCTCCTTTCAACATTCCAGACAAAAATTATAATCATCCCTCATCAGTCCCTCTGACCTATGTAATTAGTTCATTCCACTGGATCTTGGGTTAGCAGTTATACAAACTCAGCTCCCTAACTAGATCTCTGGAAATTCTTATATAGTTCACTGGTATGATTTTCAAGTTGTTTGCCATAAGAATCTCTCATCCATAAGTACCTGGCATACCTTTCCACGAGACTGTAGACAGATCACTTTAAAAATGAAACTATCAGAGTTGTAACTGGTTCATGAGACTGTGAGGCAGGCTGTGCTGAAGATGAAGCACTTGGAGTCAGAGCTGGCTATAAGAGCTTTCAGCAAAGCTTCAGAGCAAACAATCAGCAGAGAACAAAAGTCTTAAAATTCTGATTATCTTTAAAATCCAAACCAAAGATCCAATGAGAATTAATTATAAATTAATACAACTAACAAATGTCTCTAGCATACAAAACATCTGTTTAGATGTAACAATCTAAAAAGATTTAGACAAAATTATGATTATTAGAAAAAAGATGGTAATCCCTATGTTTAATTTATAAAAATAAGTAAGCATTAACTTTATGGAGAATAATATAAGATACAAGAATAATTTTGAGACATAATATACCATAAATATATCAAAGGTATATGATGAATATACTAAGAACATACAAATAAATTAAGAGGTTCAGTGAGTCTGGAATAGATCCTAATATCCATATGTTAGTAAAAATCTCTGGGTAAGTAATGTGAATCTTTGCCTGAAAGCCAGTGACCTAGAAGGTACTCTGTTAAAAATAGAACTAAGTTAAAAATTCAAAAACAAAAACAATTCCTGCTGATAGCCTATATTACGTAATGTGAAGCAAAGCAGTAGCAAGACGCTAGTGTACAGAAATGTAGCAAGGATTGACGGGCATTGATGAGCATCTAAGAACATTTCATAAGCAATTTATTAAATGTGAATATCACTTAACCTACACGAATGTCACCTAGTGAAAACTATGCATCTTGTCTATTTAGACAGGTTTTCAAACAGCTCATTTAAAGCCACAGGTCAAATCTAGTTATTTCTAGTACTTCTCTCTATAAGGTGAAAGAACAATTCTGTTTTTTGCTTTGTTTTGTTTTGTCTTGTTTTTTTTTTAATTTTTTTTAACATTTTTCATTATCTCCTGCTCATACAAACTTAATAGGTACACCGGTTCCCTCCCTCCCTCTTGTTTTGTTTTTTCAGGCACAAAAGAAACTTTCTGGAAAGTTTTGTTTCAGATGATTTTACATTTTGGATACAATTTTTGGAACTGAATACCTAAAAAGTAGATGATTTAAGATGAAAACAGAAAGAATAAGAAATAAATGCTTGTCTACTTATTTTTAAAGCATGGTGAAACATTTAAAATGGCAGCAGAGAGCAACATGAACTCTATCTCAACTGTAAAATTGTTGCTCTATGAAATAACTCAGAACATAATATACACAAATAAAAGTTGAAAAGAAACCAAGAAAACCAAACCTCTGTACTTTCAGGTCAAAATAGTCTTTTTCTTGTATTTCTCAGAAAGGATTCTTCAAGTCTCATTTACATATGTTGATAATATTTGTGTGTGTGTGTGTGTGTGTGTGTGTGTGTGTGTGTGTGTGTAAAGGCTTTGATGCTCAAGTAAAAAGTAAAAGATTCTGAGTTCATATTCCCAGATCCCACATAAAAATGCCACGCAGAAATGGCAGCATCTATGATTCCGGCTCTGGAGGGCCAGAGACTGGAAACCACAGAGCAAAGCTATGAGGGAGGTAAAGTAATCCAGGATGATTCCTGATGTCATTCTTGGGCCTCCACAGGCACGTACACTCAAGTGCCCTCTCATACACACACACACACACACACACACACGAGAAGCATGCAACAACACAAAACTCCTATTTCACAAAGAATGCTAGGAGAAGTGGGAGATGGGAGAAATGGGAGATGGGGAGACAGCTGTGAATGCTACATACTAGCACATGAGTCCTGCAGGGTTCATAAACATACAGAACACCTTCCTCCCTCCCTTCTTCTCTCCTTCCCTCTCTCCTTGTCTCCCTCCCTTTTTCTCTCTCTTCTTTCCTGTCTCTCTTCCTCCCTCTCTTCCTTCCTCCCTTTTTCCCTCCATCCTTCCCTGTCTCCCTTTCTCCCTCCCTCCCTCCCTTCCTTCTTTTCTTTCATCTCATGTACCTGAGGCTAGTACTGTCACTCATTGTTGAGCCAAGGACAGATGACTTAGAACACCTGATTCTTTATCTCCAAGGTGCTAGGGTTGCAAGGCATGGGTCATCATGCCTGACTATAACTTTTTATGATGACAAAAAAATACTTTCTCTGCATAACATATAAAAATCTTTCTACTGAGAAAGGATCTAGGTATCCAAAGACCATGTTTTAAATTGCATATATATTGTAGAAATTATCTATAAGTTGATAAATCACAAAACACAATTACTAACCAAGCATGGTGGTGTGGCCAGTAACACCAGTTCTTGGGAGGCACAGGCAGGAGGATCCTTTCAAGTTTGAGGCCAGAGTGGTGTGGACAGCAAGCCAGACAGTCAAGATTAAATAGTGAGACTCTGTCTTAAGAAGAGGAATAAGATTAGGTAGTAAGGGAAGGAAAATGACATAAATTCACTGCATTCAAGTGTGAAAATGTCAAAGAATAAAAATAAATTAAAAACAAAATATCTAGTGAGAGAGCAACAATAAAATATATATTGTAAATGTTATATTGTATTCACATGACAAATTTTATTGTTATAGCGCTCTGGGATTTCTTAGACTCTGTCCACCAGGGCTGGATGAGCAGGCTGCGACCTGAATTCAGGACCTTCTGATTGGAAGGTACAGTCTTAACCCCTGAGCCATCTATCCAGCCCAGGTATAATTTTCTTATACTCAACAAGTTCTGCCTTTTATAGAAGCCAAAATTCATCAGAGACATATGTATGTCAACTGGGCTTTTGAGAGCTCTAAAGGGCTTTTAAAGGTGAAAAGAACTGCAGTATTTAAAAACCATTGTGCTTGTAGTAATGTTCAATTTATTCAAGTTAGAGATCTAAAACTTGCTTCATCTTAAGGCAGTGAACAACAAACACTTGGAGATATAAACTTTTGCTACAGATTTCTAAAATTATAAGTTAGTTTATGCAAAAGAATATGCACATATATATACTCATATATAAAATGTTACATTATATATGATACATCACATATAAACATATATGATTCAAAAATAATTAACATCCATACAGCAATCAGAAAAATATTACCATTTCTGAATATTCCTGATCACATCCTCTTCCATCTCCCCTTCCAGAAATATCTAACTTAATGTATTTTTGCACATACATTTCTTTGCTTTCCTAAGTAGTTTTGTCCATGTGAGTATGTGTGCGTGTATGTGGAGATTCCTAAACCAAACTTTCTAGTCTTTTTCTTTTTAATTCCTTTGGTATCATACTTGTAAAATTAGCTTTTTTATTCAACACACTATTTTGAGATTTATGTAAGTTACCTTATCTGATGTTGCAGTTCGCCTGCATGGTTGCTCACAAATGACCATCAAACAGCTTAATGGAACAAGGGTTTATTCTCTCTTATGATTTCTGGTTACAGTTCTCAGTCCAGCTTGATAGGAGAGTTCATACCAACACCAATATCGTGGGAACTGGCCATACTATCTCTATACACAGCCGGGAGAGGGACAATCCTTACTTGCCAGACCAGCATGTCTGGCCAAGTGTACAAAAAGATGCCAACTCTCCAGCTCTCCGTGATTTATTCCAGGCCCTAATTCCACCCACCATAAGCTGGGCCTTCTCCATCAGCTAGACAATCTCCTGCAGGTTTGCTTTGGGCCTAACTCAACCATTAATTCTCTACAAATGTGCTCAGAGGGGCTGGAGAGGTGGCTCAGAGGTTAAGCCTCCGCCTTGCGGGCGGAAGTTCCTGAGTTCGGATCCCAGATTCCACCGGCGGAAGCGGGGGCAGCCTGTGCTTCTGGTCCTGGTAGGGCGGAGCCTGTGAATCCCGGGGCAGAAGGAGGTGGAGGCATCCATGGTGGTTCGCGAATTCGTCCGTGGTTCTACACACACACACACAAACACACACGCACGCGGGCACATACACACGCATATGCACACAGTTGAATAAATAATAATAAAAAAAATTTAAAAAAAAAATGTGCTCAGAGCTCAAACCCTCAACTGTCAAGTTGACACCTGTGCCTAACTATGATATCTGGTAACTAAGATTCGCTTTTAATATTTTTAATATTTTTAATATTTCACAAAGAAATATTTTATATATCCACCTTTCTACCTGTAGACATTTGTGTTGCTTGCAGTTTGCCTCATTTTATTTTCCCTTTGCAAAAGAGGCTGGTATGAAAACTCTTGAAAAATGTCTCTTAGATATTAGAATCTCATGGTAAATATCTACAGGCAGAATTACTAGGTTGTACTGCATCCCAAATTATATTCCAAATGATTCTGTAATTTTTATATTTCCTCAAGCAATACTGTCTTCATCTTTTAAAATCCTATATTCTTTGATAAATGTTCAATTAATGCATAATCTTAACAGATTAAAATATACTGTTAACTTCTCATTTAAAAATTATCTTAAGCACTAAAATTATGCTGTCATTTTTAAAATATATGGTTATCTGAATCTTTCTAAACAGCTGAGAAGAACATTTCAATAAGTAAAATCTAAGATTTGTAACTATCTTATTACTCTAATGATAAACTCAAATGTATTAAATCAATATTCTCTTACACATTCAAGCCTAATTTACAAATTTAATTCATCATTACATTTCAAATTTGAATGTCCAGTTGAAATTTGTTTTTAGTCTAATTCAAAGCTGAATATATTAGACCTTCTAACTTCTCAAATGATTACAATAGCAAAATTAAGGGCAATAGTTAAAAAGTTTCCTTCCTAAACTTATTATTAGTATGAGATTGATTTACTTCACTACAATTGACTTACGTGCAAGGTGTGTGTGTGTGTGTGTGTGTGTGTGAGAGAGAGAGAGAGAGAGAGAGAGAGAGTGAGAGAGAGAGAGAAATAAGACGCAAGCTAAGCCAGAGATCATAAACTACATTATAGATTACTGGTTAGAGATTTCAGACCATGGTCAAGATCAGATGCTACTCCCATTACTTCTAAGTCAAAAACTAATCCTCAGAACATTTGCATGCACTAAATATGTTCAAGCTTAATTCCATGTAACAAACTCCCCCAGAAACCTAGTAGCTTATAACAAACATAATTTTATATATTTGCTGATTCTTTTAGTCAGAAAATCAAGGAGAGTCTGTCTAAGTGAATCTTCTCTCCTATGTGAAATCATCCTGTTCAGCTGCTGATTCTGCTGGAGGGTCAACAACAGTGGAGCTATTTTGCCCAGTGTTTTCATGGACTTGGTTTAGGTGAGACTCTCTTTGCACTCTCCCTTGTTACATGGTTGCTCAGAGCTCAAGAGGCCCAAACAGAAAGCTATAATGACAACCTTAGGAATTCCAGAGCATCGTTTCCACAAAATTGTACTGGCTAAACAAGCTATTAAGTGGACCTCATCTCTCAATGAGAGGATCTCAAAGCCATTTTTAATTCACCATGGCAGGATGAGATCAAAGAGACTGTGCTCTCCTGCTGACCTACAATTTAGTTTCCCATACAATTGAATGTTGGTAGCACCTTTCAAATTTTACATTTTCCAAAACTTTAATGTATATATTTTCAAAATTTAATTAGCCAATTAAGAAAACAAGGTTCTACCTTCCTGGATTGAAGCTATTCTCATAACTAATATTTGAGCTCATTTGCTTTTATTTTTCAATGCTATCTTCAAACTGACTGAGAAAACTTAAAGTTTGCTTTCACTTCCTCTCCAGCCCTGATGCCATAACTAAATATTGTAGCACTTACTGGACACTTCTGAGGTTTCCAGATCCTGGACTATCATGGCCAAGGATGCAGCGCAGGAGACTGAACTGGAGACTGAAGGACTATTAATTAGCGAAAAAAGGTTTCTGATCACACACAGCATGAATTGGGAACAAAGGTTATTTCACTGGTAGGTGGTAAGAGCCACTGACTTAAATCATGGTGCCCACAGTGGAGTGCACAACATTAGGAAAAAATGGTTACTAAGTCCCAATAGCAAATAAAAATGAACTACCCTCAAAATGAGATTTAAATAGGCTTTAAAAAATGATGTGTTTTTCACAGAACGGTCTCATTAGTCTCAACTAATGTGATAATTCTCTTATCCGTCAGTGAGAATCCTCCTATCCTACCTAAGCAATAATTACAATTTTAAAACACTGTCTTCTACTCCACCCTCATGCTCTCGATTACTGGCTTTGTATCCTTACTCAGAAATCCTCAATTTACTGTGTATCTGTTCCCCAAATTTACTTGTGCTCATTGCATGCTTTCTTATCTCTTTTAAGCTCTGGTTAACACATTGATTTCAGGCTAACTCAGAATAACTAGAGAAAGACAATCTATTCTGTTATCTCTTTAGATCATATAAATCTTTGCCTTTTAAATAGAAAATACAAATGAAGTCTTTTTAGAGAGGTGCAAATTATGTTAAATTAAACTGGAAATGTACAGAATTATATTTATGCTATTATTATAGCCAAAAAAAAAAAAGAGTAGAAGAAAGAGTGAATTTGGTAGAAAAAGACACCGTTCCCAAAAGCTCTGAGTACAAAAAGTAATCAAAGACCAATATGGTTGGAACACCAATGATTAAAGGAAAAGCAGAAAGTGTGGTCTTGAAATACAGGCAATCCTATAGGTTATATAATGTGCTAGGTCATTTCACACTGTGTATCTCATCAACATTTATAGGTTGAGTATAGAATTTGGGAGGAGCATGGGAGAGCTGATTGTAAGGAAGATTGGGGGTAACAGGATTGAGCTTAAGGAAAAACAAAGATATGCCTTTTAGACACATTAATTAGGCAATAGAGGCAGGAGAATAAGGAATTCAAGTTCAATTTGGGCTACATGAGATTCTGTCTCAAAACAAAAAACAAAAACAAAACAAAGGCATATTAAATATCAGTGAGACATCTAGATGGGAATATCTAACACATTGAATTTTATACTAGGGATGTGATTCAAAGTCAGCAATAAACTCAGTTCTTATACAATGCAACTCTACCTAAACAGTGAAATATGTAAGTTCTTGGCCAAAAATATAAACTGGAGAAGCATCAGTCTATAAATGGAAACGAAAGCGCTGGTAATGAATGACATCACTTAGGAATAAGCTTAGAAGTGAGTAATAATGAACTTCAATATTTAGAAGCATGTTAGCAGTCTGGTAAACTAGCAAGACAGATTAAGGATGGCTAGCTAGTTAATTGAGAAGCCAAGAGACTACAGTGTCATGGAGGACAACATATGAGAGTATGCAAGAGGAAAGTGAGGGATGGAGATATAACTTAGCACAACAGCATTTATCTAGTACATGCTATTTAATCTCCAGTGTCCATCCCTACTTCCAAAAATGGGAGTGTTTACTTTCTCAAAAGTTACCCAAAAATTGAGTTAAATGAAGACAGAGAAGTGTCTGTTTATTTAACAACATGGGCATCACTGGATGCAACGGATGTAGAAACTAGACTGGATTGGGTCAAAGAATTTATGAGAAATCAAGCTAACATTTTAGAAGTCTTGTTCTAAGAGATTCAGAGAAGTGATGGTAACCAAAGATATGTGGTTGGAGATGGGGGAGAGTGGTAAGATAAGGGAGGGATAGTTGCAACGAGGGAGTGAAGACAGAGGACAAAGCACAGAGGTGGGAGGAAAACTCTCTTCCCCAGGGAGGAGAAGGAAGATAAACAGCATATATGATTAGGTTACAAATTAGTGGTGAAAATACCAGAGTATTCATATTGGAAGAATTATATTGTCTCAAATAAAATATAGCATATTATCATCAGATAAGAAGGAGGGGAAGTATGAAAAAATTGACTCCAAGTGGGTAACTACATTACTTGTAGTTGAAAATAATGTTAAATAAAATAGTATTCCCCAATACTACTAGTTTTTGCAATTGAGGCCTACAATATAAATCTTTGTGTAACTTTTGGCCTTAGTTGTACTTCTGTGCTCAAAAGGCACAATTGTTTTATATACAATAATCACAATTATATTTATTTTACCAAGTTGCAGGAAACAACAACAAAGAAGTGGGGACATTTTTGAGGTACAACTACATAAAGAAATACTAGGTATCTTTGAAAAGAAACAAGTAAACTTAGATGTGATAGTAGGGAGAAATTCCAGGATGAATTTTTAAGTAAAAGGAACAAGATACAGAATAACACAAACATTATTGTTCATGTTCATATTAACAATGCACAGGAAAGAAGTGGACGTCATAAATTTGAGATCTTTAAAAAAACCAAATATTTCCTTATCTTCTAGAGTTTGAAACTATTGAGAAATGAGACCAGAAATAAGGTAGGAGAAACCAAATTATAACCTTTATCAAACTGACATATTAAGAAATATACTTACATATGTGGGTAAATGAGTGTCATAGTTAGGTACAGGTGTCAACTTGACAATTGAGGGTTTGAGCTCTGGACACATTTGTAGAGAATTAATGGTTGAGTTAAGCCCAGAGAAAACCTGCAGGAAATTGTCTAGCTGATGGAAAAAGCCCTGCCCATGATGGGTGGGATTACACCCTGGAATAAATCACAGATTGCTGGTTGAGAAAGTTGGTATCCTTGTGTATACTTGGCCAGACATGCTGGTCTGGCAAGTAAGGATCATCCCTCTCTCAGCCATTACATAGAGATGCTGTGGCCAGTTTCCTCAGTATTGGTGTTGGTGCATGTTCTCCCATCAAGTTGGACGACAGACTATAACCAGACTGTCAGTAGGAAAGTAAATGTCTTGTTCCCTTAAGCTTGATGGTCATTTATCAGCAACCATGCAGGCAAACTGCAACAGAATTTGGTACCAGAAGTGGGATGTTGCTGATAAATCTATGTGGATTTTGTAGCTTTTAAATGGTTTTTCTGGACAAAGTTTGAAATGTTTGAAAATTTTGACTTTGTGGATTACAAACACCATTCTGCAGAGTTTAACAGGCCATTTGGAAAATAGTGATGCAATAGTGATGCTGAGAGAGTTATGAATTATTTGGGCCCAGTTTGTGATGAGGGGAACAAGGACTTTGGTAAAGCTGAATTTAAAAATGACAGACTGGTTTGCTTGACAGAGGAGAGGTGTGTTGGTGGCCATGAAACTCTGGATGTAGAAAGGGAAGGTAGCAGAACATCTGCTGCTGTTGGAGAAATGGGTGTCAGTGAAGGAAACCTAGTAATTTGCACTGGACCGTAGAGGAGATGAATACCACTGCATGGCCATTTCGTGGTTTGATTTCTTCAGGGGCTGAAGGCCCAAACTGAAACTGTTTTATTCCCTTTGGAAGTTTCAGCTACCTAGAAAGAGGCTTTTCCAGAGTCAGTGCACTAAAGTTGGTATAGCTGTGGCTCAAGTAGACCAAAACTATGCTTCAACCTCGCTTTGGAATCTGGCAGTGTCCCTCAGGTGATACTGGTTTTGGTGTACTACTGAGGGGTTCATGGAGAGTGGCAAAAGCTTGGCACCAAATGGCAGGCATAGAGTCCTGTAAGAAAAGGCGAAGCTTATAGCTGCAGAAGGGAACCCAGAATGGTGTTGGAGATGCCAGGATCATGGGATGTAAGCTGAGGACGGCTTCGAGTGGAGATTCAGCCTGGTTCAGAGGAACTCTGCTTTTACAACTTTGAGTGGCAAACAGGGACTGGGAATTCCTTAAATCTTTGAGCCACTTTGACTACATGATAATAAACAAAAGATGGACATTGAAGTAAAGGATGCGGCATTTGATTTGCTTGACTTTGATCTTTGTAATGTTTTCTTATTGTTTCAAGATCCTTCTGTTTTAATGTTTTATTTGTTTTAAAGTATTTAACTTATCCTGATTTAATACACTCATGTTTAAGAAACTTTGAACTTTTAAAATGTTGGAACTAAAGTTTTGAGAGAACATTTTAAATTTGTCTATGAGATATATTTATATTTTTAAGATAACTTTTAACATCTGTGGGGACAAGGATTGAAGGTTACAGCTTAAAAGTGCTATTTTTCGTGTCAAGTTGACAAGGGATGGAATGTCATAGTTAGGCACAGGTGTCAACTTGACAGTGGAGGGTTTGAGCTCTAGGCACACTTGTGAAGAAATAATGTAGAGTTAAGCCCAGAGCAAACCTGCAGGAAATTGTCTCGCTGATGAAGAAGGCCCTACCCGTGGTAGGTGGGATTAGGCCCTGGAATAAAACATGGAGAGCTGGTTAAGAAAGTTGGTATCCTTGTGTATACTTGGTCAGACATGCTGGTCTGGCAAGTAAGGGTGGTCCCTCTCTCAGCCATTACATAGAGATGCTGTGACCAGTACCCTCGGCCCTGGTGTTGGTACACGCTCTCCCATCAAGCTAGACTACAGACTATAACTGGAGTATCACTAAGAAAATAAACCCCTTGTTCCCTTAAGCCATTTGATGGTCATTTATCAGCAACCATGTAGGCGAACTGCAACAATGAGTTTCCCAACACTGAATCATATAACTAACATACTCACTCATACACAGTGCATTTCCTCATGGGGCAGAAGTGTCTTTACTCTCTGTAAGAGGTTTATTTCCAAGAACAACAACAACAAAAAAAGTTGAGCTGCACATGCACAGTATATTCTTCTGAAATTTCCTAATCAGATCAGCATCTTCAACTCTTCATACAAAATAAAGACTGAAGCAATGCCATGTATGTTCAAAGGGGCCATCATAATCATCACCATAGTATATGCACTAAAGAAAGTATGAGGAAGTGAATGTGGACTGATAGTGAATATGAGTGAAGTCAACACAGTATGAGTCTCAGATCAGCAGAATGTGACTACAGGAATGGTACAAAAAAAGCAGAAAGAATGAGTCAACAGCCAAATGTCTGCATCCCATATTTCAGAAGAAATGCAAAATTCAGGTTATGGTAAACTCAAGAAGTGGCTATAAGAGTATGTCTAGGTACAATGAGAAAAGCAAAAAGTGTCAGAGGGAAGACAATCAAGGAATTGAGAAAGCAGATACAGACTAGGTTATACACTTGGATCTTTAAAATTTAAGGACAAGGAAAAGGAGGTAGAAAAAAAACTTGGGACCCTAAACCAGTCTTCAGTATATGAGTGAGATATTAAATATTAGCAATGGACAAAGAAGGAGGACTAGTTTTGAAGACCAAAAGAATCAAAGGGAGAAGAAAAAAAATGATTTGAAGGGAATGATAAGAGCAATTCTATGCTCCTCATAGCCCTGAGGCATTCTGGGAGTGATACAGCTCCCTCATGAAATGGCCATAAGAACAAGCTCAGCCAGAGTCCAGTTAAATGCCCAGAAGCACTGAGAAAACAGGTTGAAGTCAAAGGGCAGAGTGATCACAGAGTGAGACATTCTGGAGACATTTTAGAGATGATGGTGAAAACATCTGGATGTTAGGGAAGGGTAAACGGAACCACTCTCCTATACCTTACATGCAATCCACTCAGAATGCACAGGATTCCCTCCAGATCCTTACCATGAGGTGGTCGCTGATGCACTATGGGCAGAGGCATTTAGGAAAGCTAGTCTCAAATATAAACGAGTTGAGATAAAAAAAAATTGAGACGTGGCATTTCTTGTATTTCTAAGATGAGTGAGACTTCGATTCTATATGCACATACACACACTTAATGTTAGTTTACAGATGTTGCAATTTTGTGACAAGTGTTTACACTGCTTTCAAAAATGTTTTAAAATTCATTTTTCTTTGTTCTGCATGTGCATATACAACATACAGAGGTCAAAAGACAATTTCTGGGAAGTCGATTTTCTCCTTTAGCCTTATAGGTTCGGGAGTTCTAACTCTGGTTATTAGGCTTGTATGGCCCAGTGCCTTTATCTTCTGAGCCATCTCCCCAGTTATTACTGTCAAGAGACACTAAATCCTAAGGTTTGGGGTCCAGGGTATAGTTCAACTGGAGAGCTCATACCTAGCATGCTTGAAATCCTAAGTTTGATCTCTAGCTCTGCAAAATAAATAAAAGACAACTAAGTCCTGAGGTTCGTAATAGGGCAATATTTCTCAAGTCACTAGTCCTCTCTCTTCTCTCTCCCCGGCACTGCTGCTTCAGTTCAAGATTCATTTCTTTTTCCCTAACTTTGAAAAAGCCAAGGCACTATTGGCCATATCCTTACCCTTTATTTTCTCACATGCAATTTGCATGGAGTTTTCTACCCATGTCAACATTTTCCACCCTACCCAGATTTGTTCCTTTCTACACTGTCCTTTCTCTCGTTTAGCATAAAACAATAAACATTACTTGCATTTGAAGACCTATTTTCACTACCATTTTACCTGTTTCTTCTAATTTTTCCACCAATTTTTTAAATTATTTATTTATCTTTGTACATTTCCATTTCTACCTCTAATACTTTGTATACTTGCTTACTGGATTATTCAGTAAAGTCTGTTTGCTGAATGAATGATGCAGTCCATCAACTAAAATCAACCTGTGCATTTTCATAAGAAATAATCACTGAATTTTCTTCTTTTCTTACTAATTTCTTTCTTCACATATTGAAAATGGTCCACAACTTGTGCTTAATCACAAAGCTCTTACTCCACAGTCTTTTATCTCTTTATGTAACTCTTGACCTTTCCACTGGCTGTTTGCCTCTTTTGCTGTCAAGTAAAATTCACACTTTAATGTTTCATCTGTAACATCACCATGTTGACTCTGCTGCTCCTTGTAGATACTTCAAGAACAGTGTTCAATCTTCCCATTAGCATGTGTTGCAAAAAAGCATCTCTAGTCTTCTGGTCCAGCAAGAAACTACTGAATTTTACAGAAACAGACCCACACTAAAACCCAAACAAAAATAAGGCCTTAAGAATATATTTTTCTAATATCTATAATTTTGAAAGACATTGTATAAATGCCAAATCAAATTTTAGAAATTATATTACTTGCCTGGCCTTATTTAACACTTTAAACAAAGACTCTCTTCCTTCTCAGACTGTGATTTATAGACAATGATAAGTCTTTATTTTTCTAGTCACTGATATGAGGTCCAAAGGGATACAGTTCCTAAATTTTTAAAGATAGATACTAGAGAACTTACTGATGGATAAACAGACTCACACTTTAGAGAAATGTATGTTCAGTTCTGAGGCTCACAGATCATGTGAAGCCTAATCAGGGATGCAGATATAAAAATCTGTTGATATAAAAATTAGGAGTTATTAGAGATAATCTAGCTGTTTCTTTCATGATGGTTATATTTTCTATGGAGAGTTATTTTAAAAAGTCCCATTCTATATGATATGCTTAAAAGATCATGCGAAATAAATTCATTATACAGGGAACTTGTCAAAAATAGATGGATGCTTGATTAAAAATTATTATGATACAAGGCACTCACTTTTCCCACTTTCCATTTTTGTTTCTGTAAAATGGAGCTTTTAATATTAACCACTTATTAGGCAGTATATATTAGTATTTGCAAAATACAAATGATTGTGAATTTTCTATAGTTACTCTGGGTAGACCTTGCTATATAGCATGGTGTTTGCTTTCAGATTTGAAAGAGATATAATGCCACAGCTGTTTCTTCAACTATTCTGTTTTCTTGAAAAGAACACCTGCTTGGGATGTACCTGAGGAGTGATTTGTTTTTTGATAATTAAAGTATTGCTATGCTGAGAGCTGACATCTGGATTCGCTTTTAAAGGTCTTACTTATTTCTGGCTCCTAGGAGACTCATGAAGTGTAAGCAGAAGATGGGAATGCGGTGGCATGCTTCATCTTGCAACAGTAGTTTTATTCATACTTTGTTATTTCCCCTTGACAATGAGTGAGAAATGCCACTCTGTTGCCGGTGCTGAGAGATTAAGAGAGCCGAGTTGAGCTCCAGAAATGTAATGTGTCACATAAGACCTGATTTATTTTGATTCTAACTTTGGCTTGAATTGATAAACATACTTGGGACTGCTGTGCATAATCAATATTTAGGAATAAAAATTTCATTTTATTCTTTCTGGAAACTAATTTTGCAGGCAATTTGAAAGTCTAAGGTATCTGTTTTAATAGTAATAGAGAAGAGGGATACTTGAAAAAAATATATCTATGTATAATTTATGTATATTACATACAGCAATAAAAACATACAATATATATCTACATATTATTATTTCCTTAAAGCTACATTCCTCATTCTTCACTTAATAACAGTTCAGTAAATTTTCCTAGGACTTGCATTATATACCTTTGCATTTGGTGGTATTTTCTTAACCTTGTTATCCATAACAAAATGTGATTTTGACTAAGTAAGCAGAAAAGAAGTTAATTGAAAGGAATAAGCATGAAACTAAACTCCCATGTGACAATGCTTCCGGCACCCCATAGAGCCAAAGTGAAGGCAACTGGCACCATGTACCACTGTCCCATCTGACTCCTACTACTCCCACTGCCCAGCTATGCTAGGGAATCAGCCTAACTCACCACCTCCCCACATGTCAGATGACATTACTAGCAAGCTGGCTTCAAAGTAGAATATCCTCCTTCTGCAAACTACTAATTTCTAATCAATGTCTTCTGCAGGTATGTCAGTGTGAAGCCTGGGTTACAGACCTGCACCTTCATGTGAAAGTCCAGAGGCCTTTTAGAGTTCACTTTGGGGGAAGCAACACTTTCTTTGTAAGACAAAGAACATATTTTTGAAAAATTTGGGCCACTAGACAGAACAAAATAACTATTAATTAAGAGTATACATTAAGTAATAGTGCTTAAAATAATTTTTTCAATTTTCAAAAATGCATATTGTAACGTTTTAATGATTGCTCAAAAAGGGTACTTTCAGTCCAAGATAATTTTGCTGGTAAAATAGAGAATACAGACTCATACCCAGGCATTTGTCCTTGTTTCACAAGTAACTAACTTCTCTTTCCAATCTTTAATCCCTAGAGAGCAGTGTGGAAGCATCAGCTCTGGAAGCAGACAGCAAGAAAATTTAAAACAACTAAAAAGCAAACTAAACAAGTCTGCTTTCTAAATTACCTTCATGAATCATTAATTGTAAACAATTTCAGCAATAAACTATCCCTTCTTCTTCAGGTGCACTGTTCCCATCTTGGCATACCAATTTCTATAAAAGTCCTAAATTTAACATTGAAAATTATTAAAGAGAAGTTTGGGTTGGGGGTGTAGCTCAATAATAGCTTTCCTTGCACATACAAGGCCTATGCCCAGTTCTCAGTACCACAGAACAGAGAGAGAGAAAGGGAAGGAAAAGAAAGAGGAAGAGGAGGAGAAGGAGACGCATTGAGTGCTAACTAAAGAGGCATTTTTTTTTAATTTAGATGGTAAGTTACAGTGAAATGAAAGCCATCATCAGGATAAAACAGACTATTAGGTAATAGGCAATAATACAGTAATATATTATGTCATGTGGGTTAGTTGTGTGAATTCAACTTATCCTACCACTAGACCAGTCCAGGTAAGTAACAACAGACCATTTTGCATGGGAAATAACATGCATTTTGTGTGTGTGTGTGTGTGTGTGTGTGTGTGTGTGTATGACACATTTGTATCCTCTGTGTTTATAAACACATGCCCATGAATGCATGTGGAAGCCAGAGAGGATATCAAACATCCTGTTCTATTACTATTCACCTTATTATCTTTAGTCTGTCACTGGATCTGAAATTATGGTAGCCAGCAATACCTTGTGATCCTCCCATCTCTGTCCATCATTTCATGCCTGGATTTTTACATAATTTGGGATTTGAACTCAGGTCCTTATGCTTGCACAGCATGTAGTTTTACCTGCTGCTCTATTGGCCCAACCCACAGGAAAGATAAACAGGCAGAATAGGGTTTGGATTCTGGCTCTGTAACCTATTAGCAGTATGATCTTAGACATGGTAAATCCAAAGTTCTTATTTATTTAATTTACATAATGAGATTATCATGGTGTTTAAATAAGTAATTATTTCAGCTTCAAAGAATAAAAATTAAAATCAAATTAAAATAAACAAATGAAATTACTGAAAGACTACTGACTAGCTAAATGGAACAAAGTAGCCCCAATTACGCTCCACAAATGTAGTCAATTGACCTTTGACAAGAGGGAAGGGCAATGTCAATAGAACAAATACTGTCTTTTAAAAAAAATTGCCAAGCAACTATATATCCACATAAGTAAATGTAGACACAGATTATATAGAAGGCTTCCACATGGACTTAATGGAAAATGGAAAAATTATGAAAGCCCTGTAAAAGGACAGGAGAAAAACTAAAGTCTTTTGACTTGGTCATACTCTTTTAGACACAATATCCAAAGCAGGATCCAGAAAGAAAAAAGCTGACAGTTTAATTAAAACCTTATATTTTGTGCAATATGTTAATAAAGTGCAAAGGTAAGTTGAAGACTAGGAAAGAACTTTTGCAAAATACTTATCTGGTAAAGGACTGGCATCCAAAAGTAGAAATAACTTTTAAATTAAAACTGAATAATGAAACAGACAACCCAGTTAAAAACTGGACAGAATACCTCAGCAGACACCTCAGTAAAGTAGATGTACATATGAAAAGACCTTTAGCATTACATATCATCAGATAATATCAGAATGCCATTACACATATATTAGAGTGGCCAACACTGACAATATTAGTAGCAGTGTGGGGGAAAAAGGACATAATTACCCAGGAAGTTGTAACTGATGTTTAGAAGATGGTAAACTATGCAACAAAAGCAAAACCTGTAGCCAAGTGTTGTTCACAGTAGCATAGAAGATAGGAAATATGCACAATCAATGTTATAGAATGCATTTATGCCAGGTATGCTAGTTCAGGCCTATAATCACAGCACTTGGGAGGCAGAAGCAGAAGGGCGATGCAAGTTCAAAGCCAATCTGGGCTTTACAGTGAGTTTCAGGTGAACCTGGTACAGAGTGAGATCCCGTCTTAGAACAACAAAAAATGAATTCACCTCTACTAACTGTAGATTTGTATAGTTGTAGAACTAACAAAGACCCTATGAATATTTTACCACTTTCCCTTAACGGTGGCTTGGTGCAACCTTAAGGTTGTTTTCTTTAGCCTGGAGTCTACTTGATTCAGTTGCTTCTGCTTTCCTTTGTGTGCAACAATAGCAATTACTCTGCATGTTGCTGCTAACTCCATCACCAAAAATAACTTACAGGAACAAGGGATTTTATTTTGGTTTATGGTTGTCAAGTAACGGTTTTTAATCTAGTTTGGCAAGAAAGTCCACACCAATAACAGGATCTGAAGGAACTGGGTACATATACTATGTCCACAGGACTGCTGTGAGAGGGGCAAAATTCACTTGCTAGACAGCATATTTGTCCAGGTATGCCAAAGCATGCCAACTTAACCAGCTTCCTCCATTTTATCCACCTGCTAGGGACTAGTCCCACCACCATGGGCTGGCCCTTCCCCCATCAATTAGACAATCTCCTGCTTGTTTGCTTAGGGCTTAACTCAACAGCTAATTCTTTACAAAAGTGTCGAGTTCCAGTCTTCCATTGTCAAGTTGACCCCTACAGCGAACCATCACAATAGTACTGCATAATGTATCTTACACTGTTCTTTGACTTTCTGTGTCATTGTCAGGGCTTCAGTGTACCTTCTTAAATTCTATCTTCTTTTGTCCTCCTCTGGGTGATACCAATATTCTTTGGACACTTGAAAAAAGCACGCTTCCTTATGGCCTCCACAGTCTTTGATGAGAAATTATCATTTAATTGTTCTGTACAAGAATTTTTTTGTTCTATCATTTCTGCAAGTTTAGCGCTGGCATGTTTTTTTTTAGACTTATCCTATTCAGAGTTCATACAGCTTCTTGAGTCTGTAAATTTTGCCTTTTGCTAATTTCTAGATATTGTCAGCTGTGATTTCTTTAAGTTTTGACTCTATGTTCTCCTCTTCTGAGCTAATGACACAAAAATTAAATATTAATTTGTTATAGTTCCATAAGTTACATTCCCTGTTTTGTTTTTCAGTGCCTCCACTGTGCATCCTTATCATTTAGGTTCTTTACATCTTCTATTTTTTTTTAATGGAACTGTTTTAAGGTCTTATTTTGTGCAATTGCTTGATGAAGCATTATTTCGTTAAATCTTCGGATAAATCATTGAATATCTATTATCTTTTTTCATTTAGTTCTTTTCTAATAAAACCTGGAACTTAGCATATGAAGATCTAGGTCCTCTTTAAAACATTTGTTTTCTCTTATATGAGTCCAACAAGATAAGAGTGGCCACCTTGTCACTGACAAGTGGAGGCACATGTCTAGGTTCCTCATGTGGCCTCTGTTGGTTCTGGAAGGAAAGAAAGTGTTTCTTGGGATGGACTGCTCTGTGTAGTAGTAGACCTTGATCTTTGGATGGCCTTTCAGAACACTGTGGGATGGTGTCATGGCTTTAAATGTATTCTCCCCTGACTCCCACAAGCTCATATGTTTGAATCTCGAGCTGATGTTACCGTTTGGGAAGGTTGTGACAACTTTAAGAGGTAGAGCCTTACTGGAGGAAAGCAAGTTACAGAGGCCAGACCTTAAGGTTTGGTAGCCCACTTGGTCCTGTTTGCTAGTGCTTTTGCTCTGTTTCCTGAAGGCTGCGGCAACCTGAACCAGCCTCCTGCTTCTGCCTACAGCCATGCCTTCTGCTATGTGATTCCCACCATAATGGACTATGACTCCTCCCCCAAACTGCAAACAAATAAATAATCCCTTTCTTCCTGAAGTTGCTTGAATCTGAGCATTTTTCCCAGCAACAAAAAGAAAGGCAACTGTAACTGTAAGATGGGAAGCTTCATATCTGCTTGCAGATGGTAAAAGCCCTGACTCTCCAGTGGGCTCAGTGAGGACCATGAGGAGTATATCACTTAGGAGCCATTCATCTCTATAGGTGGAGACTTGTTAGGGAGATGAAGGCAGTTCATAACAATCTCATGATGTAGAAATCAAGGGTTCTCCTTTAACATCTGCTTAAGATTTTTGATATAAATTAACTATCTGCATTGTTCTGCTGCTGCTTCTCTAATCTGGATGTTTTTCATTTTCCTTGCCATTTTTATCTTGTTTTGTTCTGAAGGTGAAATGTTCAGTCTTCTAGCCATTAAGTATTATATTGGTTGTAGGATTTTCAAAATGACCTTATTAGACTGAGGAAGTTCCCTTGTACCCCTAGTTTTTAGAAGGTACTTTATCATGAAAGGATACTTATAGCAAATGACTTTTGTGCTTCTATTAAGACGACTATATCATTTTTATGCTACCAATAAAGCAGGTTGATTTTCAAATATATAGCAAGTATGAGATTTCTGTAATAAATCTCACTGTTGTTGATCTCTTGAGACAGAGTCTCACTCTGTAGTCCAAGTTGGTCTTCCGCTGACCAAGTAGCCCAAGCTGGCCTAAAATCAGGATCCTCCTGCCTCAGCCCTAAGTGCTGAGATTACAGCTGTGCATCATCATGCCCCATAGTGAATCCCAGTTTACATGGTATATATGCTTATATGCTACTTATTTTGCCAATTAGTATTTGTTGAGGATTAAGTTTTTCACTGATTACGTTTTCCTCACATTTTAATAGTGAGCAAAGCACCATATACATAAATACTGATAGCTAATCATCACACTGGGAGATTCACTTGTGCTAATCCATTAAGTCTCCGACAGGTAGTAATTTATATTTTGCTGATGTGTATTGTTCAGATATCCTAAGGAAAAATATAACGTGTGTCATTTAGCTAGTGAAACTTTCAAACCCCCCAATGGCCTTATTCTCTAAATTTTATTTCATCAAACACACTGGAGGCAAAGTTATATGCTGAAGTTGTATATCTTATTTGGAGTCTGTTCCTCTCAAAGTCCAATTAAAATGCAGACGCTTAAGACACACACACACCACATATACCAAATATACCATATATACATGTATGTACACACAGAAACACTCAAATGTCTTTTTTTAAATTTTTTTATTATTATTATTTATTCAACTGTGTGCATGTGTGCGCGCGTGTGTGTGTCTGTGTATGTGTAGAACCACGGATGAATTCGCGAACCACCATGGACGCCTCCACCTCCTTCTGCCCCGGGATTCACAGGCTCCGCCCTACCAGGACCAGAAGCGCAGGCCGCCCCCGTTTCCGCCCAGCGTCTATACGTGGGATCTGGGATCCGAACTCGAGACCTTCCGCCTGCAAGGCAAAGGCTTAACCCCTGAGCCACCTCTCCAGCCCTCAAATGTCTTTTTTAAAAGAAAAATAGTTGGGAAGAATGAAAACATTTGGTGGAACATCAATTGGGATTCAACTTAAATCTAATGGAGGAACTTGAATCTTCACCCTCCTCTTATTTATCCTGTTTCTTAAAAGAAAGATACATTTAAGACCGTTGTCTAGGGGCTAGAGAGGTGGCTCAGGAGTTAAGCCTCTGCCTTGCAGGCGGAGGGTCCTGAGTTCGGATCCTAGACCCCATGTACAGAAAGCCGGGCAGAAGCGGGGGCGGCCTACGTTTCAGGTCCTGGTAGGGCGAAGCCTGTGAATTCCGGGCAGAGTAAACAAGAAGGAGGTGGAGGCGTCCATGGTAGTTCCCAAATTCCACCGTGGTTCTACACACACACATACACACACACACACACACACACACACACACACACACACACGCGCGCGCGCGCGCAATTGAATACAAAAAAGTTAAAAAAAAAAAAAAAAAGAACGTTGTCTACTTTTTCTCCACCTTTGCTTTCCACTTTATCTTCTAGTAGGGGTTGAACATTTGTGGTCCACAGGCCAAATCTGTCTTATGCATGCATTTGATACATTTTTAAAAATTATTATTTTTCTAGTTTTACAAGCAGATTGAGTACTTATCCCTGCTTCCCCTATCCCTCTCTTTCTTAATTATGTCACATCCCTTTAGTTTGCCACATTTTAAAATATTCATTTATTTATCATCATTAGTAAATGTGCGTCCATGTGCCACAGCGTACATGTGGAGATCAGAAGACAACTTTGTGGAGGTGACTCTCTCCTTCCATTTTTATGGGGGTTCTGGAGATGGCAATCAGGCTGCCGGCCTTGCACTTCAAGTCCTTTAGCTGCTGAACCATTTCACTGGTCCCTTACCATGGTCTTCATCACTTTTATTGCACCCGATATGGTTAATTTTACTATTTATGTCAGAGACCTGGCTTCTGTAGGTACTGGGGATGTCCCAGTACATTAATTAATTTTTATCAGATTCCTTTTAGATTTTGCAACTTTTTTTCTGTTCTATGACTACTTTCAGTTTCAAGAGCCTAGCAAGATGAGAACTGACAAAAAGACAGACATCATGCGTTTACATGATAAACAAACAAAAATTCCCAGTGAAGATCCCTATTAGCTGGAAAACTTGCACAAATAGTTATGGTGACTTTATGCATGTAAGACTTCTTATCAGAATGGAAAAGCCAGTTCTTAGACAAAGTAAAAGAAAGAAAGTAATCTTTTTATTCCCATGGTTGGTGGGAATGTAGAGGTTAACAGCATTAGTGTCACAGAAAAAGATATGAAGAGAATACAATGAGATATAGAGATAGTAATATCAAGAAGACCGATAAGAAGGAGCTGCAAAATCAATGGTATAGTACTTAAGTGACACACGTACCTCAAGTGATGAACCATTACTTTTCTGGGAAAAGGTCTCCACGGGTTTGCACAATTCCTGGCTTGTGGAGGGAAAAAAAACTTCAGATTACTTTAGTTTATTTCTTTACTCTGTCCTCTAAACTTTTACTTACTTTTTTTATGTTAGAGATACTGAGACAATTTTGAAGTATATACTATTTGCTACAATTTTTTTCTAAGCACAAGCACTTACTTGTCCCTTTCAACACAGAGAGACTTCATTAATAGGTCAACCAGAAAAACATAACCACAAAAATCAAAAGCTGTATAGGAACACACGTTCATGCCTGGACTTTTAGTTAACAGTTCAGCAATCTTCTGTCTACTCTAAGTAACATGCATGCAATTTGAAAACAAAAGTGAAGGCTGGTTGCCTTAATGTGATTATATTCTAATTTTGTAGAATTCACAGTTTTAACTATTTTTAGAAAGCAGTTGATCTACTTTGTAATAGTAATTGAATAATTTTTTAATAGTTACACTATTGTGTCATATGGAATCCAGTCATTTAGTGCAGATAGGCACATTACGTAGGCACACCTCTATGAAGCTATTAAAATACATATGGCAGTTGTATTTGCTAATTTGTTCCTAATACAAATGGGTGATATTTGTAAATGCAAAGCAAGAAAAATTGTGCTTAAATACACACAAATAATCAAGTCAGAATAATTTAGCAATGCCCTGTTTACTAAAACAGCATGTATAAGCAATTTGCAAAAGTGAAGGCTGGCTGCCTTACTGTGATTATATACGTTTAGAGAAAAATATTTCTGAGTCTACAGTAAATCCTCAATAAATGTGGGGTCTAATTTTTATAATTATAACTCGCGCTTTTTCTCAGTCTTGCTTTAAAGTATTTTGAGTAGCCAAGGGTTGGGAAAATAGCTCAGAAGGTAAAGGCTTGCCTTGAACCCACGGGGATCTGAGTTCCATTCCTAGTACCTTCGTGAAAAGTTGGACCCACTGCAGGCATCTATAATCTCAGTGCTGGGGAGGCAAGACAGGCGGGTCCCTGTGGTACTTTGGCCAACTAGTTTAGTCAAATCCTTGCCTTCTCCATTTAGTAAAAGTCAGAAAGAAAGAAAGAGAAGGAAAGGAGGGAAGGAGGAGGAGGAAGGGAAAGACGGAGGGAGGAAGGGAGGGAGGGAGAAAGGAAAACAAGGTGGAGCGTGACTGAGCAAACCAAAGTTGACATCTGGCCTTCACAAGCACACAGGAACCAGAAGTGCACACATGTGCACCCGCAACACAATGTTAGATTCACCTTCCCTATCGTTAGTACGTAGCTTGCCGAATGCTGCTCCTCCAATAGTCGTAAGACCGTTTGGGACTCTGATTTTCCCATACTGTTGAACCAACTTTGAGCATCCTAAAATAATTTATCCTGTTGAGTGCGACCACCACCCGCAGCAACGGTGCTCAGTACGGCTTATTCCCTTCTTAATCTACGTCCCGCCATCGGCCAGAGATGCACCACAGGTATCTAACCTCAAATTCCCCCCACTTGGGAGCTTCAGGGTACCATAATCCCTTCAACCCTGAGCATATAGGGGAATTTCCCTGAACTTCTATACAAAAAATTATTCTAGCTATGTCTCTGTCCAAAACCTCACCTGAAAGAAGCACCGACCTAAATCTTAAAACCGTTCCAGACGGAACGCAAAGCTAATGTAGCGCATGCGCCATACCTGCCGCCCAAACTCCCTGGCACTAGCTTTTTTAACTCTCTCATTTCCCAACCTTCCCTTAGAACTTCCCGCGGATGAGCCCACCAATCGCTAGCGCCCTCCCTGCCCCGCCCTCCCTGACGCAGGCCGCGTGCTGACGTCAGCCCTGACGCCGTGGTCCATGCGCACCGGCTCCCGCCCGGCCGCTCCTGCTCCCGCGACCGTTGGGCAGCGGCCGAAGCCCCGCCCTCGCTCCGCCCCCCGACGCGCGCTCGCGGCCGAGCCCTATGCGCGGGTTCCGGCTGCTGCGGAGCCCGCCGGCGCTGCTGCTGCTCCGGCTGCTGCTACCGCCGCCGCCACAGCTCGGACCCGGAGGCGCCGTGCCCTGCCCGCAGGCCCGAGCCATGAGCCAGGGCGGCAGCGGCGGCGCGTGCCGCTCCCCGGCGGCGGAGGCCCGCCGCCCGCCGTGCCTGCAGCTGCCCACTGTGCCGGGCGCCGACCCGCAGCGCGGCAACGAGCTGCTCCTGCTGGCGGCGGCGCGGGGCCACCCCGGGGACCCCGCGGCCGAGCCGCCGCCCCAGCGTCACGTCCTCTACTTCCCCGGGGATGTGCAGGTAACCGGGCCCGCCCGGCGCCTGCCCCTGGCCGCACGCCCCGGGCCCACGAAAGCCAAGCGGCCCCTTCCAGCCTGAGCCCGTCGCAGAGCCCAGGGCGCGGCGTCCTCGGGGTCGCCACCCCGGCGCGGGCAGGGTGGGAACGGATCCGGCCAGCGCCTGTAGCCTGGTGCCCAGAGGAGGTGTGCGTGTGTGCGGCTCGGCACGTAGTGTTGCGAGCAGCCGACGCGACCCCGCGCAGACCCGTGGCCCAGGTGTGATGAGCGTGGGAGAGGGAGAGAGACCAATACTTGCCGAAAGAGCCAGTACTTTTTATGGCTGCAAGTAGATACCCACAGTTAAGTTGTTCTGAAAGCTGGGTTTTAATCTGAATTTCATTGTCCAATACATCGGACATTAGCCGTGTGAGAGTATCTAAAATCAAGTTAAAAATCAAAACTGTCGTTATTAATGCTTGCACTGCAGGTGTTCAGAACCTACAGATCTGACTTGCTTGCACTTTGCTGGACACGCAGATGTAGGTAGACAGCACCACCTTGACATCATTGCAGAAAGTTCTGTTAGCACTGATAATGAGGAGGTAAAGTTAGAACAGATGTTATACCATAGAACCGTTAGTTTAATTGACACTTAATATGCACTTTGTGCCTTGAGTCAAACAAATTTGAATTTTTTTCTTAGCTTCAAACTAATCCAGTGGTCCACCTGATTCCTAAAACTGAAAAACAAAACATGGTACTTAAAATTTGCTCAGTTGACGCCTTCACACTTAGATCAGGAAAAAAGCACGTGCCATTTCTGACGCTGACCAATTGTATGTGTGCCTGTGGGGATGAGGATGATGGTGATGAAAACCAGTACTGAGTACTTTGTGAAAGTGTGCCAGCCAGGGTGCAGCACCTGTCTTCCCAGAGGTCTAAAGTGCACTAGATATAGTTGAAGTACTATTTCATTTTACTATATCATCTATTTGTTTATGTAGCCCGATATTCCATTAGTTATTTGGACAGTGATACAGTGGTAGTTTGTTCAGAGTATAAAGTTTGTAGAGTACAAATAGAGAAGAAATTACGTCGGCCAAACTGCCTAGATTTAAGATCAGATTCTGTATTTTTCAACCATGAATTCTACATCTGTTAAGTGCCTTTTGTAGTCACCTCAGCTATAAATGGGAATAATAGTTGACAAGGAATCAGTGGAGATTAATTATGTGAATACCCAAAGAGCTTAATTCCCTTCTCAACTTCTGGGGACATTAAAAAATACAAGTACCATAGTGTTCCAGTCTTGGACATTGCCTTTGTATTACTCTTAGCGATCTCTTTCGTGCCTTTGTATTACTCTCTTTGTGATCTCTTTCAGTCATGACATATTACCTATACCTGACCACCCTTGAAATTTGTGTATTTAGCTAGGCATCTGGACTTTATTTAAAAATTACCAATACTACCTTTTTCCAATTAATAGAAAAAGACCTTTCCATATGTTTAAGTTAGAACTCTTTGATATCACAGATCTAATCAAAGCAAATCCAGTGGCTCTACTCTTCCAGTGTATCTAAAGTGATCAGGACAGTCTCACGTCACTCAAAATGAAGAGCCAGAGCTCTCTGAGTGGCCAGGAAGGCTTTCCCTGTCTCTGTTGGCTTTTAGCTCTACTCTGCAGTCTCACTTCCTTTCTTGTTCCAACATGTCAGCCACACTCACATCCAAAGCTTCAAGAATGCCTTCCACAGCAGTCTTCCTATAGGTCCTGTACGTTCCATACTGCACATGTCTTGGTTGTTAAGAATTCACCTTTCAGTAAGGCCTTTTCTGTCTATCCTGTTTAGTCATCATACGAGTACATAGGCTATCGATTTTTTTTCATTTTCATTCAATCTATATTAGCTGCTTTTCATTTTTAGTTTTGTCTTCTACTAAAATGTAAGATAATGTCTGCCAAAAAAAAATCTATGATGCTTAGTGATGTAGTAAAAATTTATAGAAAGTCAAATTCTGGGAATGTTTTAAACATATTGCAAACCAGTAGACATATGTAACAAACCATTAATGAATATAACTATTAGGAAAGAATTGAACATCACAGTGGGAAGATTATCAGAGAACACAAACAGAATTGACCAAATTAAAAAAATAAATCTGATTTGAAACCAACGAGTAGAAGTCCATATTACTAATATGGGAGCAAAATTTCAACTTTGCTCCAGTTTTTAAGTGTAAATTTGAATTATCCTATCTGATGAGACTGTAATAAGAAAAAACAAGGAAGATAGTTTTATTCTAAAATTATGTCTTAGTCAAAAAGTGTCATAAATCAAATTTTTATTTTCAGCTGAATGAGGAAACTTGATTATGCAAGTAATTTTTAAAACTACAACTTAAATTTATCTTTCTGAACCATTTCATTTAAACAGTTCTTGGTGTCCAGTGTAGTTTATCTTACTATGCTATATCTTAATGGATTTCAGGCTTAAAGTGAAGAATCCTTTTGTTCAGTCTTATAAGTATTGACAAGTTTTAAATTTCCAGTTCTAGTACATTAACCTCAGGGCATTGTAACCTTCTAGTAATAACAGGAAATTGTTGGGTAGAAATTGTTTTAGATAAGTGTGTATTTAATGCTCTTTCTTGTTTTTCAGAATTATCATGACGTTATGACTCATCACCCTGAAAATCATCAATGGGAAAGCTGGAGTCTAGAAAATGTTGCCACCATTTTAGCCCACCGGTTTCCCAATAGCTATATCTGGGTAATAAAGTGTTCCCGAATGCATCTGCATAAATTCAGCTGCTATGACAATTTTGTGAAAAGTAACATGTTTGGTGCCCCGGAGCACAGTACTGACTTTGGAGCTTTTAAACACCTGTATATGTTATTAGTTAATGCTTTCAACTTAATTCAGAACGGTTTGCTATTGAAGAACATACATTGGAATAAGGATTCTAAAACAGCTAACTGTGGTTCTAATTCTTCTCCTACTAGTAATGGTTGCCAAGAAGAAAAAGAGAGGACCTGTGAAAAACTGAACGAGTCTACCATGAGTTTTTATCCACCATCATTAGATGGTGCATCGTTTACTCTGGTTGGCTTCAGTAAAGGCTGTGTTGTTTTGAATCAGTTGCTTTTTGAATTGAAAGAAGCCAAGAAAGACAAGCACATAGATGCTTTCATCAAAAGCATAAGAACAATGTATTGGTTAGATGGTGGTCATTCTGGAGGAAGCAATACTTGGATTACATATCCAGAAATCTTAAAAGAATTTGCACAAACAGGGATTGCTGTTCACACCCATGTAACACCCTATCAAGTACATGATCCAATGAGATCCTGGATTGGAAAGGAGCACAAGAAATTTGTTCAGATACTTGTTGATCTGGGTGTGCAGGTGACTAACCAAATTCATTTTGCAAAGGAAGCCCCTTCCATAGAGAATCATTTCAGGGTTCATGAAGTATTTTGAGGATGTTCATTTCTTAACTAGTGGGAGAGCATAAGCACTTTGAGTATAATAAATTCAGATAATGAGATGTAAGATAGCTTATTGACTGCATTGTCAGTTTGGGAGCTAGGGAGAAGCACACATTCCTAAAATACAGTGTCATGTGCAGTAGGATTCCTTGCGTGTGAATGGGAGCAGTTTTTAATTTACATTAGGTTAGAATTAATTTGAAATCTACAAAGACAGTTTGTGGTAATTCTGTAAGGAAGCATGAGACCCTTAAAAGTGAAATATGTCTTTAAAAAGGTAAAAAAATTGTGATGGCAATAGCTGACTATCTGAGTAAGCTGATTTTCATGATGAAATAGTAATCAACTGTTTTGGCACATAAAAGCTGACTGGAAATACTGATTTTCTGTAGACAAAATACAGGTGCCTCTGATGTTTTCCATCACTGTGAAGTAACTGCTCTCTTGTGTTTTGTGAACTCATGCATTCATTCTCATTGTGCCACCAAGTTTTTTTAAGAGTCAAAATATATTCAAATGTCCAAGAGCATGCAATAGTTTAAAACTGGTTTTTAAAATATGTTACACTTAAGCACTGTGACTTAATTGACAGTTTTTAGCTTTGTTAAGTGTTCTCTTAGAAATAAGACAGATTCCACAGACCTAAATAAGTATTTCTTCAAAGCATGATTTTGTCTGCCAAAAGAAAAAAGATTTCTTTGGCCAAAATGCAAAATTGCATTGCTATAAGGTTACAATAGAAAGTTTAAAGACACAAATGATTTAAATTTTGGCTCAAAAATGGAATTTGCTTAACACTGCTACATAATTTGAATGAGGGTTCCTTCTGCCCATTTTTCTTGACTAGATAAAATAGATTCTGAGAAAGCAGTGTCTTAATGGATTTCAACTAGCATTGGAACATAGCTGTGTGATTATGAAAAGGATCACTTATTTAAGAACAATTAGCTTGCAAAGTCATACTGCTTTATGACTGGGAAAAAGATATTAAAGGTTAGTATCTTAAGGATATTTGTAAGTCACAGTGCTTAAGTGTTGACATGTTTTAAAAATCAGTTTCAATTTATAAAACACTATAGAAAGTAGTAATTTATATGTTAATGACCCTGTAAATACATTCCAAATATTCATGAGAGGATGCCTTCATATGGGTTATTTAAAAACTAACGTTTAATTTTATGAGCTATAGAAGATATCTATTTTTTTTAAAAGCAAGGTGAGTTTATATTTTTTACTTTCTGACCTGTTTTTTGAGACCAAATATTCCCATTACAGAAACAACTCTGGCTTCTAACATCTCATGTTACCTTTAAACAGTATGATTGGATAACTTTTAAGTTTAACAATTCTTAGTGAAATTTATGTGCATCTAATGTAAAATGAATGACCAAATGTCAAAGGAGGGAGAGGGGAAAAAAAGGGTTCTATTTTCATGGAATAAACTGCAGCACAGAGAAAGGAATTTTAATAGAACTTAACTAAAAAATCTTGACTTCTTCACCTAACCAGTTATGTGAATATTTCTTCATGTTTAATAGATTGTAAGAGATCACTGGGCAGGTAGAACTTCTATCACCTTAAGTGAGGCAGAGTTGAAAATATTTGGAATGAAAATATATTCAAGTTAACCCACAAATGAGTGTTTATAATAATTCTGGTTGGTCTTCTTCCATGTTTAAAACCGTTAGTGTGTGTTATTGTGTACTCTTGGTTTGTGCCTTTGTAATGAGCCAACTGAGAACATTAGTTCTGCAAATGTGAAAGTTGTCTTCACCACAGCATGAATGTATGATTGTATTAAAAATTAACCTGCAGAAATGTGTTTGGATGGCCTTATCATTAGCATTGTCATATTTTGTGAAAAGAGATTATTTCTACCTATTTTGAGTTTTTCTTTAAAATTTTTCTGTAGAAAACATCTCTCCTTATTAAATTACTACAGAAAAGTTTGTATTATACCCATTTTCTTCTATTGTATTACCTAGAGAAAACTCCTTAGGTTTTGTTTCTCTTTGCTAGTCATCTAAGGATATCTGTATTCTTTTAGCTGTTTAAGACTTTAAAATTTGTGATGTGTTTTTCATTTCACATAGTATCTTAAGTACCTACCTAGTTCAAGCAGAATCTAGGCAAAGAATATATGCACCAACTTCTAGCATATTAGTATAGAAATGGGTAGCAGCCTAAGGTGAGAAAATCCAAAACAAAAGCCACTGTTCATTTAAAGCCTCTCAGAAATATGTCAAGGAATAAGGTGAAAATGGATCTTTTCACAAAGGTGGAAAGGCACAGCAGCTCTTTTACAGGTTAATGATAAGGACAGGCAGTTTCTTTGGTGTAGGCATTGCTGATCAGTTCTCTTGACCACATCTACTTTTTAGCACGGGAGGAGGGAGTCTTGACCGCACAGTTCCAAACTTTATTCAGACCTTCCTTCCAATTTCTTGAATCACCCCCCACTCCCCATAGCTGCTGGATTCAACTTCACCGTACTGTAGGAGTGATGTGTGCCTTACCACTAGGTTCCTTCCAAATGCTCACACAATTGCTTCAAAAGAACGAAGGATACAAAGTAAGCCTTGTTGACTTTCCATAGCTCTGGTATTTCATACCTAAACCTGAAATTATTAAATAGTTCCATGTATCAAGACAGTATTCATGAAAATTTAATACTTAGACTTTAAGATGCATAAGGATAACAAAAAAACTATAGATCATCTTCCCACAAGGTTGTTCAGCCTCTGGAAGCAGCTTCTATCACTGAATCCTTCTCTGTCCTTGCAAAGTTAATGCAATTCCTATGTGAATAAAATGTTTGCCTTATTGCCTTATATTGCATTATTTTATATAAATGTCAGCATCATCTTAATGTTTTTATGCAATTGCATTGTAAAAATTTCATGTCAGTACATATAAATCTGCCTCATCCTTGGTTACATACTTTTGTATCATACAATGCTATCCATCCAGTAATTCTTTGGAGTATATAAATAAGCGGTGTGGAGCAGTTTTGTTGAATGAGGGAGAAAAAATTGCAAGTATCAGATCAGGCTCCCTAACATGAAAAAAAAAAAAAAATGACGTGTATGCAAGTATTTCAGATGGACTATACAGAAGAAAGAAGGGATTAATTACAACGTCTTTACACTCTAATCCCAGTTTCTTTCGTAGCTGGGTTAGCCTGGATGAGCATTTATGCAATATAGGTTTATTATATAATTTCTAAGATTTAACAATGAAGCAATAAAAAGATTTGGAACCCAGAAGTTGCACCTAATATTCTGTGTATTTGGTCTGCACATAGAAAACAAAGGATTAAAATAATTTGATTTAAAAATAAGCTGACCCTAGCATTAAAATTTATGACCAGGGAAATAATGTTAAAATTTTCTGAAGGGTTCATTAAAGCACTTTAAATATATTTTAATTGTAAGGTGAGCTACCTCAAATGTCAGCAAAGGAATAGAACCAAATATAAATAACTAGAACCAGCCATTACTCTATGTGCCTAACCTTTGTAGTTTGCTGAATTCTGAAGCATATACTAGAACCAGCCATTACTCTATGTGCCTGACCTTTGTAGTCTGCTGAATTCTGAAGCATATACTAGTTATAAAGATTAGGGAAATAAGCTTCACAGGTTTAACTTTCCTAATACCTTCCAATTTCCTTCTGCACTGCCAAACACAAGTACTAAATAGGTCAATGTGATTTCCCTTGTCATTTTTCTATATTAACCTCTCTCAATGCTACTGTCACCCAGCTGCTCATGCCAGGGAGTGCTCAACCTACAACCTAGCCGTATTTGATATTGACTTACTCGCTAAAGAAAATAGTGTGGGAAAAGTTACTATAAATGTGTATGAATTGAGAGGTTTGTTTCTAAGGTAAAAGAAATCATTAAAGAAGTTCTCTGCTTTGGCTAAGAACCAAAGGTTAAAAAAAAAAAAATCTGATAATCAGACCTGGCTAGTATATTAAAACATTTTTGATAAGCTTTCCCTTAACCATTTGTTCAGTAATTTCAATATCCTTTCAAAGATGCCTAGGAAAATCAGAGTTATTTGTATATATTTCCTTTCTTCTTACAGTAATTTGCTTTTTAAAGTTTTTATTTCTTTTATTCAATTGTGCGTGTGTATATGTGTGTGTGTGTGTGTGTGTGTGTGTGTTGTAGGCGAATTCTGGAACCACCAAGGACCACCTCCACCTCTTCCTTGTTTACTCTGCCCCAGAATTCACAGGCTCCGCCCTACCAGGACCAGAAACACAGGCCGCCCCCCGCTTCCGCCCAATGTCTGTATGTGGGATTTGGAATTTGAACTCAGGACCTTCCGCCTGCAAGGCAGAGGCTTAACCCCTGAGCCACTTCTCCAGCCCGTAATTTGCTTTTTATATCTGAAATTAATCCAAAAACTCCAAACTGAATGGATGGCCTTTCTTTATCAGAGTAAACATTTCCTCTATAACTAAAATGCACATAATTGATATACCAAGAATGCTTTAAATGGGTACTTTTGTATCAAATATATTTTGTCTTCAGTGACATTTTAAAGTAATTATTACAAACAAAACAGTACAAAATAGTAGCACAGACACAATGCTGTTTCCAAAGATAATATTAATAAGATCTCTCATTCTTTATTTAAAAAGTATGTGTTTTAAAAAGGGATACTAGAAAAGTGTTCATACAGAAAATATTAATTAGGCTAACACTTGGGACACAGGTGGCAAGACAACCAGGAGCAGATGAACCAGGTGGGTAATGCAAAGTTCACAATCCAAGTCATGTTATCAAGCATCTTAGTCCTGACTGCTTGTCACAGTACCCTGCAAGATTTACTAAATACGTATACCAAACCCAAACATTCTGAACCAAACTCTTCTACAAAATTGGAGCCTATGCATCTGTCTGAAAGAAAAAGGTGTGATATGGCCAATACAGTAGACAATATTTAGTTATCTACTCACCCTTTCCTAATAGAACCTAGTTTAAAAATTAACCATTCTGTTCTTAAATATACTTCAATGTGCTTCAAAGGAAGCAAATCCTATTCTCGGCCTGCCTGTGATTTCATACCCTCTACCAATGACTGGCTCAGGGAAGGACAGGGCTAAGCCACTTCACAGCAGTAACACCCAGGGGATTGGCAGGGAATTCTGGGAAAGCTTCCTCATGCTAAGACAGGGTCTGTGGAATCCAGCCAGACTCCTCCACTGCATATAAATGAAGACGCACAAGGCCCCAGCTGCTACTGGCAGCCATCCCCTGACCACGAGGATAGCCAGCCCTAGGATGATGCCAATGCTGGGGTTGAAAAGAAGGGAAAAAACATGTTTCTGGTGGCATTACTGAATCACTTGAAAAAGAAGCCCATTCTGTCAGAAATCTTTGCATAGTCTGATTCAGTATGCTTTCTTTCAGGATGGAATTCTAATTATTTGTATCTTAAGGCTAGAGTGGTTCCACTACAGCATCCTTAAACAATCTGTACCAAGTAGAAGCCACATATGCACATATCCTACTTACACTGTAAATCTAAGATTGATTTATGTTTTCAATTTTAAAAATAATCTTTAAATGCTAATTTATATCTTACTACACTTTTCTAATACTTGAGCTAAATTTTGTTAACTTCTAATTTTTACTGAATTCATTTTTTATTCAAAGTTCTTGCTATAGGCTTTGTCTTGAATGTGTAAGACCATTTGACGTGCATAAAAGTCCCTGTATTCTTCTGGTAATTCAGCCAGCGTTTTTAAAGCTCTATCCAGGATTTGTGAAGCTCTTGATGCAGGTATGGGATCTTTGTTGCCGTAGGTATCTGTTTTATCATAGCATTCAGAAGGGAGGTGCTTCCAAAAGACATTCACTCCCACTCCAAACTCTTCAGAAATTACATTATGGAACCATAAAGCTGGAGAAAGTTTTAAAAACAAGTTAAAAATAAAACCCACAGTTAAAAAAACAATGTCCGTGAAATATCACGAATTACATGTAGCCAACATAAGAATGATCTGGGTACCCAGCTCCCTTCTTTGGCACACTCCCAGCTTTTAACTTTTATGAACTGCCAACCAATTTAACATGTTAGTAGCACAACTCTAAAAATCTTCAGAAAGAATATTTTCCCTTTCACTTGAAGTTGCATTTGTTTTGCAGTTCTTTAGTTTGAAACTGTGCCTTGAGTTGCTTGTTTATACTTCCTGAGACACAAAACTACATCGAAAACATTTTTTTAAAGAACATTTTGATTACCTCAAGAAGTATGTTTGACCTTTTCTGATTCACTACCGTACTTGTGTTCTCAAAAACTTCTTGTTGAGATGGCAATTTGGGTCCCCTACTTACTTAAAGTTTGTATTCATTCTAGATCCTTCACTTTTTGTTTCACTTATTTTTACTTGGATATTTATTTTTAATTAAAAGTATCCATCCTTTGATTCCTTCTAAGTCAGACATGAATGACAAGCCACTGAAAGTTTCATTTTAAATGTAGCTGATACAGAGTTGACATAGTTCATGTGGACCACAGCTTAAACAAATACTATTTGTCTCATGACTGAAGCTGTGAGTGGTCTGGGCTACCTATTAAGTCCTAACCTATGAAAATGGTACCAGGTTTTAAAAGCTACAAAGGAAATTGGGCAGATTGAGATAGTTAATTTTGATTTGTAATGTGTTTTTATGTCTGAAGTAATTATATCCATCTTTTTTTATTTCTTTCAGTCCTATAAAAACTATGGCCAAAGAGATGGCTCATTATGTGTGCCCGCCCACTTTTAGACACATCTACACACTTTAAACACACATACACATGAAAAGAAAATTTTTTTATCATTTCTATATACCTACATATTTTAGAAATAAGATTAAAAAGCAATCAGGCATAATCTTTTCCCAGACATAAAATATGCTACTACACATCACTTAATAAAATAACAGAGTTCAATATTAAAGTTATACATTGCTTAATGATATGAGTAACGAGAAATACATTAGGAAATTTCATCATTGTGCAAATATGGCTACTACTACACAGCAGGCTATATGGCATGGCCTATTGTTATGAGCTTGTACAACAGGCTGCTGTGCAGAAGACTGTAGATGACTGTAATACAGTGAGAAGAATCTGCATATATACATATATAAATCGAGAAAAGACATTATTGTGGTTAGAAATCTTACCAGGAATGAACAATACGTCACCAGCTTCAAGAGTACATTCGTACCTTCTTGCCTTGGAAAAGAGTGGGTATTTATCCAAATCTGGACTGTCTATATTCAGCACTTTTGACTTAGAACCTGAAAAGTTCCCAAAAGAGATGATACAGATTGAACCAAGTGAGCATTTTTTAAAAAGTATCATAAATGTAAATTCTTTGCTGTTCAACTACTGTACTCTGTGAGAGCTCACTATTTTCCTGAAACATAGGATATTTTTCAATGATCCATTCTTAAATATGACCACTGATATCCGTGCAATGCACGAAATGTGAATTTTGCATTCTTCATACAGTCTATAATTACACGTATTATGCTTACAAATTGGAGAATATGATACATTATACTTAAGTAGAAGTATCCCTAAATTTTTTTTATTTCATAAATGGAATAACTGAAAATTTTAAAATATAAACATAAATCATACCTATTAAATATAAATACTGGGCATCTCGGGGACTGAAAAGGATGACACGCTTTTTTCCTGTCACTTGTATTAAGAGGTTATCCATTACCTGAAAATCAGTAAGAACTATGTGTAAGCAGCATCTAAAATTCAATCTAGTGCAACTAATAACTAAATAGTTAAAATGAAATTCTCCCTCTCCCCCATCTCTCTCACTATGTTATTTAACCTTGGTCTTGAACTTGTTACATAATTATACTTGGTTTAAATCCTATTTTTTGTAAATTTGACTTATATCACATAAAATCTTATTCACAATTCCAATCTAACAAAAATTTCTATTCCATATATAACTTATGTGTTTATTGAAAACATCCCGTAGGTGCTGCCTTAAAAGAAGGACCTGAGATTTCAATAACAGCAGATAGTTAAGTAAAGTTGAGGCATCCATGATTAATACATATTTTACTTAATTGCCAGTGATGTCCTAAGCAAGCCCAACGTTAGAGACGACCTACGTGCTTGCTACATGCCTAGTCACAACTCACACACACAAACTGTGACTGTGAGACTCTTTGTACAAGAATATAATCTGGCAAATGTACTTAACATGCATTGAAGATATAAATCTTAACTTTTCCTGTGAATGCAAGGATACCCTTTTGGTACAGATTGTGAAAAAGGTTTAAAGGAAAGCCACATGATTCAGAGTTAAAGAATTAAGATTGCCAGGCCTGCCTAATCTCTCCCCATCCTGAAGCTCAGGGAAATTTGCCGAAGAGGGGGCGGTAAGATTGTAAGAGCACAAGGATGGGAGGAGTCATGATATGCAAGATACTCCACACAAGTTAGGGCCGAAGCAATTATAATAGGACCCTGCATGATCTAGCATGGACTAAAGGCACTAGGATCCTTAGAAGCAAGGGATTAACAGTCACAATAGTGTTCCTATACTTAAGGGGAACACAAGAAAGAGTTCTAGGAAATGCCACTGAGTCCTTACACCTCATCAGAGAGGAGGACCCAGAGGAAAGTTTGATATACTCATTAAAGGATACTTCAGAGATGGGGGGGAGGGGGCACTGGGGGAAAGGAAGGGACAAAGCGGGGAGGGAACAGGGAGGTCCAGAGAGGGGTGGAGGGAGGGAGGGCACAGGGGTTCCTATTATGTTTGTATGAGCAGAAAAAAATAAAAAGAAAAAAAAAAACTAAATCTAGGATCAATAAAAGAATTTAAAAAAAAAGAAGATTGCACTGAGCGAGATATATTCGTGATTATTCACATCTTACATCTCGATATTACTGAAGCAGTTTTTTTAGCACTAACCCTTTACTTATGCAAACATTAACTACATGATTAGATCTAGTGTTCCTGACTTATTTTTAAGTAAAGCTTTATATACTCTGCTTAACTTAAGGTAGGAGCTATTTAAAAATCTAAAACCTAGTTATAGGATATAGTTAAAAATGTGTGTATCACTACCTCATTTTTTCAACATGTCATTCATACAAAACCTTAAACAATGCTAAGATTATCATGCTTGGTTCACCTAATTATAGATATACTATATAGCAATCCTCCTGGAAGATCTCAAATAAACTATAAGCTACATGTATAAAACATAACAGTTGGATTTACAACTTTTAAAAAAATTCTTTTAGCTAACTGTAGCGGTACATGGGTGTATCCCATCAGTTGAGAGACTAAGGCAGAAGGATCTAAGTTTGGGACGAGTCTGGATCTTATAACAAGACATCTAAAAATAACCAAAAAATAACAAAAATCTTTGGAAAATCATTAGGTATCACATTAGCTTCCTGTCTGTACACCAAACTATACCTAACATTAGCATCTTCCATACAAATACTTGTATTATGTAAACACATATATTATATATATGTATTATAAGCTGTATTATATATGTAACATATGTAATACACATACATTATATACTGTATGCATCATACATATGTATATAGTATATAAACACATATATATAGTACACATCATAAATATGTATATATGGAACACATATCATATATTTCAGCAAAATTAATAGTATAGAATAAATAACCCAGACCAAAATTCTACATATCTTATCATCTATAAATACAGTAAACATCTGATGTTCTCAAGGGATATAAATGCTAACCCTTCAGTTACCCTTGAATTCTTATTCTCAGAAATATCTCCCTAGAGGTTGGCAAAGTAGTTCAGTGGGTAAAGGTGCCTGCTCATAAACCTACTGACCTAAGTTGGATTCCTGGAACTCTATACAGGTAAAAGAGAACTGACTTCCAAATTTGTCTTCTAACCTTCATCTACACATTATATGCCTGCCTGCCTGCCTTCCTCTTTTCTTTCTTTCTCTATCTCCTTCCCTCTCTCCTTTTCTCTCTGCCTCCCTCCTTCTTGCTCTCCTTCCCTCTGAAATAAGTAAATAAAAGATAAAAAATATATAGTTCTCCACAGGCTTCTACATAACACATAGCTAGATGGCCAATCATATAGGTCATTTATACATCTTTCTACTACAGACACACATACCACTTTCACTTCAACATTTCTCCCACTGATCTACTGGTCATTTTTCACGTGCTAAAAACATAAAGAAAAAAAAAACAAAAACGTGTAATACATATAACTTACTATTTATGATGGTAAATCAAAAACTAAGACCACAGAGAAATACCTACGTGAGAAACTAGACTTTGCTATTACTTTCATTACACTATATTTATTTTCAAAACTAATGTCACCGTAAAGACATTTAGTGTAATTTATAAAGTTTAAATCATGAGCATTAAATCGATGAGTACTACAGATTTCTGAACATTTAGACTTCTCACTCATGCAGCATACATCATAGTGAGTCCAAAGCTGTAATCCAGGTGAACTAATTCGAAAAACACTGGAAAAGAACTGCTCTTTTTTGAAGAATTCTGGAAACTTAATATCTCCTTCTAATAATGGAAACTGCTTTCTGATATCTGCAACATCCTGCATTGACAGACACATAAAAATATATAATTAGATAAAAAATATTATCTGAAAAGAACATTAATAATAAACAATATTGACATAAAGCTTACTTTATCTTGGGCTGCCAACAAACTACATGTATTAAAGAAGAGACAAAACTTTATTTAGTGTGTTAAAATTTCATAATGTGACCATCTACCAACACTAAATTTTTCAGGTGAAGGAGTAACTTCACTATCTCTATATAGATGGAGACTACCACTACTGTTAAGCTTACATGTTCCATGAACAGAAAAGGTTTTCCTACTCTGTACAGGATCACTACCACCTGCTGTAGCCATATTTACGTGGCTCTGTTACATGTAAAATCTCACATAAGTGGATCATTCAGAATCTTAATAATTTTGGTTTAGCATTTTCTTACCAATGTGGTCATCTGTGAAATATACTGTAAAAGTGATTCCTTACTGTGTAGAAATTGGATGACTTTGAATACTAAAATTCTACAGTCCTGAGTAACTCAGTAACCAGCTTTCAACCCAAAGGCTGGTGAGGTGGTTCAGCAGGTAAAGGCACCTGCTGCCAGCCTGACCACCTGAGATGAATCCCTGGAACCTGCACGATAAAAGGAAAAAACTGACTTCTGCAACTTGTCTTCTCACCCCCACATGTGTGCCATGGCACGTGTGTATCCACACGCCAACCTCCCTTTCATGACATACTAAATAAATAAACATGAAAAAAACCTGTGGCCGAGGGCACAAATCATTGATAAAATAAAAAAGGAAAAAACAGACCATATGTTTCAAGCAATTGTCTTAAATCTAAATTCTTACCTTTCTTGGGTCTTCTCCAAGTGACCGTAAATAGTATTTCTCTTCCTTAAACATTCCAAAGGAAAAAAGTCATCAATATTCATTTGAAAAATATCAGGAAATTAAAGATAACAAAACTAATTCTTAAAATGTGATCCAATCAAGTCAACGTCTAAAAAGTTCAATTGTCTTCCCCTTTCTACTAATGCTCTCTGGTGGCCACAGGAAGAAATGTCTTGACATGCTGCTTCTAACAGGCTCCAAAAAAGCATTCAATGAATGAAATTCTAAAGGCAGCACACTAATTATCCTAATGGATTAACTTTTTAAAATTATTTTTCATGTGCATCTGTATGTGTGTATATCTCTGTGTGTGCCTGTGTATATCTGATGGCACTGTGTAGGTCCAAGGGTGTCTTACAGAATCACCCTGGATCCGTGCCACTTCCTCTTTACTTTATTCTGGAATTTTGCAGACTCCACCTTCCAGGGCCTGAAATAGGCTGCCGCCATTTCTGCCTGATGGTTTTTATGTGAGACCTGGGTTCAGGACTTTCTGTCTTGTAAGCAGAACCATTTCTCCAACTCCTAATGGATAAACTTAGACTTGCTTTCCTAACTATTTTGAGTCTCTTAGCAGTGTCTTAACACTTAACAAATGGAGTCTCTTTTATACAGGGCACATGATAACAAAATTTAAAAGCCAGCAATAAACTAATATTAAAATATACTATATTTACAATCATGATTTCAGCAATTATTTTTATATTAATGTCATAATGAATATTTTTTAAATATGCTTCAAAGTATGATCCTCAAAATTCCAATTGTTTCTATTACCTAAAATGTTTAAGGACTTAAAAAAATTGATTCAATAGAGGCAATATCCTTTCAAGAAAGGATGCTGCTTAACTGTAAAGAGAATGTTTAGCTTGGGCTGTCATTGGTCAACTTCAAGTTCACCTCAGCACTGGGAACAAGGTTCTTCATAAGGTAGAGCAGACCACCAATCAAAAAGGATGATAAGAAGTCTAGGATGCCACCTGTGAAGAACCCTTGTGAATACTCTTTGCTCAGGGTCCAGAGTAAGCTGTGATTGTCGGATATGTATACTTGTGTCTGGCGACTTCTCCTCCAACTCTTTCTACAGGTATCCCTGTCTGATGCATTCCTGATTCTATCTCAGGGCCACCTTTCTACATTTCCATAGCCCAACTCTGCCTTTCATATCTTTCCATAATTTTTAGATTTACTCCTTGTCTGTTTCTCTTCATATTTCAAGATTATTTGAATCTATGTCACTTATTACAATCTGACAAGAAAGTCACAAAGAGCAGATACATATGCTCAAAGCATGGCTAGAGTTCAAGACAGAACTTGAAACAACTGCTGAGGATCTCAAAGTCAAAGACTTTGAGAGTGCATAGGGATATTGGTGATATTCCAGTGTGACCACCAGCTGAGAACAGAAGAACTGTAAAAATACAAACATTTTAAACAGAACTGTACAATCCAGCTGACTCAAATGCAAACAAGCTTTACTTAAAAGTTTTGCAAAATTTGTTTCTGAAATGTGCTTTTGAGATAGCATAGTAAAATTAAAAATGCATTAATATATAAGCCTTAATGCCTTATCTCAGGTATTTAAAAATGAATACTACAGCTAGAACAAAATGGAAGAATTCTGCTTTAATCATGCTTTAATCATGAACAAATGTAATTCCAACTACAGACAAAAGAAGTCTTCCTGATAATATGGACATTAACAATAAAATATGGAAATAGAGGTTAGAGAGATGGCTCAGAGATTAAGACTGCCTCATAAGCAGAAGGTCCTGAGTTCAGATCCCAGGTCCCACATAAGAATGCTAGGTGGAAATGGTGATGGCCTGCACTTCCAGCCCTAATAGGTGGAGTCTGGAAAATCCCAGAGCAAAGCAAAAAGGAGGTAGAAGCAATCCAAGATGATTCCTGAAGTCACTCTTGGTCCTCCACAGGGACACATAGTTAGTACCTTCTGATACACACACATACACACACACACACACACACACACACACACACACACACACACACAAACACACAAAAAAATTAAAAAATAAGGAAATAGTCTAATTGTAATATATGAAAATGAAGTTTTCCATTAAAATTTAAATTTTGTATGTCACCAGCGTATTTTCAAAGAACATGGGATTCATGATGTCAGGTACACTGCCAAGTATTTAAAATTTAGTCAATCCTCACAAAAATCCTTATGAAATAGTTAATTACCTTCACTTATAGTTTAATATATTTAAACAAAGAAACATGATTTTTCCAAGCTTTGAAAGCTAATAAATAGGAGAGCTAGAGTCTGTGGTACATCCATCCAAATTTAAGAATTAACTATCAAAGGCTATTATAGTTCTTGTACACACATTATCATCTATAAGGTCTTTTTATTTAAAAAATGATCTAATGATCTTTACAAAAATTACAGATAGTAATACTTTTTAAAAAAATATTAAAAGCAATTACCTCTGAAATAAAGAATTCTTTATGCTTCTCTTCAGCTGCCCTCTGGACGAACTTGTTAAAAGGTAAAGTTCTACAATAAACAAAAAGGAACCCTTAGACACAAGAGTAACAGATCAACTAGTGACAACACAAACACTATGCATGCAGGCCTGGCACAGCTGGATATCATGTATTGGATAGTCACATTTTTTAATATGACCCATTATATGGGAGAATTCTGGACACTCAAAATTTACTTTACAGTATTATTTATTTAATCTAAGTTATCTGAAATTCTGGAAGATTTTAAATTTATGTTACAAATGTTTCTATGTTATCTATCATTGGAAACATACAAACAAGTGATTTTAAATGCCACTTAAAGCAAATTTTGTGATAAATGACAAACTATTGGTCTTGCACTGGCAGGGATAGTAGGTACAGTCCAATGCAGACATAATCCCTCACATTCCTGCCTGTGACTCTACCACAGAATACAGAAGTCAGTAACACTCCTCACTCAGTCATTTGATGGTTTTTGAACAAATACATCAACATATCAGGGAAATGGCCAATTCCTGTTCTTCAAAGTTTCTACCCAAAAGTCTGTTTACTCCTGACTTAGAGAGTAGGGCTAGACATTTGAGAAATAACATGTTTCCTTTTCATCACATTGGAGGCTAGAAAGCTTTGTTTTCACTCATTCTCATTTCATCTGTTCAGGCTCTAGAATCAAAAGTACTTCACTAGACAAGCAAGTCATTAAACTTGTCCTCTACTTCCTCCTGGAAATCTTCTGGTCTTATTACCAAGTATTTTTATTGAGGAGATGGAAAGAGTTATGAAAACTTTCTCCTTCTCTACTAGAGGATGACTGATGATCTTGGACTGGCAGTACTTTTTCCTGGTACTATTGTTTTCCTAGAAACATAGTAAGTAGATAGATGTTTGCCAGCTGTGATTATTAGCAACACCGTTAGTGCTAAAATGATCATTGGTTGGTGAGCAATGTCTACATTAGAATGCATAAGAGGAGACTGAAAATATCAAAACAATAATATTTTAGGATCTGCTTTGACAACAAAGTCACTCATCCATCGATCCATTGATCCATTGATCCATCGATCCATCGATCTATCCATCGATCTATCCATCGATCTATCCATCCATCCATCCACTCATCCATCCATCCTTCATTTCTACTAAAGCATCTTTGAAGATTTTGGAGCAGTAGGAAAGCTAATGCAGCCCATAGTTATCTAACTGGTGCAGTTTCCCAGGCTTAGCTTTCTTTAACTAGAGAGAATCCAAAAGTGTTTTAAGATCATTACAAAAACAAGAGAATACTGACCCTCCTAGGGCAGAACGAGGAGCTCAGAACCAGGGTGCTACCAGCAACTTTGTTCCCTTAGGCAGTAGCTGGGAAATTGTCCTCAGCCTTGAAGTTCTGTCATCTCAGATGTTCCAAACAAAAGGCCATCTTAAGTACCATTTGTCAGAACTACCATACAGAACAGTAAATAAGGGAGCAATATAAAAGGAGCATTCTTATAAACCAGTCAAATTTGAATATACACCTTCAATACACATTTGAGTGTATACTTTATATTACATGATCTTTGTTAAGCTATTTGGTTTGTATCAAAGTGTCTGTGTGTAGGGCTGTGTGCTTCCGCAGTACCGCCTGTGTGGAGATCAAAAGACAGGGTCTCTTTTTTCTGCTATTGTATATGCCACAATAGCTGACCCATGACCTTCTAGGGATTTTGCTGCCTCTACCTCCCATCTCATCGTTGAAGCACTGGGATTAGATACAGACCTCTGCCTGACTTTTACACATGGGATTTTACTTGGGGATTCAAACTCAGGTCTTTACATCTGCACATTTCCACAGCAAGTGCCTTACCAACTGAGCTGTATCCCAGTCCAATTACTCAATATTTTTAAACTTTAAATGTTCTCTTGTAAAATCATTACAAACAATGTCTATGTCACAGACTGCCTTAGAATTTAAATGAGAAATATAGTCTAGAATGCTTGGCACAATTCCTAATATATGGTTAGTGTTCAAAAAGAGATGCGTTTGCAACCATGATAATGGACTCTGATAATGTACAATGATAATTAGCAGAATGCTAGCAGCTAACAATATTAAAAAAAAAGAAAGAAAAAAATTTCTTCTGTGTTGAGTTCCCCCATTCGTGGGAAGGCTACTTTGCAAAACAAAGGTCAAAATTGATGAAAGTATAATAAGTAAGAAATAGATGCTGGCAGAATTACATGATACAGTAAGAAGCCATGTAACAACATCCTTTCAAACCCTCAAGATTCTCTCCTTGACTGCATCCTGACTCTGAAAGGAACAGTGATATATAACAAGAAGAAATATGCAAAAGCTAATATTCATCACTGCACTGACTTCCAGATGCTTGATAAAAGGTAAAAGCAACCTTAACTGAACTGACTGTAACCATGTGTGTGTCTGTTAAGATTTCTGACCTTCAAGCCTCTTTGGCTCAGACACTACTTCCCTTCTTTCCTACTACCTGGTAAACGATAAAAAGAACTAATTTTTTTTCCTTGAACAAAAAATAATCTTGCAATGTTTTTATAGTTCTACTGAAAGGCTTTGAAGAAGCTAGATTAGAAACTATTACATAATGTATGTGTTTGAAAAACAAGTTCTGAAACATTTATAAAAGACATGACAAAAGATCAAGGCAATTCAAGATGCCGTTTTGATACACATTTATTACGGCATTAGACTCTAGAAAATGAAAAATGTTAACTGCAGGCTGAAAACCCTCATCATTCTACTACTTTCTTCTGCTTTCCGGATTTAATAAAAAGTGCAAAGTTTCTACATGAGGAAAAACTTATGGTAACTATCATGGTCTGAAATGTGTGCTGTTCCCTTCGGGCTCTTGTTTACTCTTCAGTTGTTTGGAAAGGTCATGGCACCTTAAAGAGGTAAAGCGTTGCTGGAGAAAGGCAGCACAGGGCTTGGGCCTTGGGGTGGATTAGTACCACCCTGCTTCCAGAAGTCTGTTCTAGTCGTGGTAGTTTAGCATCTTCAGCTTCCATGAAGGATATGACTTGGCCCTTCTTCAGCTTCTGCCATCAGCCATACCTTTTCCACCATGAAAGACTGTGTCTCCCCTCTGGAACTTTAAGCTGAATAAATCTCCCTCTCTCCCTTAAGTTGCTTGACTTTAGGTGTTCTCTCACAGCAACACAAAGAGTAACTGGTACAACAATTAATTCAATTATTAGCCTATTAAAAAAATTACAGTGAATACTCAATGGATTAAAACTTAAGAAATGCTGTGGTAGTTGCTACATGGGTATGTAAAATGCTAATGAGCAAGGACTGACCCTGAACATCAGAAACTGCTTAACTCATCTCTAAACTCCAGTCTTTTGTGAATATGGTTTTTCAAACGATTAAATTTGCTGAGTACTGCACATGTTCAGAATGTGAAAAATGCTAGTTTTTTAATTTAACATTTTTAATGAATCTCATAGGAATAAATAGCAGATGAAATCTGCAAGATGACATTAAAACTTTCAAATTTAGACAGTTACCAGTTTATTTACTTGTAACAGATTCTACAACATAAAATGACAACCATGAAAGAAGTTTAAAGGTATTCAAGGTTACTTCATAAAAAAGAAAATTACATATGACTTTTAAAATGTTATTCAAACAAAAGAAAGATTATACCCAACACAGGTTGTCCTGTATTTGTCAAGAGGCAGAAAAAGAAAACATGAGTCTTCAAGAAAACTTCCTAGGTACTAATATAGTAGGGAAAACAGAATAATCAAGACTGAATGAATGAATACAGACTACCCAACACTAAATGTAATCTAATTGTAATGACTTCACAAGGCAGTGTGCATACTGTATTATAAAAACGGTTTGTACAATTACATGAACTCGAAATTCTTGTCTTTTAAGTCTGTCATTAAAAGCAGCAAGTTATTCATGATTATGTAAACTAAAGATGAAACACCATATGGTCTTTGTATAATAATGTAAATACATTTTTAAAGCTTTTAAAAAGTTATTTGCATCCCCATAGTAACCTTGGAAGAAAATACCTATACACAAAGTTCTTACTAATGAAGTCCATCTGTGCAACTGCAGCAACATGTATCTTCACTTCTTTCGTCCCTCCAACTTGGCTCAGGTAATCCACTGTCCATTTGCTTGCGCATGGCCCCAAATCAAGTCCTTCTAGCACAAGAGGCTTTCTCTGTAAGAGAAAAAAAAAGGTGAAAATCAGCAATGATCAAAGTTGTATTTAGTAACAGAGGGATAGGTTTTGATCCCAAGATGCTCAAAAACTCAAAGCTTTAGACAGTTTATGTTATCAATGTCATATACAGTCTCTACAGCAAAAACATAAACAAAATCTCTTCCTTACAGTAAATATTTTCTAACTTTTTATTTTGACATTAAACTTTTTAAAGTTTCAAGAATATCACAAAGTATTTACATATACATTCTTTTCTCAGTTTCATGACCCTTCACTTAAACAAAATACCTGACTCAAGCTACTTCAGTGGAGAAAGGGTCAAACTGGCATACAATTCCTGGTTACAATAATCATCGCAAGGAAGTCAGCAGCCGAAGCCTGAGAGAACCAGTCAAGCTACCTCCACAGTCAAAAGCAGAAAGCAGCAGTGAATGTACACAGACCGTTCACTTTCTCCACTTCATATAGTCCAGGACCACTTGCCCAAAGAAAGGTCCCTCTCATTAAGGGCAGGGTCTTTGCACATTAGCTAATGCACTCACGACAACTCCTCATGAACATGCCTCAGAGGCTAATAACCTCATCTAGAGGATTCCTCTCAGGTATGCCTGGAGGCCAATCTCCTGCAGTCAGGTTGACAATTAATACTAAACATCACACTTCTACAACTGACTTACTATTCTAATGCCAACATTTTTTTACTTTCTATCTCATTGTTTAGATGGACATACTAAACCTAATTTTTCTTAACCAATTTAAGGTCACACTGAGGACGTCATGTCCTCTAAGCTCTAAAAACCTAAGCACATTCCCTGAAAACAAAGGCATTCTCTCCTATAATCACAGAGTAGTTGTTCGGAGTGTATTTTATACTTGTATATTATTATGCAACCTACTGTGCGCATTCGCACTTTTCTGTCCCAATAATTTTCCTGGGACTTCTTTTCCTGACAGAATTCTGTCTGAGATGCCACATTGTAATCAGTTGCCATGTCTCTTTTAATTTAGAACAGTTCATCAAACCTTCTTTGTCTTCCATGACCTGGATATTTTTGGAGTACTTAGGCCAATTTTTTTTGTTGAATGCCCTTGGATTTGGGCATTCATGATCAGATTTGAGGCTATACATTTCCAGTAAGTACAGTTACACATGAAGGAATGTCACAGCCTGCTCAGATGGCACCTGACATCTGCCCCAACATCTGCCTCAGTATCTGTGTGATCATCCAGCCTCAGCCATATGGACTAAGATGCAATACAAAGCCATCATTTGGATGCATAAATTATCCCAGATTTGGTTAGTATGTCTTTTAAAAAGCTGGTTCTTGCCGGCTGCCCCGGACCCAGACCAGGGCGGACTCCCTGCTCCTCAGGACGTGACCTCCAATACCAATCAGGATGGAGCCAAGGGTAGTGCAGGAACAGCAAGACTGAAAACAACAACAAACCATAGTTCAGAACACCAAAGACCCTGCATTGATCACCTGGAACCAGACCAGCCAAATCTCTCCACATCCTAAAGCTCGGGGAAACTTGTGGAAGAGGGGGCAGCAAGATTGTAAGAGCCTAAAGATGGGGAGGACCAACAATATGCAAGATACTCCACACAAGTTAGGGCCACAGTAGCCATAGTGGGACTTTTCATGACTTGCATAATGACTGACATGTCGACGACTCCCAGGGTCTAGCATGGTTCACAGGCAGTAGGATCCTTAGAGGTAAGGGATTAATAGTCATAATACTGTTCCCATACTAAGGGGGAACCCCTAGGATGGGGAGGGGGTGGGGGGGAGGGAGGAGGGAGGACTTCTGGGTTATGCCACTGAGTCCTTACACCTCACTGGAGTGGAGAACTTAGAGGGAAGTTTGGTGGTCACACAGGGGGATGCTCCAGGGAATGGGAGGGGGAAAAGGGAGGCACTGGGAGAGGGGGCGGGAAGGGGGTGAAAGTAAGGGGAAGAAGAGGGAGGTGCAAGGGGGACTGGGGAGGGGTGAAGGGAGGGAGAGGACAGGGTACCCATTGAGTTTGTATGATTGGAGAAAAATAAATTTAAAAAAAGAGGGGGGGAGCTGGTTCTTGTAACTTTTTAACCTAAACATTTCTTTACTCGATGGAAAAATAAAGATAGCCCAGTATCATTTCACTGTGTTTGTCCAGTCCTGCAAGCAGTCATTTCTTTAAGAAAGTGTGTTTTCTTTTAAATGGGAGCCTTATTTCTTGCTATTAATATTTCATACATGTTTATAATATACTTTCATCATATTCCTCCTACCAAAATGGAAATGCAAAGGTTTTTTAAAACTTTTGCCTTCTCAGCAAGAGTTAAGAAACACAGAAGGCTGTAAACCCCCCCAAATATATACAACCCCATATATGCATAAACACAGATGTTTCACCATATAACATATGCACACATAGACTTCATATATGTCCCTATGAATCAAATATATGAAGATTAACCTAGCATTTATTTAGATGTTTATAACTTTTTGTCCAAGTAAACAACTCCCAGTATCTTCAATGATCAATCATTTGCAAAATCCCACAACCTTTAGGAAGCACTTTCAAAACTGCTAGGCCATGTCACTATAAGAGAGGACCAGTGTACCTGTTAAGTTTGTATGGGCAGAAATAATAATAATAATAAAAAAAAAAGAAACGAGTTTACTAACTAGACTGTCTTCAGTTTTTATTCTTAGATTGAAAACATACCATTGAAACATTATGTAAAAAATTAATAGGTTACTTCTACTTCCTTTCCTCTGAAATAGATTGTTACTATTTTTTTTTGCTTTTTAAATTATTCATCAGTCTTATTAACATTACAAAATGGAAAACATTAACATGATTCCCAAAAGCAAAAGACTAGATAAAAGGTCGCTACCCCACCCATTCTTCCAATTCATACTCATTTATTCTCTAGAGACCCCAATGTCTCACTGTTTTCTGCAAAGTACTGAAAAATATACATTTTTCTTTTTCTCTCTCTTTTTTAATATAAAAGTTATATTTTCTTTGAGAATTTGCTTTTTAATAGTATAAAATATACTTTGGGAATGCTACCAATTCAAACATTATTTTTTATACCTTTGTATATCAAAGTGTAAGTTGACAATTTATCCAATCACTCTTTCATGCACAGGCATTTAGGTTATTTCTAATAATGTATAAGTAGGACGGTATTTCATATTGCCCTATTTTGAAATAATATCTCCAGAGTGAATTCCTAAATGAAAAATTGCTAGGTTGTAAATGGTAGTTTTGAAATTCTATCTCTTGATATTAGTGGAAACACACTTTTCTCCAGACCATTGCCAAGAATGTATTATTAAAATTTAATTTTGCCAATGACAGGTTAAGAATGGTATTTCAGTATAACTAAAATTTCTCCTCAAACTGAACATCCTTTCCTATTTCTAAAGGTTATTTTAATGTTTTGTCAATTGTCTGATCATTTTTCTATCAGATTTTTGGTCTTTTCCTCAACCCCTTTTATGAGTTTTTCAAAACTTTCAGGCATGGTCAAACTTTTGACATCACAACATAATACTGTCATTTTTAATTTTGTTGAACCACATTTCTAGACATCTTAGAACAAATACTAAAAGGACTTTTTACTGCCCTTTATATGGGATCTGTGTTACAACTATTTTCACTCAGTTTGGATCTGTTTTTCGTTTGGTTTATGTGTCATGCTAATTTAGGTAGCCAAATGTTAATTTTATATTACATCTGAATTGAGTTGCAGAAAAAGATATTAATCTGTTTTTTCCTAGCATTTGTGAAATTCCATTCCTTTACATTTTTCCAATCTACTTATTTTTGCAAATGGTTGAAGATTTACTTCTAATATTGTAGTATCATTTTCCAGGTGACTATTTGGATATTTTACCATTTAGAAGAGTGAAACTACTCTGTATAATATAATGCTGGATACAAATCATGAATTTCTCTAAATCCATAGAAGTGCACCAAGAGTGACTTTTAAACTATGGCTTTTGGGTGAACCTATGTTCATCACCTCTAATAGATGTACTCCTCTAGTAGGGAATGCTAATAAGGGAGGAGACTATACATGTATGAGTGAAAGAAATGTATGAGAAACTTCTGTACATTCTGATCAATTTTGCTGAGAAACTAAAACTGCTTTAAAATAAAGTCAGGTAAAAAGTCTATCTTAGCTCCAAAGACTTCTGAAATGCCACATTCATCATTTGCTGAATTTCCATGAATGGAAATTCATTTTTGAGTATAATTTCACACATATTCACATGTGGAGAGCTCTTCAGGTTCTTTATATTTCTATTCCTCTAGTCTGTATATTTATACACCTGTTACAAAGTATTTCTTTAAAATTTTTAGAACATGCTTAAAATTTTTCCACCTATTTCCCTTTTGCAGCTTTCAGAGAGAAAGGTCTTTTTGTTTCTTTCTAATTTTCTTACTAATTTCTAGTTTTGCTGAACTATAACTACAAGAGATTGATGTGTATTTTCTATTTGATGAAGCTGGATACCTCCTTTGTGACATATTGTGTCTTATTTGGGAAGATTAAGATTTACCATGTACTTTACAATCTCAAATTTGTGCATTGGTGACACACAGCATCCAACACATGTTTAAATGGGGGCTGCAGGAGGAAAAGCATTAGCTCATCTAGCATTAATTTCCAAAATAAAGGAATATACTCTTGGAAATTGCTAACTACTAAAGGAAAAAAAATTGATCCCTAATCTGTAAACCTCAAACTTGTATGTCTTTATAACTTTTTTCTTTTTCCCCAAGGTCTTGCTATGTGGCCCTGACTGACTGTTCAGCAATCCTGTCTCTGCCTCGTGGAGTGCTGAGGTTGTAAGAGTGAGCTGCCCTGCATGGCTTACAGCCACTCTTACAGATGTATCAAGGAAAGGTTTTATTGTTACTAATTTGTTTCCTCTTGTCTTGAACAGACATATTGATTGCAACTGGCCAAAGATAGAAAGGCAGAAAATTAATAGGGTTGTGGGAAAAGGCTTTAAACCCATCCCAGGAGTCTGGCTGAAGTCTTTCACTAGCCTAGAGTTAAGAATTCCAGCACAATTACCAAAATTTGTCGCGACACTTGCCTACAAGGAGACGATATTCCTTTTAGAAAGAGAATATTCAAAATAAGAATGTTAAAATACCAACCAACTATGCGTAAATGAATCTGACCAAGTATGGGCTTTCTCTCTTTTCCTGTCAATAAAGGAGCAATGTAAGGATCTCTTATGTAAAAACTATTAATTTCATTTATAGAAAAAAGACGTCTTAATCCCCCAATACTTATATCTATGTTAAAAACTTTTAATAATAGGGCTGGAGAGGTGGCTCAGGGGTTAAGCCTCTGCCTTGCAGGCGGAAGGTCCTGAGTTCGGATCCCAGATCCCACGTATAGACGCCGGGAGGAAGCGGGAGCGGTCTGCGCTTCTGGTCCTGGTAGGGCGGAGCCTGTGAATCCCGGGGCGGAGGAAGTGGGAGGCGTCCATGGTGGTTCGCGAATTCGTCCGTGGTTCTACACACACAGACACACACACGCGCGCACACATACATACGCACACACGCACAATTGAATAAATAAAAAAAATTAAAAAAAAAACTTTTAATAATAAGCTCCAATTATGCTTCACACTCATTTGCTCTTAAATTCTTATCTGCGGCGCAGTCAGGAATCCAGTCTTCGCCTGGATCTGAAAACTCAAGCTGCTACAGACCTGTCTCCCGCTCCTACCCCACTGCCACTGACACAGGCCTTCCTGCATTTTATTTTTCTGAAGTTTTTTTTTTTTTTACTATTTCTGTGAGGGATTCCCCTCCCCCCAAAGAACTAAAAAAAGGGTTTGTAATTCTTAACACTAATCCAAGGCTATAATCTAAGTCTTGAACCATTGGAAATCTCCCGGGAGATTCCCACTGTTTTTTCCTGTTATCTCGCTGGAGTGAAAATTTATTAGCTCGGAGTACAGAAGCACTGTTCGCGTGATCAGTGGGATCGCAAAAACCGGCCTAAGCTTCAGGAAACCCCCACAGAAAAGCACCCCCGACTTGAGTAGCAGCAGTTGTGTGAATACGGCTCTCCACGAAGTCGCCTTTTTCAGCAAGTGAAGAGCTTAGGCAAAGCGATCAAATCAGCTATTTGAGGTCATCCAGTGCGTCAGAAACATGCAGGCCCTTTCGCCAGCATTTTTTAATTCAAAACCTGGTGAGCCTGCCCCTGTCGCCCTCTCGCTTAGCCCGGAGTCAATCAGTTCCCTTGCTGCTAAAGTGCCTGCCGCTTCTTCCCCACACCCTGGGAGAGTAAGAAACCAGGTAGGAGCCGCAGAAGGACGCGGACGTGCGTCTCCTGGCTTCCCGCAGCTGGCCTCACCTGTGGGTACAGATGCTCCAAGAACTGCTCGCGCGAAACGCCCCGGAGCCGGGGTACTGAGAGGCGCGGCCCAGCCATAGTTGCTCGTACACTTGATTCTATCTTGCAAGGCCTGGGAACTTGGGCTCCAACGCGTTCTTCCAGGAGTGGTCCGTCTGGAAACACCACCCGGGGAAAAAGGTCCGCGAGGCTGATGGGCCGAGAGAGCAACTGGTTCTGAGCACAGGGAGGGGAGCGTAAGACCCTCTATGGGCTGCGTGCTGCCCGGCCTGGACGGCTCATCCGGGCTGGCAGCAAGAGACCAGTTTTGGCTCTCCAGTCCGCTTCTCCAACGCCGCCCAGGTGGTTTCCCTCCGGTTTGCTTTCCGTAGTGCACAGGCAAGTAGAGGTGAAAGGTCACAAACATGGCGCTGGGTGGGCGACTACTATTGCGGCCGCTGCTCTCTCGGTGGCCGCCCGGCGAGGCCCCCAGACTCGGGACTCCGGCAGCGAGCGAGATGAGGTTGTCGTTGGCCGGGTTTTGCTGCTTGTGCCTCCGCCGCCTGGGCTCGGGGGCAACCCGGTCCCTTAGCTGCGCTTGGGCCTCGGGCGACCCGGGGCTGCGCGTCCGCGGCTCCCGGCGGCTGCTGCTCTGCGGGGCACCACGGTCTCGCGCCCTTGCTGCACCCCTCGCCTGCTCGCAGCGTAGCTATGGCACGGGAGAGCAGCCTCAGCAGCGCCAGAAAACCAAGATGATCATTCTGGGGTTCTCCAACCCCATCAATTGGGTCCGGACTCGAATTTACGCCTTTCTTATCTGGGCCTATTTCGACAAAGAGTTCAGCATCGCAGAGTTCTCCGAGGGGGCGAAACAGGTTGGTTTTGTTTTCCCGGTCCACCTGGCGGCCTCTGGTACCCACAGGCATGCGTGTTTGGCTGGCTGTGAAGTTTCTTCACCGAGACTTATCACACGTTGGTGGCGACTCAAACACTGAATCTCTCAGCCACTTCTTGACTTAAACCTAACTTCTGTGTGTGTTTGCGTTCTCATCAAAGAGGAGACCTGGGTGAGGACCCTCCCTCGTGTTTCGAGTTCATAGCGGGTTTTTCAGTCTGAAATAGAATCAAAGCCTGCCGCTGTCATTTTGAAGTTATTTGACCTTCTCCTGGGTATGATTTTCCAGATTTGGAAGGTGAAGATCATCTGCCCAATGCTCTCTACTCTGAAAAGTATTAATTAGGCCCTCCATAAATGCTTGTTAAATATATTGAGTGGATAAGATCATGGTCAAGAATAAGAACGCTGTCAAACTAACGTTACTTTCATGTATATAGGCAGAACGCCCTACCCTCTGTTTGACAGAGTCCTTGCTTCGTCTCCACCCGTGCATTTCTTAAAGGACAATGGGATGGAGGTGGAGGAGAGCAGCTTTACCATTTGAAAGAGTGTGCTGAGACTCCTGGTAACTGCTACTGCACAGCACCCAGCACGCTGGAAATACGTTCTTGTGATTCATAGTGCTTACTGACTTTGTCCTTTATGACCTTGATTCTGGACAATTACTAATATCTTGCCTTATAATGGTCATTTTGAATCCAAAGATTATTTGCAGATTTTGTATTTTTCTTGGGTGAAGCACTATCTGGCCTTTTCTTTCAGTTTTCTTGGTTTGTCTTTACCTAGGATTGCAAAACTGTTGATACAACTATAGAAATCATAATATTCCTAAGTTCATACCCTCATAGACTTCATACCATCAATATATTTTAAAATATTAACTGCTGTTTTATATTTTTAATCCTAACTTATATCAGATTATTCCTATAATCATAACCATTTATGTTCCTTTGTGTGACCTATCAGTTAAGAGTTACTATTTTCAGTTTTATGTATTCAGTGTCAGTATTAACTCCAGCTTCCCATTTTCTTCAATCAACCCTTCACTAATATATATATACTTACATAAAAATACAAAGGAGCAACTTTAATTAATATGCCAGACTCAACATTATGATGATGGGGCAGACTTCTACTCGTTTGTTCTCAAATTCACTTTTGCATTAAAAGTAGATTGATGTGATCCTACTGTTCTTCACAATGCCCACATGTGTGTCCATCTTCTAACACATGTGATTGCTCCAATTTGCTTGTGTGTAGGTAAGGAATAGAAATCATCTCCTTACCATCAGCATGCATCAGGTCTTAGTCCTTGTCTCCTCTGAATAGTGAAAGGTTTGAGGGCCTTTTGTGGGTTACTTTCTGATCCCAGCTGTTAGATGTTTAAATCTCCTTCCTTGTAATTTAACTATATTTCCACTTTAACCAGTTTATATGCTGTTTTTTCTTTATCTAATTTTTTTTCTGTTTAATTAATGCTGGCCATCAAAAAGAATACTTGGAATTAGCAGTAGCAAATATTTGGTGATTCCCTTAAACCCATGGTTACCGCCATGCCATTCAAATACATTCAAAGAACTCAGTTCTTTAACATTAAGTAAACATGTATGCTTTTAAGAAAGGACATAACCAAAAATACTTTCCTAACTCATTGTCATGATGCAGCTATCCATTGTGTGAGTTAATCCTAAAGTTTGAGAATAATCTGGTACAGAAAAACAAAACAAATCATAAAAACCATCATTGAAATTCTTGTTCCCTTTTGTGCTTGGCTGCCCTCCCATAAGTAACTTGTTACATTGAGTTGTGAATACTAGTTAAATCAAGATTTTTATTTATCTTTTTGAGACAGGTTTATGTTTTGTAGCTGTGTTTAGCCTGGAACTGGTTTTGCAGCCTTGGCTGGCCTTGAACCCTGAGGTAATCCTCTTGCTTCAGACTCTCAAGTAAGGGGATTACAGATATGCATTAGCATGCCTGGCTGAAGATTTCCTTAAACACATAACCTGAAATTAAAAAGACATATTTTCTTGACTAATCCTCCTTTTCATATAATGAAACAAATTCCAGAAAGGTTAAGTTAGTAAGTATACTATTCTGTGATCCACTCTAAAAGCTGTCTTGGTTTTCTATAGTAACAGAAATTGAGATAGTTATATATAATCCAGGCAAGCACTTCACATGAGGTGAAGAAGTAGGTGTCCTGATATTCCATAGACCCTACTTATCTTTGATAAGTGCGTATGATATGACTTCTCTTTTTTTGCTATTGAACTATGTACTATTTATTTTTTCAACTCTTTTGTATACTTTAGTCTTTCCTATGTAAAATAAATAAATAAAAGACTTTCTAAAATGCTCTTATGATAAATACTGCTCTGTCACCTGGACCCTATAAGGGCATCCTCATCCTTATTTATTATTACTTTTTAGATAATTTGATCAGGTATGAAAGTGGCCATCAAACTAGTTAGGTTTTTGTATAGTATTTATAGTTTGTTTTTGGTTTTGCCCATACTCCACTTAAAAGCTGACCAAAAAATACAGGGTCTCTGAATACTACATATCTCTGCAATATTCTCAGAGAGTCTTGAGTCCACCAAGCTATGTACATTTTCTCGCTCTTTAACCTCTACTGTTGTATTAGTTTGCTAGGAGTATGATAGCAGAATGCAATAAAACAGTAATGTCAAGTAACTGTCAGTGGTAATTGGTATCTTCTGTGGCCTCTCTTCTTATCCTATGCTCTTGCATGGTTTTTCCTTTGCACTTATTCGTGTTGGTGATATCTCTCTGCATCCATATTTCCTCCTGTCATAAAGATGCCAGTCAAGTTGGATTAGAGCCCATCCAACTCATTTAACCACTTCCTTAAAGACTGGATCTGCAGATGTAGTTGCATTCCAAGGGGTTAGAAGTTAGGACTTCAAGCTTGAGAGATGGATAAAGAGATGAAAAGCCTTTGCCTCTCTGGCAGACAATCTGATTTTGAGTTTGCAGATCCCAAGCCAGGAAGCAAAAAAAAAAAAAAAAAAAAAACATTGGGCAGATATGGTGTCTAGCCCTAGAAGGTGGAGTCTGGGAAACCCTGAAGCAAAAGAAAGAAAGAAATAGAGTAATCCAGGATGATTCCTGATTGTCACCATTGAACTTCCACAGGCATGCACATTCAAGTGCTCTCTTGTATATACACATACACACACAATACACACTCCAAAAGAAAAAGTTAAAACTTTAACATGCAAGTGGCAGGGAAGACATGTGAGTATATAATGTGCAATATTTTCTCTCTAATGTGTATATGCATTTCCATTCTCCTACCAGCTCTTCAGATTTCAACTTAGGCTTTACTTGCTTTAGAAGCCAGCCCTTTGTGGTCCTCCAAGGGTAGATTAGGTGCCTCTTCTATGACTCCCTTTATCATCCTATTCTTACCCATAACAATTCTTGCATTTATCAGTTAACTTGTCTTCTTTCCCAAGTGACTGAAAGCTCCTGGAAGAAAGATAAGATCTTAGTATTTAGCTTTATTTCTCAGTGTTAGGAGTGTGAGAAATTATCATTCTTCCCTCTTCTTAAAATGAGAATGCATTCTTAAAATTGGGATCCATTGTTTTAGACTGTAAATGCTTTCTCTTTTCTCCCACTTACCCCAATCTACTTTATCTCCCTTATTGAGATTTGTATTATAATCCAGAGCGCCACATTCATAGGACAGTGTAAACTCTAGAGTGTTCTCCTTTCATTTGTCATTTCCCAGAACCTGAGAATGGATATATAATTAGCAATTGGCTCACTTTCTTCTGTATATGTAGCCATACCATCTAAGTAAGAAAAGTAATCTAATTAAGTCTCTGGGGAGGTGGTCATATAAAAATCAGAACGATTCTAGCCACTTACAGGCATAATTAAAATACTCATAATTAAAATATTTTACAAAGCGATGTCTATCATAGAACTTTCGAGACCCATATTCTAATTTACCACCGTTTCTACTCATTTTCAAAGCACATAATTATTCACCTAGGTAATTCAAAGTAGTTGTGCTTAACATTCTTATATTAGTTTGATATTACTTATTTATCATAAAGTGAGTCTATTATATGGTATATTGTGTGATATTTTGAAATAATTGTTACCTCCCTCCCTTTTTTTTTCAAGGCTTTTGCTCATGTGTCCAAATTGCTCTCACAGTGTAAATTTGATCTATTGGAAGAACTTGTAGCCAAAGAGGTAAAGTGTGCTTTGAGTTTTTCTTTATAAAATAAATGTGTGACTCTTGCAACAAAATACTTAATCTAATTATGTTTTAAAGTAATTTGTGTGTCATGCCAGTGCAGGTATTCTAAATCAAGCGCAAGTGATCCCACAAGTAGGAGGAAGGGGGAGGAAGAGGAAGACTGGGTGGAAAGGAGAATGAGTAGGATAGCTAGAAGGGGGGAGGGATCGTAAGGGATAAAAGATAAATTCATTATACTTTTTTTTTAAGATTTTTTTTAATTTATTCAATTGTGCGTGTGTGCTATGTATGTGTGCGCGCGCGTCTGTGTATGTGTTGAACCACGGACGAATTCGGGAACCACCATGGATGCCTCCACTTCCTCGGCCCTGGGATTCACAGGCTCCGCCCTACCAGGACCAGAAACGCAGGCCGCCCCTGCTTCCGCCTGGCGTCTATATGTGGGATCTGGGATCCGAACTCAGGACCTTCCGCCTGCAAGGCAGAGGCTTAACCCCTGAGCCACCTCTCCAGCCCAAATTCATTATACTTTTATATGAAAACTTCAAAAGTTAAATTAATAATTATTTGTGTGCCGGCAAAGAACCATTTAGCCTTATGAGTCTCTGGGGAGGTGGTCATATAAAAATCAGAATGATTCTAGCCACTTACAGACATAATTAAAATACTCATAATTAAAATATTTTACAAAGCAATGTCTACTATAGAACTTTCGAGATCCATATTCTAATTTACCACCATTTCTACTCATCTTCAAAGCATATAATTATTCACCTAGGTAATTCCTGATAGGATATCACAAAAGAGTTGCTAGTGCATGAATAGATAAGATGGATGAACTAATAGTTTTCTTTTTCCAAACTTAGGTGCTACAGGTATTGAAAGAAAAGGTGACTTCGCTATCTGATAATCATAGAAATGCTCTTGCTGCTGACATTGATGAAATTGTCTACTCCTCAACAGGAGATATCTCCATTTACTATGATGAGAAAGGTAATGCTGGAAGATAGGCTACTTTAAATGAACTGTGATTAAATAGTGCAGTTTTGACTGACTGGGTAAACACATACTTATAACACTTTAAAGAAAATAATGTCTTCATTCCTTTGAAGATCTAGCTTTCAAAGAGTTGATACATAGTAATGGTTTCTGATGCCTTTCTATATAGAGCTTTTCCTACTACTGCTTACAGCAGAGAATACTTCAATTATGTTGATGAAAATGGTTTCTTTAGAACAAGCTGCTACTGTGTTTCAAATATTTATGTTTCAGGTTTCTTAACTTTAAAAATCAAAGTACATTGTATCAATGTAAAGGCCAATGGGAAAAAAAGATTACAGAATTCTTAGATTGACTTTGGGAATAGAAAAAGTTGGAAGGGGGCTGGAGAGATGGCTCAGGGGTTTAGCCTCTGTCTTGCAGGAGGAAGGTCCTGAGTTCGGATCCTAGACCCCACCTATAGACGCCAGGCGGAAGCGGGGGCGGCCTGCGTTTCTGGCCCTGGTAGGGCGGAGCCTGTGAATCCCGGGGCAGAGTAAACGAGGAGGAGGTGGAGGCGTCCATGGTGGTTCCCAAATTCGTCCGTGGTTCTACATACACATACACACATACATGTACACATACACATACACGTGCACAATTGAATAAATAATAAAAAAATTAAAAAAAAAGAAAAAGTTGGAAGGAATTCTAGTAGTTGTTTGGTTCTTTTACTTTTCCAGCAGCACTTCTGATAATCCATTCATTGATCAGTTAATTCTTTTTGTGCTTCTATGCATATGTATCTGGAGGTAAGCACACTGAAGTATAAACTCTGCTCACATATCACCCAAGATGGTAGTTAGTGATAAAGGACTTTTAAAAGTGAAAATATTTTCATATGCAAATTAATTTGAATGGGTTAGAAGGCTATTTCTGATGATAAATATTTTCTTCTCCTGTAACACTCAGCACTGTGGTTACAGTGATTTTTACAACTATTATGTGAGAATGTCCATGCACAATAGGGTGCATTGGGGTAGAAGGAAGGAGGCCTTTTCTTCTTTTGGCAGTTGGGATAAGAAAAAAAAAACAAAAAACATAGTTTTCCACTCTCATTTTTGTCTTAACATTGGATATTTGTCCTAAGATGATTATAATTTTAGAAAAGTGGTTTAAATTGAGAAAAATCCATATAGTATGCTTAGCACTTTCGTATGCGCTCTGTAGATAATAAATTGATTATTGAGCTCCTGGGAAGAAGTCATAAACCTAAATATAATTTTCTAAAAATAAAATAGTATTAATACAAATATCTTAATTTACATCAGAGTATGTACAAGTTTGACCTGAAACAAATATACTGCCCGTTTTTTATTACTTTTTGGATATATGGATAGATTATTATGATTTGTATTGTGTATATGTTTTCTCTCTAAGGAAGGAAGTTTGTTAACATCCTGATGTGCTTTTGGTATCTAACCAGTGCCAACATCCCCAGTGAAACTCTAAGTGGAGCCAGTGTGTTCCAGGTTAAGTTGGGGGATCAGAACGTGGAAACTAAGCAGCTTCTTAGTGCAAGCTATGAGTAAGTATAATCCTGCATCATTGCTCCCCTTGTCCAGAACCAGAAGTCAGCATGAAGGTATGAAAGTTAAAGAGAGTTGTAGAAACACAAAGATTGAAATTTGACAAGATGTTTATGAAAATTAAAAATCACTAAGATACCAAATAAGAAATAAGAATATTAAAAAGAGGTTATATTACTGGGTTTAATAAACAGTTTTTTAACTATAACTATCTATTGCTACACAACTAACCACCTCCAAAAGGCAGCGACTTCAAGTGCATTTATTTTACTTGTGAACTATAAAGGGTTTCCCTGCTTACCTGGCATCAGCTGGGGTGTCAGGGACAGGAAAATCCATTTCCATGATGGTTTTGGTTCTTTGACTTCTCCATAATGTCTCTTGTTCCAGGACTTCTGTTTGGGGCTTGGGTTATAATTGTACCTTCATCACATCTTTTATTTGGTGATTGTCTGCCAAGAGGTAGAAACTGGAAACTTCTGAACCAGTAAAAAGAATTGAAATGGTAGCATTTTGCCATAGTCTATCTGTCCAAGTAATCCTAGGACTTGCACAATTCTTAGGGTAGCAAGAGACCCATATTAAGTTCACTTTGCAGAAATCTATTAGGGATGGGAAATGTGGTGCTTCTGTCTTTGAAAAAATCAAATCTGCCATCGTTAACACTTGATATTCATTTATATCTCTTCTATGCCATACTCTGATTCACATGCAAAATCGAAGGGACACTGCCTTCCTTTAATAGGATTATTTTGGTTATAAATTAGCAAATTATTTAAAAGACACATTACATTATAATTTTTGTACAAATAAAACTCGAAATAGTGAGCAACTGGAACAAGTCAATAAGAATGTGCTATTTATTTCAAAGAGAATGTTACTATTATTTTGCAAGTTGTTATACCTTTGCTTTAAAATAACAAATTCCAAGAATGCCCTAAGAAAGGAAATATATTCTGTTTCACTAAGATATATAAGAATTATAGTCTGATTTTTAAGGGGTTGGTTGTAATTATCCAAAATACTTGTGTATATATTTGAATACTTAAATCTACTGAACCGTCTCTATCTAAAAGTAACTTTTAGTTAAAAGTCTATATTATCAGTACTAAGCTTTGTCTCTGCTGATATTCCTTACTAAGACCTTGGATGCTCTAAACACTGATATTTAAAAGATTATTTTAGTGTCTATGAGTCAAACTAAATTCCACTAGTATTCCTAAATTGAAAACTATGATTTCAAAAATAACTCTTCCTGTATGCTAACTTATATAGTTAATTTACTGTTTATATTACCATAGTCCAGTTATTTCTGCTCATATCACGCCTTGTTTTCAGCTAATAATTTAAAGAACAGTACCCAAACTTCTTTGAAGAGTTAGCAGTATTGAATATAAATCAGTCTTTAAAATACTTATTGTAGTTGAGAGTATACTCCAAGTTTTAGGGTTTTTTTTTTTTTTTTTTTTTTTTTTGATTGAACTGGAAAGGTAAATACACATTTTGATTTTTTTATTAACAATTATATTACTCTGTTATTAAAAACTGTCTCTAGTATATGCTTGCAAGTTTTACAGGAAGCATTTGGACTTATGAAAGAGTCATTATTTTTAATGTTTTTCCTAGATTTCAGAGGGAGTTTACGCAAGGAGTAAAGCCTGACTGGACTATTGCACGGATTGAACACTCCAAGTTATTAGAGTAACCTTTCTTGGAAAAAAAAAATCAGCTTATGGACTCTTAGTAATTACTGTGAAAACTATGGAAGAAAAATTTTTGGATCGTTTGATCTTCACTTAATCAAGTCCGTGGATTACTTTTGTATTATTTGGAACTACTCCATGCAGTATATTGATGTGATGCAATAAAGCCTTTTGCACAGCCTGCTAGTCTTCTTTACAAGAGGGCAGAGTGAAAAAAACAAAGCACCACCACATTGGTGTCACAGTTAGTATCATTTCTGATACATACATTTACATACAAACTGATTTTACAGACAAAGTACTGAAACTCTTGCATATCTCTAAGTTAATAGTCACTTAATATTTTGTCATGGCAAATATGTCATTAACCCAAGAATATGATCTATTTTTTAAAAGTTCTGTTTGGAACATTTTAGTCACTGCCTAGATAAGAAAGAATGGATAGAAATATAGCAGTATAACTTGTGTAGGACATGTCACCAATAGAGATGTCCATCAAGAAGTGTGGCACATACACACAGCGGAATTTTATTCAGCTGTTAAGAATGACAAAATCATTACATTTGCAGGAAAAAACAGATGGAACTAGAAACCAGTGTGTTAAGTGAAATAAGTCAGACAGAACCTGCATATGTTCTCTTCCATACAGAATTTAGGTGTGTGTATGTGAAATGTAGAAAAGAGATTAAAAGGAGAATAGGGAAGATAGTTTGATGGGGACAGAGGAAAAGAAAGGTAATGGAATACATTTGACTTGAAAGGAGAAGGAACTATTTGGGAAGAGTAAGGGAACATTTTTTTTTTTTTAATTTTATCAAGGTATAGCACATTGAAATTGTTGAAAGCCACACAAAGTTGTAAAAGCCCCTGAATAGGGTGGGAGTGGGATATTCTGTACAAAGGAACCGAAATAAGAATGACTACATAATTGTTTTCTCAAACTGTAAATAGGAAACCTTGGCATGACACCCTTAAAATATTAAAATGAAAAAATAACCTTTTGATGCAGAATTCAACATTTAGGAAAAGAATTCTTTAAAAGCGAAGATGATAAAAGACTTTCAGAAAGAAAAGATAATTTGTTACTAATAGACATGTTTCATATGAATTGTTAGGGACCTATGAACAGGAGTTTAGAAATTGATCCATGCGTATGCAGATAACAGGTTTCTGACAAAGGAGCCAAAGTAATTCAGTGAACAAAAGTCTTTTCAACAAATGCAATAGCTGTATGTTTATAGGAGAGTTAAAACTTTTGTATATCACACAAATTTACTGCACAGTTTAGATTGAGAAATGGATTATAATCCTAAACAAAGACTAAAAGAAATTCTAGAAAAAAGCAGAAAAAATTACTTGCTATCTGGGAAAGGCAGAATTTTTGTGGCATAGGAAGTATAACCAGAAAATAGATTTTTAAGTTGGAATGCAATAAAATTGAAATTGCTCTTTTGAAGACATCAGCAAGAATCAAAAGGGATATTACAGCTTGTGAAAATTGTATCTGGTAAAGGACTTATGTCTATGATGTATAAATGCTTGTAGTTCAGTAATGAAAAGCCAAAGAATCCAGTGAATACTATGCAAAAGCTCTAAAGTAGATTACAAAAGTTCAAGGGTGCTCAAAACCCTAGTCATTAGGAATATAAATAAAACACAAGAAACCGCTTTAAACCTGACTTAAAGTATAATTGTAACTTCTGTATTCATTTGTTGCTTGTAATAGAAAAAACAACTGAGTGAATTTTTAAGAAAAGAGGTTTACTTTTCCAAGGTTGAGTAGCTACCTCTGGTGAATTCTTATGGGACCTTCCATGGCAAGATGATGCAAGCACTCAACCACATGTGTGCATCTGACCTCTTCTTACTCAACTACTTGTATGTTTCTGACCTCAAGAAGCCATCAGGCTTCAGGCATGGAGGGCTCCACCCTAATGACTTTATCAAAGGCCCCACTGCCAAATACCACAGATTAAATTTTGACCCTCTTCATAAATCACAATAAGAATTAGATTTCCATTCACAAAACCTGTGTAAACATGCAAACCATATGCCAGCCATCACAACTGTCAAGATCAACTGTTGATGAATACATGGAGCAATTGAAATTCTTACATTTTGCTGGTAAGAATGCAGCTATTGTGAAAGATAGTTTGTTTATAAAGTTAAATGCAGACTTACCCATGGAATTCCTCAGTTCTATTCTCAGACATTTACCTGAGAAGTCTAAACACAAATATTCTACATAATGGTTTGTAAGTAGATAGAGCCTGTTTTTTTCCCATTGCCTCCAAAGTGGGAGCACCTGAGAACTTCAGTAGGTGGATAAATATACTAGTAGTAAAAAAAAAAAGTCAGATAATGTCCTGTTTATTTTACTTACTGTATAATTACATTTCTGTGAAATTTTAGCAAAGATATTTAGTCTATAATAGCGACTCAGTAGGTGCCTGGAACTACACGAAGCATTCTGGGGGAGCTTTAACTGCTACGTTACACAAAGGTTTGGAGAGTGACAAAAAAAAAGTTGTATCTTGACTAGTGGTGGTTACATGGCTTTATACAGTTATAATTCGTCAAATGGTTTAAAAATGAAAATTTTTCTATATTTTTGTGTTTATGCAAATTATACCTGAATAAAGTTTACAGCAAACAAAAGTGTTTTGAGAAAATGCAGAAAAACTGAAATGGTTTTATTCTAATAAAGTATTAAAAAGTGAATCTGTATTCCTTTAATCTTAGATCTACATGTAATTCATCTATTACATCTTAAATGAAATGGATAAGATACTAGATTAAATATGTAAGACTGAAAATAAAAATGCAGCCAACTAAATTTAAGGTGCATCTCCAGGGACTAATGAGATGACTCAGTGAATAAAGACACTTGTGCCTGGTGATTTGAGTTTGATCCCTGGAGCCCACATAAAGGTGGAAGAAGAGAACCTACTTCCAGAATTCCACATGTGCACCACCACCATCACCTCTCCCCCATAAATAAATAAAAAATTTTTGCATCTCCAAATATTTTAAGTACATGAAGGTAGTGTGAGTTATGACAATATACATTTCTGTTGGTCATTTATACTTTTGGAAAACTGGAGAAAGCCAGGATTTCTATAGCATATCATTTGGCTGTGTAAATGATTTCTCATAAGAGGAACCAGCCTTTGGGCTCAGTTCCAGGAGTGTGCAGAAAATATACATGGTTAGTCTGAGAGCCATTCTTGCATGAAAAAGCAAAGGCACTATCAGAGGTACTGAGAATAATGTTGAAGAACACAGGCCAAATTAACAGCATTGCTACTAGGTAAGATGGGCCCAAGTGTCATCGGTAAGAACAGGGCTTTCCTTTACTGCAACACATTATGTGTTGGAAAGTCATTAGTTCTTAATGAACTTCCAAATACAAAAGCATTTTAATAACTTGGGAAGTCATTAGGGAATCAGATGCACATTGTAAAAAATAGTATGAATTAAGAGGTGTGCATGTCTCATGACTTTTATATGTAAAACTCTGTTACTCTATGTCTAGCAGAGTCAAAATTTAGTAGCTTAAAACATCATTTATTCTACTTATTTGTCTGTTGGGAATTTTGGCTGATTAGCCTTGGCAATGTTTTTTGTTATTTTGTGTTGCATTAGTTAGTCTCTCACCTGTGTTCCAATTTGATCCTTTTAAGACTTTCGATAGAGTATATTTAGAGTGGCTTTTGCTCTGTGAAGTTTAGAATAATAGGATTTCTGGAAACTTGCCCACAGCTGTTGATCTCTCTGCCTGACTCCATCACCTCATCTCATGTTTTAATCCTAAATATTTCAACCTGCATTTCCAAAAAATAAGAAATTAGCAAACATTTCAAAGTATCTAAACCATATTTTAAAATTTCACCAATTATCTCTAAAATGATTTCAAATCGAATCAGGATATATTTAAGATGTACATGTTGCACTTAGGTATAACATTCTTTAGTCCTTTAAAAAAAATCTGCCTCCCGTCCTTTTATTTTGAAATTTTAAAGCACCTCCTGAATGTGTGTGATCATGGATAGAATCATTTGTTAACTGGAAGTTGGCACTTACGCTTGATTCTGTTTAAAAAATGTTGGCAAGAATATATTGTAAGTTATTTGTGCACCTCATACTTAATAAAAAGAAATTTCTCATTGCCCCATTGTTTAAGGTAATAAGAATAAGAACCCTTAATTGTGATAGTCTTTTTTTTACCCTTACCAAGCTACCTGTGAGGTAATGCTTTGGTGCTTTGTAAACGCCATGCCCACAGCAACCTTTCACCAGATGTGATGACTCCTCCCTCAGATGTCCACATCCCGATTCCTAGAGCTTGTGCCTCCTTGGCAAAATGGGACTTTGCCAGGGTGGTTAATGCACTATCTTGAGAGAGGGAGGTTCCTCTGAGTCATGGAGGGGCTCAGCATTTTCATGGCTTTTTTATAAGAGGAGGCAGGAAAGTGAGACAGAGGTAGAGGCTAGAATGATGTTGGACCTTGAGATTCAAGGAATGTGGACCTTGTAGACAGTAGAACAGTAAGAAGCTGCTCTCTGGGGCTACTCAAGAAAGCAGCATGCTGACCCAAGCCTGATTTCTAGTCTTCAGACCTGCAAACAATAGGCTTACATGGTGGAAACTTAGTAGCAATAAGAAATCAATAAACAAGTGATCTTGTATGAATCCACATTCAATCACAGGCAGCAATGATTCTGTAGTTGCTATCGTCATTCTTTCATGAAGCAAGGCACTGTCCCTTTATTTTTCTTCACTGTCACTGTGAACACTTGAGTTTTTAAATCTGATATTACATCAGTTGAGTGATAATATTAACGTGTGCACTCTTGCCAGCCATGCATGTGGAAGCCCTTGACTGGTCTGCACAGCAGACTAAACACTGATGCCAGCCAACATTGGTTTTGAGTGTTGTGTTTTCTGTCGTGAGGATGTACTTGTCCACTTGCTGTCACAAACCTGGAATCAGTGATTTCGCCAGTGAGTCCTACTTTCTTTGCAGAGTGATAAAATTTTGAAACTAAGATTCGCACATCTTGATAACTTTCCACCTTTTAAGTCTGTAAGAACATGTTCGAATTACAGAGCAACGTGCATGGTTTGCTGGTCATTGAGAACAATCCCTCCTCCATCACTCCATATGAACTCCGGTTTGTTTTCTCAGAGCCCCTTTCACTGTCTGACACTGTGCAGTGCATTACTTCACATTTGTCCCACTATCATGTTGACTAAGGTAGGAGTTTGCTCACTGCTAGCCTAAAATCGTCTCTAGCACATTGTAGAGCTCAGTAAATACTTGGTGAATAATTAAATTAAACTTATTTCTCTTGAACTTCCTAGGTAGTTAACGTGATAAAACAATTTTCTTCTTGTTTTTAGTTTGATATCTTAACAAGCAGGATGTGGATTTTGTTATGTGTAATACCCCTTTAGAGAGCTATATGGCAAGTTTGGGTATGTGACCTTGTTTTATGAACCTATAATAAATGTAATTTATTCCAAGTACCACATGGTGGAGCTATTTCTGCAAGGAATCCAAAAATCAGTATTGGCAGTAAATTTGGTGGGGACTGAGTGGCCACTGAGTGGCTTAGCTTATTGGCATATTTTTGTTGCTAAGATATATAATAGATTGTTTTGCAAAAGTTTTATGAATGTTAAATTATTGATGTGGAAATATTGATATGCACGAGGCAAAGTACAGGATACTTTTATTCATGTATCCTATGATGTTGTGGATTGATTCTATCCTCAGAAGAGTTTTAATTTATTTTGTTTTGAGATTTTGTTATGTATAAATCAGGACAATATAAATTATGCTGCAGTTACAATAATTTTAAGTCTCAGTGAATTAAAACAAAAATGCCTATTTCTTGTTCATACTACATGTGTAGTAAGACACCTGATATCTTGTACCATGATCCTCATCTACCTCTCTGGGACATGGGTGGACAGACAGGTACTATGGGGTACCATGATGGATGAAAAATGTAACTCCAAAGCGTCTCATGTGAGCAATTAAACGTTCAGCTTGGAAGTGAAGTGATAATGTTCACTGGCCGGATTTTGTGCAATTGGTATACAGTCCAAAGCATCATACATATCCTTTATTATAAGAGAAACCAACTACTTCTACATTATTTAATCACTGTTTTTTTAATATCTTGCTGTGTAGCTGTGATTGACATTAAACTTACTGTGTAGTCCACACTAACCTCAAAGTCATAGGAATCCTCTTGCTTCAGCCTTCCCCGTCAACCATGAAGATTCAGGAACTACAATTATACTGCATCAGAAGTAGGGAAGGTTCAGGAAGATATCTAGATTTTCTGCTTAGTATTTTAACATAGAGTTTGTGAATACTACACTATAGAACTCTGAAGTTTTAAAGCAAAAGGCCAGCAAGAACTTGAATTTCTGTCACTTAAATTAAGAACTTGCTAACATCCAGTAAAACACTCTTGCTTAATAGGGCACCAGGTGATGCCATAATTGTTCGTCCTAACACTTTACATGATGTCAGTCTGACTATGAATTGTTCATTGTTTCAAAGTGACAACTTAAAAAACTTTAGGCAAAATAAGCCCTTATGGGAGTGCTTGATCTTGATCAGTTAATCTTACAATATAGGCGAATTGTCCAAATGATTGATATTAGTTATGATTGGCGAAACAAACTTTTAAAAGTGGCAGTTTAAACTGGGAGTGGAATCCCTGCACAGGGAAGGCTGAAGCAAGAGGATTCCTATGACTTTGAGGTTAGCTTGGACTACACAGTAAATTTAATGTCAATCACAGCTACACAGCAAGATATTCAAAAAACAGTGATTAAATAATGTAGAAGTAGTTGGTTTCTCTTACAATAAAGAATATGATGCTTTGAACTGTATAACAATTGCATAAAATCCTAGAAACTTGGGCTTCTCCTAGTTACAACAGTCTTTCTTAGGCTATGGTCCCTCACAGTACATGGTGACTGACAGAGCCCCACAGTCCAGGCAGTAGGACAGGGGAAGAAACAGATAAAGCATCTGTACACTAGCTATCTTTTAACATGCTGTTCAGAAATCATCCCCCATGCACTTCTCTCACCAGGAATTGATCATAGGACCTAATTTGGGGGGGGGGATGAAGTGTACAGTCTCTGTAGCTGTGCACATCTGGTTATTTATTTACTTATTTATTTATTTATGGAAGAGGGAAAGAAGGAGAGAGCAGAAAGAGGGGGAAAGAAAGAGATGTCAAGATACACAGTAGAGGTCAGAATTCTCCTCCCACAATGTGGAAGGTGAGCTTTTTAAGGATTGGCCTCAGGTCACCAAGTTTGCAAGCAGGCACCTATACCCACTGAGCCGTCTCACCAGCCTTGTGTATAGCTTGTTATCCCAAGTAAAGCCAAAAAGACTAGAAAGATTGGTATCAGAAGTAGACACCTAGCCATTCACTTTGGTTCTCCTGGTGTTACTAAGAGTGACTTTTATTCATTCCTTGGTGCTTTCCAGCTGTAGTCTGGCAATATTGCCCAGATAATTTATACGTAGATGAAACAGAGCACTCAAATAAAACTTCTGGATTCCAGAGCTATTTTAAGGGTTCTCCCATTACTCCGATAACTCACTTTCTGGTTCCCACCACATATGACTTCCTACTGAAGAAAGTCTGGCTTGGATGTGTCACTCATCCCATCTTCAAAACTGAAAACTTTGTCCTATTTCATAAGCCAGTCTATTGGACGTCTTGTCAGATTTTGTCATAGTTAGGCACAGGTGTCGATTTGACAATTGAAGATTTGAGCTCTGGGCATATTTGTAGACAATTAGTGATTAAATTAAGCCCAGAGCAAACCTGAAGCAAATTGTCTAGCTGATAGAGAAGGCCTAGCCTATGGTGCTTGGGACTAGGCCCTGGAATAAAACACAGAGAGCTGGTTGAGAAAGTTGGCATCCTCGTATACACTTGGTCAGACATGCTGGTCTGGCAAGTAAGGATCATCCCTCTCTTGGACAATTTCCTCGGCCCTGGTGCTGGTGTGAGCTCTCCTGCTAAGATGGACAAACAACTGTGACCAGGAATCATAAGAGAAAATAAACCCCTTGTTCCCTTAAGCTGTTTGATGGTGATTTATCAGCAACCATGCAGGCTAACTGCTACTGACTTCAATTACTTGCTTAGCTTCTTATTTATTCCTCAGTTGTTGTGATAAATATATGACCCAATCAATTTAGGGGAACAGGAGTTTGTTTATTCAAGCTCATGATTTTAGATTATATTTCATTATGGCAGAAGGTTTGCCATGGGAGGGAAAGAAATGAACACACGCCATGTCCACAGGCAGAGCTGAGAGAGGGGCATATTTTTAGCTTGCCAGTCTGCCAAAGCCAACACAATTCTTACTTCATCACTACGGGCTGGGTGTTCCCACATCAACTAGTTAGTCTCCTACACACTTGTTCAGAGACTTGCTTTAAATAGATAATGTTTCATAGGCATGTCTGAAGACTCAGTTCTCAATTGCCACGTTGACTCTTAAAGCTAATACATGGGTGAACCACAACTCTCACTTTTAAGTGAGATACAGGCTTTTTTTTTTTTAATCCTCTAACTGCTAATCTGTTATCCCTCCAATCCATCTTCAGAGATATGTTTTACTTTATCTGGAAACCTACCAGGAACAGTGTGGCTTTACCAGCGCCTCCAGGGACTCCGTCCTTGGTGCTACAGTTTAGACCTTACATGTTTCTCCCACTTCCCTAAGGCCCAGATGTTAAAGGCAGTGGCCTCACCTCGGTGCCACCCAGAGGTGGCGAAAACTTTAGGGGGTGAAGCTCAGTGGGAGTTTTTCCTTCAGTGGGAGTGTGACTGCGAAGGGGCTGTGGGACCCCAGTCTCAGTCTGTTTCTTTCCCATCCTGGCGGTGACTTGAACAGCATTGTTACTCCACGCTCTCCCTTCCATGAATCACTGTCTTACCACAAGTCCAACAGAAACAGGGCCAACACCACGATGGACAGAAACCTCACAAACTCTGAGCCAAAATTAACCTTTCTGCTTAGAGTTGATTGCCTTGGGTATTTGTGACGTGGAGGGAAGGCTAGCATTACATTTCTACTCTAACTTTGCCATGCAGAGCAGCTGCGGACAAAAAGCCCAGCCTGCCTGCCTTCCATCCTCCATCCCAAATGCTGATTCTCAGATGTGCCTTGCAATTGTTACATCGGACTGAGACAACTGTTCTGACCTCCCTTCTTCACACCCTTCTCATCCTGCTCTGTCTCAGGATTCCTGTGTCTTACAGAAAAACTGTGGCTGTATCTTAAACCACAAGTAACCAGCTTGATAACTGGCCTTCTCAACCAATTCACTGCAAAGAAAAGACTTCCTGGTGTTGCCCCTTAGAGCAAAACAGCAATAAGAAGATGAAAATAACAAATAAACCTTATATTTTTTAAAATTATAGTGCATATAAATATAGCATACTTTAGTTACCAGGTATTTTGAGGCAATTTTTGTCTTTGGGAGGACATCAGGAAGCATTGTCCAAAGAAAGCCATCCTGTGGAGCCACATTGAAATTTTCTTTGATTTCTTACCTCCCTCATTGTGCTCCTTGGTCACATCACATGGTTGCTTCCTGGGTTCCTTAGTGTTCCCTTGCTGTGCCCTGAGGTGCTTACAACCTGCCATTGGATGCCAGTTTAAACCCACCTCTTCTGAGAAGACCTTCCAGACCACCCAATCAAATGCAATCCCTGTCAATCATTCTCTGCCCCAACACACTACTGCATTTGTATCCAGCACCTAGAAGTTCTTGCCTGCCTAGTGATCTGTCATCTGCCCTCCACCCATTAGCATTTCACTCTAGCATCTCACTGTGTGTCACCACACTTTGTTTCATTGGGTGCTCCCTTTCAGGCATGGTTTCTTGCTGCCAAACTACTGGCTTTGGGAACCACATCATTCTTCACTCTGGGGGTCTGTCCGGTGTCCTGTAGAATATTTAACAATGTTTTTGCCTTTTTACGCATTTTGATGCCTTTCGAGTTGTAACGCCCAAAATGTCTCCAGACATTCCCTAGTATGAAGAAGAGCTTGTCCTAGCAGTTAGCCGCTGCCCCACTGCTGTGATTCTCAGGAGACAAAGCTGCTTTAGGGTAACTGCTATCATTTATTGATGCCTCCAGTACTATCCGAGGGATTTACAGTCCCTGCTTCCAACGACCCTTGTAAGAGGTCATTATCCAGCTGTTCTCTGATTGGATTTAAGGCCTGCTTTTCAGCAGGGAACACTTTTCTGGGACTGTAAACCAGAGCAAGAATTTGTGGAAGGGGAAACTATAGACCTTAGGAGGGAAAAAAATCTACTGAAGTTTAGCTATAAGGACTAGATATTAAACTGTCTTCTAAAATTTATCAATACACCCGTGGGTTAGAGTACTACTCTTCACCACTCGACCTAGAAGCTTCCGTTTGCAATGGTTGCTATTATCTTCATCGTACAGCCAGGGAAATGGGAAGCCCAGAGTAATTAGTAAACTTGCCTAGCCACATGCCATTGGGAAGTGATGAAGCCTGGATTCAAACACACAAAACGTTTCGGAACTCTGTGCTAATAAGAGTGGGCACTACCGTGAGAATCTTTGCTCAGCTCAGACCGCAGAAACTGGGCAACAGCTGGGCTCCCCTCTCTCTCCAATCAGCCATTCAGAGTGACCATGGGCAAATACCAGCTTTCCTTTCTACACCTCAGTCAACATCATAATAACAGTAATATGCAGCACGGAGTTAGGAATTAACTACAATAGCACATGTGAAAACACTTAGCTGGTTTCTGGCACACAGCTAATTCTGAATTCATTTCCCTTCTCCTTCCTTTCCCCTTGGCTCCAAAACTCCAAGCACTTGGTCAGACAAACCTACTGGGAAATCTAACCTTTAAGCAACCTAGAATTTTGCTATTACTGACCAAAAAAAAAAAGTAGGCAGAATAGTCTCCTTGGAACTAGCCCGCCCTGTCGGCATCTTGTCCTGCTTTGTTGACTGACAGAACCTGCCAAAGGGGCTCTTAAATCTGTGCTGATTGGATGCTGTGAGGCCTGGTTGATAAGCAACCTTCTGTGTTTCTGGATTAGAGTCAGTGGATTAATTGCCTAACCTATTGTTTTCTACCAGTCAATTAAATGAGCAGCCCAAATCTTTAGACCAGCAGGGGGCACTCGTGGCAAACGTAACAATTGGTGCTCGTCCAGCTCATAGGGCCCCACCAAAAATCAAATAGATACCTTTGAGGTTTGCTTGGAATGGCTTCTGAATGTGGGGTCTGCAATCTCCATGGATGGAATACGGAGAACTTGAGTAGGGAAAACGCTGTGTGCAACTTCACTTGCGGCTAACTAAAATTTAGAATTTTTTTTCCAACGATGAATCCAAGACAATGCGTTACAGATATCACCACAGCTGTGCATAAAGCTCGAATACTGTTTACAGTCCTCATTGCTTTAAAACGACAGTATTTACAGATGCCACTTTTGGCTGCTGTTGCTTAATGCATTACTAAGGAATCACATGTAGAACCACATTGCAAACCTACCGTTTTCATTTGGAAATCACTGGCTTGCTTTTTATTGCTATGTGCTCTTTTATTTAGTTTAAAACCTATTTCTTTACTTTAAAACATTCCTGGTAAAAGTAGTCCATAGGGGTCACCACACTGTGAAAGGATTCATAATTCAAAATTTGCATTAAGAACCAGCTACTAGAATGGTCTTTGCAACAAAGAAGTTGGATTTTACTTTTCCTTTTTTTGTTTGCACACGTCTGTGCCCGTGTGTGTATCAGAAGGCCCTGTGTCCCTGTGGGGGCCCAAGGGCGAGGGAATCACCCTGGATTGCTTTTACCTCCTATTTGCTTTGCTCTGGAGTTTCTCAGGCTCCACATTTCAGGCCAAAAGTACAGGCTGCTGCCATTTTGGGCTGGCATATTTCCGTGGGGTCCAGGATCTGAACTCAGGACCTTCTGCTTACCAGGCAGAAGCCTTAACGCCTGAGCCATCTCTCTTATCCCTAAGAGGTTAAAGGAATCTTTGATGCTAAGTAATTTTCACTTATGACTTGACCATTGTCCTTTCATCATCTTTTCCAGACACAAACATGTGCCACGCCTCCATCAAAACTATTAGGCATGATGCTTCACCTCAGGATGCAATTGTGGGGCGTGCAGATTAGGTTACTGGTTCAACTTCAGAGCGTCTAGGATGCCTGCCATCCTGGCCTTGGAAGGGATGGGCTTTCCCAGCTACTGTCGCATTTTTGTTATGCTTGATTTATTTCCAGGGGTCAGGAATTTTCTGAAGTCACTGAGAATTGCTTCCTTTTCAAGGAGAAGCCCTCACACCCTGGCTGTGTTGCTTCTGGAATCTATTCTTCCCCACTCCCAAGAGAAAAAAAATCTGAAATACCTTCAACAGAAGGAGAGGAAGTGGGAATTTAAACACAGCTTTTTCTTTTTTTCCTATACTCATCTGTTTCTTTTCTCTTGGGTAAGTCAGACCATACTGGAAGGGTGGGGCTGAAGTGGGCCAGCTGAGATGTCCAGTTTTCCCAAGAGCCCTGCCAGCCTACCCTGAGCCTTAGTGTCTGAGAGCACAGGGGCCAAACACGCCCAAGTTTCTTATACTGCCCCTCTCCCTGCCCACTGCTGTCAGCCTTGCCCTTCTGTCCATGAGTCAACCCCTTCCCCATTCTTTGTAAAAACAATGACAGGGACTGGGGAGATCAGTCCAGTGGGTAAGAAGACTTCTGTGCAGGCATGAAGAACTGCACAGTACTCACCTAGAAAGTCGGGCATGGCTGCACCCCCCAGCATTGGGGGAGGAATGTGAGCTCACTGGCCAGCCAGCCTAGCCCAAAGTGGAGCTTCTGGGTCAGTGAGTGATAATAAGGCCAGAGTGGTAGAGAAAGATGCTTGGCATCCTGCTATAACCTCTATATGCGTGTGCATGAGTGTCTCCCGCATCACACTCACGAACATACTTGCCACACATATATCCCCTACACACACACTCACAATGACTTCTGCAAAAGTAAAGTAACAAAAGCAGTAAGATCCCTATTGTTTATTGGTGAGTAGTACTACGCGAGGTGCTTTGTCCCTTTCACATAACCTCCCAAACAGCTGCCGTGTGCTGGAACTACTTGCCAAGACCACCTGTACCAGGAACCTTACCACCTGACCTTCTTTGGTCTTTGCAGATGTATTAATGTAAGAATCAAGAAGACAGCATTCTGTGCTAGGAATGAGTCCTGAATCCAACGTCTGGTGCCCTTCTAAGAAGAGAAGGAGATGCGGAGACACAGCAACAAGGCTATGGAGCGACACTGCCATGAACCAAGGAGACCCATAGCCACCAGAAGACGGAAGGCCAGGAAGGATTCAGAGAAAACGTGTCCCTTCTAGTACATTGACTTTAGACTTGCAGGAACACAAAAGAACAAGTCTTGCTTCTTCAACCACAAGTTTGTGGTTTGTCACACCTATAGAAATTAACACAGTAGCCAGTCAAATGGATATTATTATCCTCCTTTGTCACAGCAAGAAACCCAAACAGAGAAACAATAGCATAAAAAGATTTGCACAGCAGTGCTGTGATCCGCACTCTGGTCCAAGAAATCTCAATGTCTTCCACCCTGCCCTGCATTGGATCCATTAATAGTTAACAATCAAGTGTGAGGGGGCCACTGGACACAGCCTGTGGTGGTTGAGTTGTGAAGGGCATAGGGAATCCCCAAAAGACCTCTAACCTCCCTAAAGGAAGGGAAGCATTGCAAAGGCAGCAGCTCCTTCAGGTTCTGCTTGGCTTTCCTGGGGGTGGCCAGGGATCTGCATTCCTGTACCTTCTCAGGATGCTTTGCTTCCCTGTCTTTGCTGCCATTGCTGCCCAGGCTGTTGTGGGACTCTACAGATGTCCAGGAGCCTTCTCTGAGGCAGGCTTCTCCATATCATGGCAAGTCTCCTGTTCCTCTCGAGGTAGTATCAGCAGCATCTCCATAAATCACAGCGGCTCTACCAAACGCTGGCTACAGCCCTCTGGTAGGGCATGACTTTTATTATGCTAGAGGATGGCTTTTGTCCAGCCAAGGAATTCTGTCTTTCACAGGGCCATTTCTAATAAAAATGGAGTTTGTCCTGTCCAGTCACTCCCTTCCAGTGGCTCATGAAGGTGCTACCCCTTGCCCCATGTGGGGCCACTCAGGATGACATGTGGGTCCTGAGGATGTCCCACAGCAGTGAGCTCAGAGGGCATCCACATACTGCGTGGCTGGCCTGTGATGCTGTTAGGAATTCAATAATGTCAGGCCACTTGGATGGGACACCGACAGTTTATCAGTGTCTCTCTCCCCGCTCGGCAAGGGTTACCAGGTTTGTACTGACAGCAGGGTTTTCATATAAAAAAAAAACAGGATTTTTAAAATCAGTTTCGGCCTGTTCAAATCCCAGTCCAGCCCTTCCCCACCCCGCTCCGCCGGACGCACGCGCGCGGTCCAGCCGGGCCTCATCCGCGACCTAGGTAAGCTCCGTCCCTGCCCATCCCCAGGCCAAATAATTCAGTTTAGTGAAATTGAAAGATCTTAAGAGTTAAAACGACAATTCCAAAGTCAAAGTGCAAATCCATGAGAAACAACACTCAAGTAAACAAATTTCCCACTGAAGAAATTAATCCCATAATCTTAGACACCAACCAGAACAAACCCACGGAAAATGGCCAAGAAAGCCTGACCCAGGATAACGACTTGCAAAATATGATCATTACCATGTTCAATACTATGAAAGAGGAAATCCGGGAGGAATTACATAATCGAATCAATTGCTTTGAAGAGGAACACAACAGACACTTGGAGGAGTTGAGAAAAACAGTGCAAGAAACAAAAACTGGCATAGAGCAGTTAAAACAGACTCAAGCAGAGTTTAAAACTGAGCTAAAAGACAAGTTATCTTCAACCCAGAACTCTATAGAGAGTCTTATCAACAGAACTAACGAAGCAGATCTCTATTGAACTTTTCACCCACGTACCAAAGAATACACATTTTTCTCAGCAGCACACAGAACTTTCTCCAAAATAGATCACATACTGGGCCACAAAACGAATCTACACATGTACAAAAAAGTTGAAATTCTAACCTGTGCCCTATCAGACCACCACAGCCTAAAGCTGGACATCCACAACACATCAAACAAGAGAAAATACACTAACTCCTGGAAACTTAACAATATGATGCTGAATGAGAACTGGATTCAGGAAGAAATTAAAAAGGAAATTCAAGATTTCCTGAAAGTGAATGATAATGAAAATACAACTTACCAAAATCTCTGGGACACAATGAAAGCTGTTCTAAGAGGTAAGTTCATAGCTCTTAATGCCTACATCAAAAAAATGGAAACATCAGAAATAAACAACTTAACAGTGCAGCTTAAAGCTTTAGAGAAACTAGAGCAATCTGATCCCAAAAGTAGTAGAAGAGAGATTAACAAACTAATGGGAGAAATATCTGAAATCGAGACTAAGAAAACGATAGAAAAAATCAACCAGTCAAAAAGCTGGTTCTTTGAAAAAATCAATAAGATTGATACACCCCTAGCTAAATTAACCAAAAGCAGGAGAGAGAAAACCCAAATTAACAAAATCAGAAATGAACATGGAGTTATCACTACTGATACCCAAGAAATCCAGAGAATTATAACATCATATTTCAAAAACTTATACTCTGTGAAGTTTGACAACACAAAAGAGATGGATGAATTTCTAAGTCAACACAACTTACCTAAATTGAATCAGGAAGTTGTGAATTATTTAAATAGTCCTATAACATATAAGGAAATTGAAGAAGTAATCTCAAATCTTCCCACCAAAAAATGTCCTGGACCAGATGGATTCAGCACAGAATTCTACCAGACATTTAAGGAGTTAATAACACCAATACTCCTTAAACTGTTCCATCAAATAGCAAAGGAAGGAACACTACCAAATTCCTTCTATGAAGCTAATATCGTTTTAATCCCAAAACCTAATAAAGACTCACTTAAAAAAGAAAACTATAGGCCGATCTCTCTGATGAACACAGACACAAAGATTCTCAACACAGTTTTAGCAAATCGGATTCAAAAACATATTAAAAAGATCATTCATGGGGACCAAGTAGGCTTCATCCCCGGCACACAAGGTTGGTTCAACATACGCAAATCAATAAATGTAATTCATCATGTAAACCAGTCCAAAGTCCAAGACCACACGATACTCTCAATAGATGCAGAAAAAGCTTTTGACAACATCCAACAGCCTTTTATGATCAAAACGCTAGAGACAGTAGGAATGGAAGGAACCTTTATCAATATAATAAAAGCTGTATACAACAAGCCCACAGCAAGGATTATGCTCAATGGGGAACAATTGGAAGCATTCCCACTTCGATCAGGAACTAGACAAGGCTGTCCACTCTCACCACTTCTATTCAATATTGTACTTGAAGTCTTAGCTGAAGCCATAAGACAAGAAAGGGACATAAGAGGGATTCAAATCGGCAAGGAGGAAGTCAAGCTATCCCTATTTGCAGATGACATGATATTATACCTAAGTGATCCCAAAAACTCCACCAGGAAGCTCCTAGAACTAATTGAGAAGTTCAGCAGGGTGGCAGGATACAAAATAAACGTGCAAAAATCAGAGGCCTTCCTATATGCCCAGAATGAAAGAAGTAAAAAGCCTTGAGAGAAACAATCCCATTTACTATAGCCCCTAAAAAAATGAAATACCTTGGTATAAACCTAACCAAGGAGGTAAAAGACCTTTACAATGAAAACTTTAAAACCCTAAAGAAAGAAATTGCAGAAGACACCAGAAGGTGGAAAGACCTCCCATGTTCCTGGATTGTCAGAATCAACATCGTAAAAATGACCATCCTACCAAAGGCAATATACAAATTCAATGCTATACCAATTAAAATCCCAAAGCAATTCTTTAAAGAAGTTGACCAAACAATCTCAAAATTCATATGGAGGCACAAAAGACCCAGGATAGCAAAGACAATCCTGAGTAACAAAAACACTGCTGGAGGTATTACCATACCGAACCTTAGTCTATATTACAAATCCATAGTTATAAAAACAGCCTGGTACTGGCTCCAAAATAGACACACAGATCAATGGATAAGGATTGAAGACACAGATATAAGCCCACAAAGTTACAGCCATTTGGTCTTTGACAAAGGGGCCCAAAGAATCCAATGGAAAAAGAACAGCATCTTCAACAAATGGTGCTGGCAAAACTGGATCTCCACATGCAGAAGATTAAAGCTGGACCCGTACTTGTCACCATGTACAGGACTTAATTCCAAATGGATCAAGGACCTTGATATAAGGCCAGAGACTATAAACACCATAGTTGAAAGGATAGGGAACTCCCTCGAGCGGATTGGGCTAGGCCAACATTTCCTAAACAGACATCCAATGGCACAGTCACTGCTACCAACTCTCAACACTTGGGATCTTGTGAAATTAAAGAGCTTCTGTTCAGATAAAGAGATTGTAACAGGAGCTCAAAGGCAACCCACAGAATGGGAGAAAATCTTCACTAACCACATATCTGATAGAGCTCTACTGTCCAGAGTGCACAAAGAACTTAGAAATCTAAACATCAAGGAAACCAATGGCCCAATTAAAAAATGGGCCCTGGAACTTAAAAGAAATTTTACCAGGGATGAAATTAAAATGTCTAACAAATATCTGAAAAAATGCTCCACTTCTTTAGCCATCAGGGAAATGCAAATCAAAACTTCCCTGAGATATCATCTCACCCCGGTCAGGATGACAAAAATCCACAATACAAACAACAACAAATGCTGGAGAGGATGTGGAGAGAGGGGAACTCTCCTACATTGCTGGTGGGAGTGCAGGCTCATACAGCCACTCTGGCGAGCCATCTGGAGATTCTTAAAAAAATTAAAGATTGAAATGCCATATGACGCTGTGATTCCACTTTTGGGTATAACCCCCCATACAGCAGAGGTTCACCTCTATAGCACAAGCACAACCATGTTCATAGCAGCACTGTTTACAATAGCAAAGACATGGAATTAACCCAAATGTCCAACAGTTGACGAGTGGATAAGGAAACTGTGGTACCTCTATACAATGGAGTACTACTCAGCCATCAAAAATGATGAATTACTGGAATTTGCCAGGAAATGGATGTCATTAGAAACAATTATATTAAGTGAAGTATCCCAGTCCCAGAAAATTAAGCGTCGTATGTACTCCCTAATAGGTGGCTCCTAATATCAAACCCACCCTGCCCATTTTGGGACACTCATAGGTAAATCTATGTATTACCTACAGTAATTGCAAGGATTATGAACAGGAGGGATGGGGTAGGAGGGCCACACCAGAAACAAGGAGAGAAGTGACCATGTTACAGTAGAGAAAATAGGCCTCCATCAAGGACTGCAAGAAAGTAATGTGATACCTAGTTAAATTCACAGACATTCGTTCCTCGTCATTTACAACTAAGGGGGTATGAACTCACCAGAAGGGGAGGGCATATAGCCCGGCAGATTAAAAAGTAACCATTTTGCAAATGGGTGATTGACCCCTCCCATTGCCAAATGTCATATGATCCTGTGATTCCACTTTTGGGTATAAGTATTACATCTACCCTTGAAAGTGCTCTTATAATAAGACTCCAGTTTAACAGCTTTCTGTCTCTGGCCAGGGGGTGACATACAGTGCCCATCACGATGGAGTGAAGGGCATTGCAGGAGCAACAAAACAGCAAAAGAAAATCAACAAACCACTATCCAGAACTTCAGAGACTCTATATCAACCACCTAGGACTAGGCCAGACTAATCTCTCCCCATCCTGAAGCTCAGGGACATTCGGAAGAGGGGGCGGTAAGAGTGTAAGAGCAAAAGGATGGGAGGAGCAATGATTTGCAAGATACTCCACACAAGTTAGGGCCGAAGCAATCATAATTGGGCATTGCATGCCCGGCGCAATGTCCAACACACTATTGACCTCACAAAGTCTAGCATCTGCCAAAGGCACCAAGATCCTTGGAGTCAAGGGATTGGCAGCCACAGTAGTGTTCCTATGTTTAAGGGGAACACAGGAAAGGGTTCAGGGAAATGCCACTGGGTCCTTGTACGTCATCGAAGAGGAGGGCCCAGAGGAGAGTCAGGCACGCACAAGAAAGGACTCTGGGAATTGGGGCGGGAGGCACGGGGGGGGGGAGAGATGGAGAGAGAGGGGGGAGGGGAGGGAGAGCAGGGGGTGAGAGGGGAGGAGGAGGGAGGGAGGGAACTGGTGTGCCTATTAAGTTTGTATGAGCTGAAATAATAATAAAAAATGTATTAAAAAAAACCATGATATGATCAAAAAAAAAAAAAATCCCAGTCCAGATGCCACAGGGTGGGTATCCTTGGGCAAGGGCTTGAGTTTCTACTGTGACAAAATTACACTGAACATGTAAGTCAAACAGCAAATAAAATATAAATGTGAGAAAAAGTAGAGCAATAAAAATGGGTTTCCCCTTCCCAAATTAATATAAAGGGTCGTAATCAGATGTGGATATGGCCAAATAGCTACTTGCTGAATACATGAAGCAGCGGATTTTCCAAATGAATTAAAAAAAAAAAACTGCTGGTTCTCTTCCTTTTATTCGCCATCTAATTTCTAGCAGGAGAATAAATGGTGAGGATAAAAGCCTATGTTGAGCTGGCATTTTCTTGGTGCGGTATAAGACTATTTTGTGTTCCTCTTGTGGGATCAGGAGAGGGGCTGTGACTATGTCAGAGGAATCTTCTAGTGTTTCACATTTTTTTTATGTGTAGTTCCTAGTGTTTGCAGCAAGACCAGAGCCGGCTGCTTTCACTTCCCTCTTCACAGGGAGGGCAACAGAGGGCTGAGAGTGGCTTCCTTCCCTCATCTGTAAATGGGATGGAAGTCCTAACTTTACCTTATGCCATATTTTTTTGGCATGTGTAGGAGTGGGTGTATAGAAGTATATGTGCCTGTAGAGGCCCAAGGTATCATCCTGAATTGCTCTATCTCATTATTTTGCTCTGGAGTTTCCCAGACTCTACCTTCTGGGGCTGGAAGTGGAAGCCACCACCATTTCCACCTTAGGTGAGGTCAGGGATCCAAACTCAGTTCCTTTTGTTTGGGAAGCATTAACAGCTCTTATTATATATATTAGAACACAAAACTTGACCTGACATGTAAGGCTGTTATTAGTATTTGAGAGGCATTGAAGTTTGGTAATGAAGAAAAAAATCTGTTAAGACTTCTGGGTTTCTTTCCTGATCTGTCCTTACTCTTTTATGACTTTGGGTAAATTTCTTAGTGATTTTGTTCCTCATAGGGTTGCTAAAAGGGTTAAATAGTTTACATAAAGCATTCAATGCCTAACACATGATGAGTGCACTATAGAATTTAAAATTCCTATTTATGGCTATTGTATGGTTTCATGATATCATAGTCAGTAGAAAAGCACAAAATAAAATATGTTTAGCTCTTATTTATGTATTGTTCTACCAAACCAATGCATTTAGTTACACATAATAAATGGGTCTATTTCTCACTTTTTTGAGACTGTCTAGCTCCTGTGACTAAATACAGATGTATTAGATTCTATTTTTTTAATGTTTATCTATTTATTATTGTGGTGCTGGGGATTAAACCTAGGCTTCATGCATGCTACACTAGCAATGTACCACTAATCTGTATCCCTATCCTCTTTTTTAACTTTTTAGTGTGTGCGTGTGTGTATGTGTGTGTGTGTGTGTGTGTGTGTGTGTGTGTGTGTACAGTAATGTGAACATATGTGCACATGCACATGAAGCTAGAGGACAGTCTTGAGCTTGTTCCTCAGGTGTTATCTACTTCTGATTTGTATTTTTGTTGAAATAGGGTCTTTCACTGGCCAGGAAATGTCAATTATGACAGGTTAGCCATGCAGTTACCTGTCTCTGCCTCCCTAGTGCTAGGATTACAAGTATACCACTACACCCGACTTTTTGTTTCTTTTTTTAATTTATTTTTCCACTTATATAAACTTGATAGGTACCCAATTCCCTTCCCTCCCTCCACTCCTCCCTGGATCCCCTTGTTCCCTTCCCCCTTTTCCCCTTCCTTTCCCCCCTCCCTCCCTTTCTCCCAATGCCCCCTTCCCCCCCATTCCTGGAGCATCCTTTACTGTGCATGTCAAACTTTCCTCTGGGTTCTCCTCTTCTGATGAGATGTAAGGATTCAGTAGCTTTGCCTAGAGTTCTTTTTTGTGTTCCCCTTTCATATCAGAACACTATTGTGGCTGTTAATCTCTTGCCTCTAAGGATCCTGTTGCCTGTGATTCATGCTAGCCTTTAGGGGGTCAATGATATGTTGGTCATTGTGCAGGTCATGCAAAGTCCTGTTATGACTACTTCAGCCCTAACTTGTGTGGAATATCTTGCATATCGTTACTCCTCCCCATCTTTAGGCTCTTGCAATCTTACCACCCCCCTTCCGCAAATTTCCCTGAGCTTTGGGATGGGGAGAGATTAGGCTGGCCTGGATCCTGAATAATTCTGATACTCTGAATTATGGTTTATTGTTTTTTTTTCTTCCAGTTTTGCTGTTCCTGCACTGCCCTTGGCTCCATCCTGATGGGTATTGGATGTCACCTCCTAGCCAGAGATAAAAGGCTGTTAAAATAGAGTCTTATTATAAGAGTAGATTCAAAGGTAGATGGAAACAATGGTGAGGGGGGTCAGTCTCCCATTTGCAGGATGGTTACCTTCTATCTGCCAGACTCTTTGCCCTCCCTGTCTGGTGAGACCAAACCCCATCAGTTGCAAGTGACCAGGAAGGAAAGTCTAAGGGAACTCTCCTACATTGCTGGTGGGAATACAGGCTTATACAACCACTCTGGCGAGCCATCTGGTGATTCTTAAAAAAATTAAAGATTGAAATGCCATATAACCCTAATATTCCACTTTTGGGAATAATCCCCCATACAGTAAAAATTCATCTCAATGGCACAAGCACAACCATGTTCATAGCAGCACTGTTTACAATAGCAAAGTCATGGAATCCAATAGTTGACGAGTGGATAAGGAAAATGAGGTACATTTATACAATGGAATACCACTCAGTCATCAAAAATGATGAATTAATGAAATTTGCTGGGAAATGGATGGAATTAGAAAAAATTACATTGAGTGAGGTATCCCAGACACAGAAAATTAAGTGCCATATGTACTCCCTAATAGGTGGATCCTAGTACCAAACCCACTTAGAGACACACTCAAAGATAAATCTCGGTAATACCTACAGTAATTGTAAAGATTATAAACAGGAGGGAAGGGGAAGGAGGGCCCCGCCAGAAACAAGGAGAGAGGGGATCATGCTACAGCAGAGAAAATAGGCCACCATCAAGGACTGCAAGTAAATAATGAGACATCTGGTTAAGCTCACAGATTTTCCTTCCTGGTCGACTTTTTGTTTCCTAATATGGCTTTTGAGGTTTGAAGTCAGGTCTTTGTGCTTTCATTTTTATTTTTATTATTATTATTAGAGAGAGAGAGAGAGGTGAGAGAGAGAGAGAGCGTGTGTGTGTGTGTGTGTGTGTGTGTGTGTATCAGAGGGTACTATGTACCCTTGTGGAGGACCAAGAGTGACTTCAGGAATCTTCCTGAAGTTTCTAACTCCTTTTTGTTTTGCTCTGGGATTCTCCAGGCTCCACCCACCAGGGCCAGAAGTGCAAACTCGGCATTTTTACATGGGAACTAGGATCCAAACTCAGGACTTTCTGTTTGTAAGGCAGAGTCTTAACCCCTGAGCCATCTTTCCAGGTCGGTCCTAGGGCTTTCAAGACAAACACTTTACAGACTGAGCCTTCTCCTAAGTCCCTAGTGGGCCTTTTGTTGTTGTTCTAGTGTTTTGTTTTTTGTTGTTTTGAGGCACCATCTCACTACATTGCCCAGGCTCTTCTCAAACTCACACTTTGTCTTCTAGGCAGGCTTTGCACTTTGTGATCCTCCTGCCTCAGTTCACCAACCAGGGGGATTAGTGGTCTGGCTTGAATTCTTTTTCATCTACTTAGATTAGTTTACTTGGAAGGTTAAGGGAGAAACTATACTCTTGTCTCTAGGATGAAAAAAAATTAAAAAGCTCAGCCATTGTCTACACTAGGGGGCGTCAGAGGAAGACAATGGTGGAAAGAAGAAGAATTGACTGCTTGTTTCTGCAAAGATCTTTCACCCCAGCAAAGGCAGTTGATTACTGTTTGCAGTGTTCCGTACAGAAACTCTTATGTCAGAGATCTGGACACACCACAGCCAGATGATTTGCCTTTCAAGCTTCTATAAAACATAGCCATTCCAACCTCCTCCCTTTGTGCTCAGACTGAAGCAGCTTCTACTTTCTGCAGTCATTACTTTCACCATACATCAGTATTCCACTTTGATCTTTAATATCTTTTACGTTTTCTTCATATTCAATTCTCACTGGAGTGGTTTATTTCTTTTAATTGGGACTCTGATCGTGTGGGACACACATGAATATATATAATCGCAAAAATAGAAGAAAAAAAAAAACAGAAAAAGAGGCGAAATGAAAGTCCTAAGTAGGAGTGTGTTCCTAGACTGGAGAGATGGTTTAGGGGTTAAAGATTCTGCCTCACTAAGCAGAAGGTCCTGAGTTCAGATCCCAGGACCCAGGCAGAAATGGTGCTGCCTCACCACCAGTCCTGGGCGAAGCCTGGGCAATATCAGAAACAAAAAGGAGGTAAAAGCAATCCGGGATGGTTCTTTATAGAGACATACATACACACACACATAAATGAAATTATTAAAAATAAAGAGTGTGTTTGTTCTTTTTCATATGCCATCCTAGACATTGTTATGTGAACTAGGGCTCCTTTTATTGTGGCTGTCTCCTAGTTATTTCATTCCCTAGAGAAAACCACAGTTATCACAGGTCCTTTCAGAACCTTAAAAAAGCACATTTATAAATGTGTATATATGCTCATATATTAAAGAATATGACTACTTAAGGAAAACCCAACAAGAAAATTTAAAATATAGCTTTTTAAAACCTTTTCTCTTTTCCTTTTATTTTCAGAATAGATTCCAGATTTTTCCAGCTTTTATCTATTCCTGCTTTTTTCTACCATTGAACAATCCATACCCCCTCCTTCTTTCATTTGCTCTCAATCTATCTTTTGCTAGGTATTCAGTAGGTACACAATAAAGAATAGCATCTATTTCCCCCTCAGCAGATTCCATTGCCTGACTCTTTGAAAACCAAACCATAGAAAAATGAATTGTAAGGAGGTGATTATCATATCCATGAGTGTACTTCCATAACTAAGCCCCAGCTTGCTCTTGTGCCCCTTACCAAAAAATTCAGGGAGAACAGCCAAAGCCAAAGGAAAGCATTTAAGATACTGTCCCTCCCTTGTGCTGAAGTTACCACCTACGTGGGAACTTTTCTTGGCAAGTCAACAGCGCCCAAGGAACATGCAAAATGGTGTGTGCTAGAGTTCATGCCAACTGGAGACCAAAGAAAGGCTTTGCAGAGGAGATAGATGGAGTTTAAACTGAACATTGAGGGGTAACTTGGACTTGATGTAGATGACAAAACCCAAAAAGAGCACTAGGAAGCCTGATCTCTCTGGTCCAGATCCTGTGAGTGAAATGAATGTCTTCGCATCTTCCAGCAGGACGGCATAGACTGCACTCAGATGGACCCACAAACCAGGGGCACACAGGCGCCCCCCCCCCCCCCCCCCCGCAGAAAGTGAGTCCAGTCAGAGAGGAAGACATGTGACTACATGTCTACCATGCCATGAATTGTTATCTTTCTTCACTTCTACTCACTATTCGTCTCTCGCTTTCACCACATCTCAAGGTCCCACCTCAAAAAACTCCAAGATCTCCCTCAATGAACAAACACGCCAAACATCTTTTTCATTCACTTCTTTTGTCCACTTCAATTTGCGGACCTTGGTCTTAGCCTTTTCATTATCATTTGGAAATCCCTATAGATTTTTCTTAACATCTCAGTGAAATTTTCTCATAAATCCCCTTCCTTGCTGACCAAGTGCAGTGTAATTGCTGATTTTGCAAGATGTGTGCTAATGTAAAGTGTGCCCCTTTTGACTCTCTCTCACTCTCTCTCTCTCTCTCTCTCTCTCTCTCTCTCTCTCTCTTTCTCTCTCTCTCGACTGCTCTCTGCTGCACCTTCTCCATATTTATGTCCTTATCAGAGCCACACATGGTATTTCCGATGAGTCTCAGTGTTCGCTCCCCGCCATGCCAGAGCATTGACTAGAACACCATAGTCCAGCTCAAAACTGGTTTGTGAGATTCCCTTGCTCATTGTAGTTAAAATAGCTGGCCTTGTAAATGCCAGAATGCATTTTTGCAGATGATTTTTTTTTATATAAAGAATGGTATCAAGTGCTTTCCGGAAAGGTGTTTAAATTATTCGACTTGGCTGCTCCACCCAGTAACACTTCTCTTAGCCGGTTAGCCTCACAGCTTTGAGGAAGATTTCCCCACTGCAAAACTGTGCTGATTTCTTTGTAATTAACCATAACTTGCTTAGAGATTCTTAGCGTTCAAGCTGTGGTTTAGAGCTTCAAAACACTTTTCCCCTGCTGTTGGAATCATGAAGTCCATGGTCTCCCGGCTCTTTTCTAAAAGCCTGTCTTCACAGAGTGGAAGGCTGCACAGCGTCTGCCCTATTCAGCTGTTGCGGCTGGTAATTTCAAAGACGTATTCACAGAGCCTGCGCTGCACCAGGCAGCTGTTGTGTGGTTACTGCGTGTTTGCAGCTCTGTATCTCCTTTCAGGTTTCCACTGGCGAGCGGGATTGTCTCTTTGAGCAAGGCTTTGTGCTTTCGCCGGTGCGGCTCGCCTCCCCTCCCGCATTTCCTGGGAGGGCTCTGTCCTGCAATCATTTTTCCATTCCAACTTCGCCTGGCCTGATTTACCGAACTGTTTGGATACCTTTCCCTGTGTCTACATTTGCATTTCTGCAATACGATTTTGCAGTTTATTTCATATAAGAGGGGTGGGTACAGATTGTTTCCCTTCGCTTCTGTCCCACCCCTATCATTTTTCTCCCCTCGGTTTATGTAAGCACTTGTCACATCCTTCCAGACCTGAGACCTGAAGCGTCACTTTTGGTTTTCTAGTGCTTGGACGGATGTCGTGGTGATTTATAAAGCATTCACATCCCCGTGCCATAGGCCGATGATACTATCGCTCGAGCAGTCTCTCCCCGCTTACCTAGCTTGGTCTGTTGACTCTGGAACTTACAGCTTTTTCCACGTGCTGTGCCCACAAGTCTGGTTCACAAGCTAGTCATGTATGGTGAGCTTCACTTCAGTCATTGCTGTGCGAAGCGCCTTTGGCACTTTTTTTTTAAAAATTCACATTCATAGACTGCAGCCACTCATAATTAAATCCTGTCAGTGTTGCATGAATTATTTTATCTAGTCATATTTAATTTACCCCTTTCTTCTTTTGGAAATCTCTAGTGAGCTTTAGGCTTCATCCTGTGGATCTTTTGTCTATTTCTGAAGCTAAAATTAGATTGATTACACATTGGGTCTTTGAATGCCTTTTGCTTATCCTCATACCAAGAATCAAATGCAACCAATACCAATCTGACTTTATTCTTTTGTTTTGTAGTACCCAAGAGCTGAAATCCATCTGAAGATGCTAAGTGTTCCTTTAGTTCAGTAGTTCTCAGCAGAGCTCATTTGTCCCTAGGACACATTTGATGAATTCTGCACACATTTTTTTAAATTGACACCTGGGGGGGTTGGATATTGTTGGGATCTAGTGGATAGGTACCAGAGTTGCTACAAAATGTTTTACAATGTAAACAGTAGCTTTTGCAGCAAACTTTATAATTTATCCTCAAATTCCACAGCATTGAAGTTGAAAACACCCTGTATAAGATAAAGTGATTCTACACGCCCTTAAATGTGGCAAGAAGACATCTCTGAGTCCCAGTTGTAGTCAGAGACTATCCTTTGGTAGAACATCTATGTTTTTAACTGTCGGTTTTAAGATTATGCAGCTGAATCACTACGGCTGCTAACTTTGCTATTAATCCTTGTGACCTTCTTCATTAGCTAGAACTAGCTATTTTTTATTAGAAAGTAAAGACTATAACCATTCATTCATGCATTCTGTGAGTGCCTGTTATGGCAAAAACTGCTAATGTGATAAGTAATAGCAAGGAAGAAAATGGAATTTCTTTTGGGTTTTATACTGTTTTGTTTGTACATTCTATCCAGAAATAATGATAAAATGGAGAAAAATATTGAGGTGAAAACAGAGTGCTTTGATACAGAAGAATAAGGCAAGGATGGGGAGAGATAGGAGCTTGCTTTTAATTTAGATTATGGGGCCATTGAAGACCTCTCTAAGGACATGACTTTCAGACGGAGGAAGACTCAATCACACATGATCAGAAGTGGAGGGGAGAACATGTATAAAGCTTCTAATCCTGTAGCTATGTTTCTGGAAGGTGCTAGTACAGGGAAGGTGTGCTAGAGCAGAGAGGAAGAGGAGGGGTACCTTGTCATTTAAAGCTATAGAAAACAACAGGTTTTCTTCCAAGTGAGTGGGGCCTCATTTTTATAGCTTCCATCATCCTCCCCTCCCCTTCTTCTTTAACTACTGTCTCCTCATTATTAGGCAAACCATCACACAATGGTTCCTCTTCCAACCCACAAGGAAATTCTGAAGCTGCCACTGTGTGAGAAGCTTTGTTGGGCAATGAGATCTTCTGATGAGCATTCAAAGACCATCCTTACTAGAGTGTGAAAAATACAGGGGAACAGGAAGATGAAGACGCTGGATTGACTCGAGCAGCATGCTAGGTTAAAGCCAGCTCGAGTGATGTAGTATAAGTGAAGGGAAAGAACTGGCTTGACTCAGAGGGACCTATCCACTTGACCTGTTTTGGAGGGAGTTAAGCAAAAGAAGGAATCACACCGATGCCTGATCTGCCAAATTATTTAGGGGAGGTACTGAAAGGCCTTTGGATCACCTTTTGGCCGTAAACTTCACACGCCTTCAGCAGACAGGATAGAACAGACCCCACGGTCAGCTCCAGCTTCCTTCTATGATGAACAATCTGTTTCCTGCATTCCTCAGATTCAGTTTCCAAAGCAGAGTTCTGAGAAGAGGAGTGACCTGGATTGAATCAGAGTGTCATCTGCTAGCTCTGCTGTAGAGAAAAAGAAAACCATAGGAATAGTATCTTGGTTTTCCATCTGTCATAGATGTGAGACAGTTCTAGCTGTAGCCCTTCTAGAATATTTGGCATGATTATCTCAGTCAGTAGTCCACAAAGAAATAGCGATCATTCCTGCATAGCCTCATTCTTCATAATTTAAGCAAGTGAATCATCAGTCAGTGCTCTCTCCAAAGAATAAATTCTCCTGTATTTAAGGACTAGTGTTTTTTTTTTCCTGGGCTGAATTTTTTATATCTACTTAGAGTCAAAGAGAACATTGATGTCTAAGAATGTAGCTTTTCTCCAAGCTGGGGAGTCAGCTATCACCTCCACTGAGTAATCTACATTGACCTTTCCAAATGTTTTCATCTAGAGAAAATGGTTCCAATGTCTTCCACCAGAGGAGTGTCTAAGATATATGAGGTTTCAATATGCTCAAACTCATTGTCTAGAAATCAAGTTCGGTCATTTTAATCAGTTTTCCATATTTTACATTCAAATGAAAATGCTCTTTCTCTTCACTAGCTCTGATCTTCACTGGAACGTGTGTAATTGTCTCTAACTCTCCATAGATTGCTATACCAAGTTCTTACTTAATCAGCCTGAATCAAGTTATAAGGGGTGTTAGAAGGAATGAGATAAGGAAGTGGGTAGACTAACAGTGGAACCCACCATAGTGTACCTTATCCTTTAAGTTCTTTGCAAAACAACCAAAATCGTTGCAACAATGACAATTAATATGCTTTGCCTCACTGGTTCACACAATGTGTAGGTAAAGTGGTGTTAAAGGATATATTCTTTAATGGTATCAGCCTAAAGCTACTTTGTTTCTAAGGCACTGTACTATTAGGAATAGATTGCTTTTTGCTTTTCTGAAAAGCTGATGTTTGTTTTTGTCCTCCCATAACCCCTCTGGTCTGATCTTTTAAGGACAGGAAAGCTTCGTGTTGAAACATGTTGATTTCCTAGTATTGTGGTGTGAACACTGTGTCCCCTGGCTGCCTCTTCTCCAGCTTTGTCAATGTTCCAACGCTGAGAAAGCTCAGTCTTAGGCCCAAATGTCTGGTCAATGGTACTTGGTGCCAACAAGAAAAGACTCATCTGTATGTTGGAGTATAAAACTGAGAACAGCTGCATCGCATGAGATGTGAACTAGACTAAGAATTTACAGAACTAGCAAATTAAAGCCAGAAGCACTCTTGAGAACTTAAGATACCGAGAATTCACAAACATCACAAGTAAAGCATGGTACTTCTTCTAAAGCAGAAGCTCCCTGCTACTGGATGAAAACCTCAAAAAATGGACACCTCTGCTATAGCTGAGTTATTAGCATCCAAATGACGAGAAGGGTAGAGATAGACAGCTTGAAAATATGCATGTCATTTGCCAGGTGAATCACAGTCCAGACATTCATTAATTCATTACTGTGGTAGGTAGCTACTGGTGTTAAGTTGGCAATTGAAGGCTGGAGCTCTGGGCACATTTGTAAAGCATTAGTAATTGAGTTAAGCCTCAAGCGAGCCTGCAAGAGATTGTCTAATTGATGGGGATAGACCCAACCCATAGTGGGTGGGATCACCCTCTGTGAAGATGGATAAAATGGGGGGAGTGGGTTAAATATGTTGGCATTCTTTAGCATACTTGACAAGCATGCGGTCTGGCAAGTGAGGTTTGCTCCTTTCTCAGCAGTCCTGTGGATATGGCGTGGCCAGGTACCTCAGTCCCTGATATTGGTGAGGACTTTTCTTGCCAAGCTAGATTAAGAACTGTAACTGGACAGTTGTAAGCCAGAAATAAACCCTTTTGTTTCCTCCATAAGCCTTTTTATTATGAATTTATCGGTAATGTGCAGAGTAACTACAACAATTACTGAAAAAAACTCAGAGCAAGTACTGTGTGGAATACAATGGTGGAAAAGATAGACACAAACTGTGACTCTATAGAGTCGACATTAGTGTGTGGGGAGAAGGAGGGAGAGGGTGAGAGATGAGAAACATTTATACACATAGATAGAAAATATAGATCCTATTTAATGTTAGTAATGGAGTGCTCTGATAGAAAATACTGAGGTGGGCTATTTTAGGTAAATCATAAGCCCATGAATTCTCTTGAGAAAGTGAGAGTTATGTTGAAATCTTAAAGGCTGAGAAAGAACGCTCTACATGGTGAGCAAGCAGAGCACTCCAGGGAGAAGCAGCAGCAGCTAAAATCATCCTGATGTGGAAAGAGACTGAAAAAGTTTCAGGAATTCACAGAAGACTCATGACTAAAACTTAATGAGAAGATGGGAAGAGCTCATGGATGGTATTATGTTAGGTAATGGCTGTTCAAAGATTTGTAGGTCGAGGAATGGAGTTTAGAAATCCTTGTAAGTCCAGCGAGAAGACTGAAGGATTTTTGAACAGAGGGATGAGATCAGCTGGTGCTATAAAGAACAGATTGTCAAACAGAAAAAGCAGAAGCAATAAGACAGAAGGAAAGTCTATTTCAGGCATCCAGGTGAGCAGTGATCAGGAGACAGCCATGGAAATGAAGAGCTATGGACAGTGGAAGGTATAGTGGAGTAATAATGAATCAGAGATTACCATGGATTGGATGTGGAATGAGTCAGTTAGGAAATTACTAATTCAGCTACTAAATCCTATATTTACTATTTGTCAGTCATGGTTCTAATTGCTTCCCATACATTAACAATGAATAAAGTAGATAAGTCTTTTCATTTATGTCCTTAATACTCATCGTGATCACTGACTTGAATAGTTAAATGCAAGCATCATGATGCCTTTTCCTAGGTTGAGGAAAACTAAGCAGGAAATGGGTTTAAGGGAATAAAAGAATTTTTGTCATTTTGTAACATTTCTGAGGCATCCAACAGTGATTTCTAGTAGTCAGTTGAAATTTGTGTAATACTTATAAATTAGGGAATAACCAATATAGAAATGGCATTTAAAGACAATTATACATATGAAAATGGATATAACACATACCTAACCTCTCATAGGGTATGAATGTCCCCCCAAAATGGCTTACTTGTTGAAGGCTTGATCCACATAAGGCCTCTACTTTCATCAGTTGATTGATACTGATTGACTCATAGCTGAATGTTCGAAGGTGGGGGTTAGTTATAGAAGCATATCCCCAGAGACGTGGCTTTGAAGGTAAACCTTGTCTGAGATCCTTCCTTTCTCTGCTTCTTGGCCACACGGAATCAGCAACTTTGTTCCTCCATGCCTCATGCCTTAGTATTCCACCTCACTCCAGCCATTAGGAAGCTGTTTCAGCATTGACCAGAATCTCTGACATCACGAACCACAATGAATCCTTACTTCTTAAAGTTATTTAGATTTCTTTTTTCTCCAGGTATTTTGTCACTGTGACAAAAAGTTTCTAATACTGAAAGTATGAAAAAGAAGAAAATTAAAGCTCTGGACTAAACAATGAGCTCCTCCAATATTTAGTGCTTAGACAGAGAACAGATGTAGCAAAGAAACCTGGGAGAGAGAAAGACTAGTGAGGAGAGGAAAAAACAAACACCCAGAGATAGTGTTTCATGCAGAGTCAAAAGGTTGAAAGAAAGGAATGGTGGCCATTTGAATGCCAGCGGGTGTGTAGTCCCCAGTATGATATGTATCCACACTGTGTGTTGTCTGATCCTCTGGTCAGGCCCAAGTCATGTGGATGAAGGTGTCACTCCCTCAAACAAGCAGGGTTTTTAGTAGTGAGAGACATTCAATCTTTCTCCATAGGTCTCTGGGGCATTTCATGTGAGCCAGGAGGTCAATGTAAAGTCAGATATAAGGACAGAAAACATTTTCTGGATTGTCAGTATGGAGATTGCTGGAGGTCATGACAAGAATGGTTTCAGCAGAGAAAAGAATAGAAACCAGGTGGATCAGAGAGTAGTTGAACAGAAGTGAGAAAATATACACAAAAATGGACAACTCTTTCTAAGGGAGTATGGGGGTACAGAGGCTGATGTGAGGTCAGGAGATCTTTGCTTTTTTCTTTTACTCCAACTGTGAGATGATAAAATATATTTGCCTAATGATGGAATCCTTCTTTTCAGGAAGCATGGGACATGAAGAAGTGAGGGAGGCAAGTGAGAAAGCGCAAGGCACTGAAATCGATCTTGAGCAGTGGGCAGCAGTCCTTAGCACCTTCCACTGTTTTCACCTAATATGGGCAGTGGCAGACATGGCCAGGTTCATTTTATGGTGAAAGAAAGACACGATGAGAAGAAGTACATCTATTTTTGTTTTGCTTTTCTGCTGCACTAAAGACTCCAGTGTTGACCGAAGGCCGTGGGACTAGTGTGTCTGTTCCCTGCTGATGTTACCATCTAAGAGCCAAGTGGGAAGAGATGAGAGTTTGGAACTGTAGAGACAGGCAACAGGTAGGACGAGTTCAGTCTCTCTAGTGAGTTTCCCATCCTTCTTTGATGTAGAAAGAGATCTAAGTCTTTTTTACTCAGTCACTTAGATTTGTGTGTCAGCGGGTGTGTAGTCCCCAGTACGACATATATCCACACTGTGTGTTGTCTGATCCTCTGGTCAGGCCCAAGTCATGTGGATGAAGGTGTCACTCCCTCAAACAAGCAGGGGTTTTAGTAGTGGGAGACATTCAATCTTTCTCCATAGGTCTCTGGAGCATTTCATGTGAGCCAGGCAGTTGTTAAGAAAGGACACTCTGTAACTGAGGAGCAAAGAATTGGATGGGGTTATGTCCAGTCACAACTGTAGAAATAGCAACAGAAAGGGGTCTCATTGCTGGGGACTGGGAGTAAAAAAAGGATTACTAGTGACAGCAGCATTCATCAACATATCCATATTCAATGACCATGTTCCCAGAAGGAAAGATGGCAGGAAATTGTACCCCAAAGGGACCAGACTTGACTTAGGATTTTGTGCATGATATTTTACTTAAGATTCATAGTACTCCTATGAGGCAGGCTTTCTTTTTTCCCATGAATTTTGCAAGTAAACAAATTCAGGCTTAGAAAGCTAATATGTTTTAGACTTCCTAACTAGTAAGAAGAAGATCTGTAATTTTATCTTGAATTTGTCCACAGAATGGTACTCTGACTTGCTGATTTCTCAATGAGTGGTAACCGGTAGAAAGGACAAATCAAGTAGAAAGTTGTTCTGGTACAATTAACTGTGTGAGGCTGTTACTACTAGTGTTTAGCCTGGGTGGTGTGGTAGCCTGTTACTCCTTGAGAGATTCTGCCCTAGACTTCCACATGATGTGCAGAAGACTATCTCTTCCATGGGTTTCCAGGGAGTCTTTAAACTTGAAGGACTAATGAGAAGAAAACAGAGCCTCATAAGGAAGACTCGCCAATAGAAAATAGATCTCGATATTTTTCTGCCTTTCCCCAGCTCCATTTCAGTATCTTCTGCCTCCCCCAACTTTGTCACATTGTGCTAACTGGATATACAATCTCCTTACTAGCCAGCTGAGCTGGGTTACAGCCCTCTTAGGACCTGGTTAGCCAAGCAAAACTTCATGTGTTTAGCTATGCAAAGCACATCGTCTAGTGTTTACATGTTGAATTGTTTATGATTTGCTCTACATCTGATCAGGCAGAGTCAACCACCAAAACTGCTGATCCGTGGAAACTTCGCAGCCTTTCCGGGCTTAATAACGGCTATAGCTACAGCTTATTCAAAGAGAGAAACAGCCTTTGATGAGCTGTGCAAGGACAAATTAAGATGTGACTCTCGCCAAGTATTTAGCAAAGTCCGCTGCTGCTGGCTTTACCTGCAAAGAAGTAGAGATGGGATGCCTGGGGGGGGCTCTGTCACCCCCTCCTAGACTGCAGGGGGAAGGGCCAGGACCCTTGGCACATCAGCGAAGGACTTTTCACTGTTTCACAAGCAAGAGAGCATCTTGCAAAGAAGGTCCTTTCTGTCACCTCTTCCAGCCATAGCAGAGTTATATCATTGTCCCTAAATTTCTGTTATTTACTTCTTTAGCAATAAAACCCTCCACTTTTAGGGAAATTTCTGGTTAACTGCAACAGTTCCACATTTCTCCCCTGTTTCAAGTTACATAACTCCCTTGCTATTATAAATACTTGATCCCAATAACCCAGGGGAGCTAGGGATTTTATTCTAGTTATAGTTTCAGGACGTAGTCCATCGTGGCAGAAGAGTTACCAGCTGAGGCTGAGGGAACAGGCCACACCAAACCCAAAATCAAAAAGAGAAGGGCAAAACCAATGTATCCCAGCCATCTTTATACATCTATATACCACCTTTTTACATACCCTGCCCAAGGAATGGTCCACCTTCTGTGAACTCAGTCTTCCCCATAAATTATGCAATAAAGCAGTCACTTACAGACCTGCTCATGGGCCTGTCTTAATTAGATAATTCCTCATAGGTGTTTACAGAGACACACCTCCCAAGTGTCAAGTTGACAGCTGACATTATCTGGCAACATCCCCATTTCCAGCTGCATATTGCCATGTATCTGAGTTCTGAACGAAAAGGAGAAAGTAGAATCGCCATAAGAAACTTCTGGGAAATATCTGTAAAGGGATGCTTCTTAATTTTTCCTGCTGGTCAAAGTGTAGAAGAAATGACTGGAACTTGGATGACGATAGTGAACCAAAAGAAAGACACTATTATTCTGACTAAACAGAAGATATTATTTAGATAGAAGGAGCCTGGGTCCTTAAAACTTATGGCATTAAGATTGTAGCATGGACTGCTATTATATAAATCATTGATATTTTGTGGTTCCCACGGTCATCTTTAATCTATATTGTATACAATTATGCCTTAGGTGACTTCAAATGTTTCTAGTGACCCTTGGAAAACTACCAAGAGAGGTAGTTTAACTAAGAGAGGAAGCACAACAGGCTTTACCCTGCTAGGGCTGGTGATTCTGAGGGCACTGTGAGATCTGATATTTTTAATAGCTAACCCTTAGTCATAAATTGGTGTGGGAAATTCCTCTTAGTTATACCTCTTTTGCTCAGCAATGCTAAGATTTCTACAGTGTGGTTCTTTGATAAAACTGAATTCTCATCCCCTGTTTGCAGGATACTTTCCCTCATGGGCTTCCAATCTGCCACATACCATACATCTGAATGCCAACTATTTTCTCCTTCTTAGAATGACCCTTGCCAGGAGCTCCTGATGTAGCCTCCAGCCTTAGAGGATCTCATTCTCACCCTTCCCCATCCCTCCAGTCCTCAGAGGTAAGAATTGCAGAGGTCAGAAGATATTCTCTTCCTAAAGGCCACAGTCTTCCTGCCTTTAGACCTTATTCTAAATACTCCAGCCTGCTTCCAAGGCCGACCATTTTGAAGTCAAGGAGGCAGGTCAGCTCTTTTCAAAGAGTGTGGATGAAACTTGAGTGTGAATGATATGTCCACTACCTGTCTCCTTGCCTGTGCTAGCGGGACCCCTCACCTAAAGCTTGGGACTGGTTCTACTCTCTCTGCAATCTAGTTTAACATCCTGAAGAATCCAATAAATTACAATTGCAACCTTGGCCTCAAGGACATCATGAAAGAGGATTCGTGAAAGTAAAAGAATAGGACATGTTTTATTTAACAATAGCCGGGCTTAATGTATAACTTTAAAATATGTAGACAGATGGTATGTGGGCTTCTATTTGTGCTTCTACCCAGGGTGCTCTGAGTGACACTGCCTGAGTGTCTTACTTTGTGGTGTGTGTGTGTGTGTGTGTGTGTGTGTGTGTGTGTGTGTGTGTGTGTAAGACCTACTGAGCAAGGGCTGGGGCACGACATGTCCTAGAGCACAGGCTAAATGCAATCAGAGGATTGTTTCCATTAGAAACAGAGAGAAAGAGCAAGTGCTGCAGTTTCCCTTCATGTTGCTGATAAATACAGGATCAAACAGCTTAGGGAGCCTAAAGGGTTTATTCCTGCCCATGATTCTGTTACACTTCATTAGCATGGCAGGAGAGTACATACCAACATCAGGAACTAAAAAAATTGACCACACCATAACCACAGAAATTACTGAGAAAGGAACAAACTTTCTCACTTGCCAGCCTGTTAAAAGTATGCCAGACTATTGAACCAACTCTCTTTCTTATCCACCTGACCAGGGAGGGAATGGTCCCACCCACTGGGGGCTGGGTCTTCCCACATAGATTAGATAATCTTCCATGGGTTTGCTTAGAGATTGCTTTAACTACTAATTCTTCACAGATGTGCCAAAAGCCTTTATTGTCAGATAGATATCTGTATCTAACTGGCACAGCAAGCTAGGTGTGGTAATTAGAAGACTAAATGGAACAGCAGCTGCAAATACAGCAATCCCAGGGGAGAGGGATAGAATAATATCACAGCTCCTGGTCACACAAGCCAAAGACAGAAAACATCAAGGAGCAGGGGAGAACTTGACTATGTCTCTGGGTTTGATGAATTCACAGACACTGGAATCAGGGAATGGTTCTTGTCTCAGTAAGTCACCTGAGGCTATTTGTGTGCACTCTGCCAGTGTAGCAGGGAGTTGGGGAAGGAAGCCAAAGACAAATATCAGGAGCAAGGCAGTGTGTGTTTCCAGGTGGATCTCTAGGTAGATATATGGCCATGAAAATAGCTCATTATCTGGGTCTACTTTCGTTGGTAGAATGGTCGATGATTGAATGATACTCAAACCATGCTCATTTAAACATAGCTTTTATTGCCACTCCTCGTTGCCGATATACTCTATTTTTTTGGATCATGGTTTCCTTTGGAAGCTTAAGAGACAGCATGGAGAATCTGACCCAAAGTCCTCAAGATCCTAGAGGCAACCCAGAGATGTTCCTGCCCCTCTCCAGGACCACGTTCTGGTGTCCAGGACCTTGGTGATCTCTGCCCATTTCCAGTGATGCACCTGTTGCATCCTGGGTATGGAATATGCCTTCCCCCAATACCATGCACTCCCTAACATGACCAGTGGCAAAAACGTGGGCATCGGGGGCCATGAGATAGAGTTTGGACATGGAGACAGATGTATCCAACCACGTGAGCATCCAGCTTCTCATAGAGTGGGTTAGAGGAGAGAGTGGGGGAGATGGGGAGACTATGAGAAGTCTGAGGATTCCTTAAATTGAAACTAAGATTCAAGAATATCATGGAGGTGTATCTCTCAAGATATAAGACTATATGATATATTACTTTCTTTGGTGCTTTTCACTTGTTTAGGTGTAAGGACATGTTGGTTTCCATTTGTCCTCTGTCCTGGACCCCACACATATTAGAGATCTGTACAAAATAGCACAGGAGGCCCTTTGATGCATCCTGCAGCCAAGGAAATGCTGGAGATCCCTTCCACAGTCTAGGCAGAGGCTGGCGGGATAGGGAAGGGGCATGCTAGCAACCTGAACACCCAGTGCCTTTTGCATCCTCTTCTCTCCGTAAGCACTGTGCTTATTCCTTCACCACCATAATACTACAGCTTGGCAAAATATTGTCATTAAACATGTAAAAGCCAGGCCTCTGGAGGTTAGACAGTGCCTGTCACTGCTGGCCTGGGTAGAACATCTTGCTGTTTCATGGTCTCTTAAAAGCATTATCTTGTTTATTCTTCACACTTAGCCTGAGAGGGTAGGTAAGGCTGGTTTCATCACTCCATCAACAGACAAGAAAAACCAGGCTTAGGGAAGTTAAATTGCTCCAAGAGCTCCCAGAAAGTAGAAAGAAGGTATAGGAAAGAAACCCAGCCTTTTAATTCCCACTTCAGTGCCCCTTTCACTCTGCAGAGCCCCAATTTAGTTTAGAAGCAGAAATGGCAGAAAAAAGTGTCAGCTTTCCTTTCTCGAAAGTGCCTGAGACCTGTACCTGGCCAAAGGTTGGAATGTCTATTTATGAAGCCTCTCTCACTATGGTTGGTGATGACATGTCCCTGCAGCAGGCCAGGATAATGGGGAAGATGTAGATAGGTCAACTAAAATTACATAATTTGATAAAATCCCAAAGCTTTTACAATGCATAAATGATCCATTATATAAGATTTCAGAGGCCAAAGGTAAAAATTAAAGTTAGGGAAACAGTCTAAGAATGGCAGGTAGGTGTACTGGACCATGAAGTTCCCTCCCTCTTGGGTGGTTTCAGACCAATAACCACAAAATTGGAAGCTCATGTGTGTGTGTGTGTGTGTGTGTGTGTGTGTGTGTGTGTGTGTGTGTGTGTTAGATGTGTGAAGTAAGTCAGTAATCAGAGTAGCCATGTTTCTTCTGATAAACTGGCACCTTTGATGTGTTCACAGAGTGGAAGGGTGAAGCCAGGTATAGCCCTCACAGGGAACTTCCCTCCAACCGAGCTGTCGAGCTATTGTGGCAGCTAATATATGCTGTGTAACAAACCAATACACAGCCTTAGTGATTAAAACAGTAACAATCAGTGATGAATCGTGTTGTTGTTAACTAGGGAGATGTGAACAAATGTCTATGCACCCCAGATCGAGTGCCAAGGAGAAAAGGAATGATTCTGTCCAATTGCAGGTTGGTGAGCCAATGAGTTTATTTGACTTACGTATAGGCACACAGGTGATCTCAAGTAGCCGCATCACTGAAAAGTCCTACTCCAGAATGGGCAGTTACCTTCTCTAGCTGCATAGCTGGAGTCCCTGCAGTCAGTCTTCCACTCTCTGCACCTCTGACATCCCTGGAGACCACTTGTATCTGGGAAGAGAATGACGTGCAGCTGGGAGGGGGGAACAGAAGGGAGGGACTGGAATCTCAGGTGAGGGTAACCCTGTGCTGTGAAGGAACATCAGCAAGCCTGATCGTATTGATCACAGGTGATCAATCACAGCTTCTCCAGGAAAGATGGCAACGGTTAGGTTATGCCTGGAGGACACGGTCCCACAACATCATACTTCTGTAACTTAGGCATTTGGGCTGGACTCGGATGGGCCATGCAGCTGCTCTGACTCAAGCTTGTCACCATGCTCGTAGGATCCTTGGGGAGGATTGTTTCAATACACCCTCATCTTCTAGCAGCCTTCGTTCTAGCTTTGTTTCATGGTTTTCAAACCACTATCCTGAACCTAACATGGAGACACATTGAAGCTTTTCTTACATCCTGAAGGCTCTTGTCCTGTTGCCAAGAGCGCCATTACAGGACCAAGTGGCAATGGGAAGAGGCATGCAAAGAAACCATGACAACTTTTCTTTCTTCTATCTACTACAGTCTTTGAAAGTTCCACAAATGACAAACTCGATGTCCTTTCCCCATCTGTATATGCAGTGCATCTGTGTGACACAGGGAAAAGGTAGGGCCAGTAAACATTCTGATTTACCAAGGGGAAGAATAGAAACATGTTGCAATTACTTATTCTAGCAATTCTGCAGTCACTGAGGCACATCTCTCTTCTGAGATGCAGCAAATGATCTTTAGTAGGGTCTGGGTCTGTTTCCTGGTTCTTTCCATCAAATGTTCTCCATTCGTATGATCATCTTTTCTTATTGCTGTGACCCAATACCCGACTAAAACCAATTTAAGGGAAGGAAAGTTTGTTTTGGCCTTCAGCTTAAGGGATTATAGTCCATCCACAGCAGGAGCAGCCAGTCACGTTGCATCTGTGATCAGGAAGCAGACAGTGATAAGTGCTGGTGCTCACCTCACTTTCTCCTTTTTATGTTATCAGGACTACAGCCCATGGACTAGCGCTGCCCATGTTTAGGGTAGATAGTCTCATCTCAATTAACCCTATCTAGTAGCTCCCTCCCAGACATACTCAAAGGTTTGTTTCTATGGTGATCCTAAATCCCACCAAGGTGGCAATCAAGATTAGCCATCAAACCATTGCTCCCTGGAAATATCCATCAGTTCATTGCCTTGTAACAGTTATTGCAGGGACACTTGATATACATTAGAAAAGATTAGAAAAAAGCTTAATACTCAGCTATGTTCAACTCACAAATAGTCAGTAATAAATGTTTATTATGCAGAAACAAGGTTTTTTAAAGGCTTTTTAAAAATTTCTGTGATTTTTGCATGTATGTGTGCATGCGTGTGTGTGCGTGCGTGTGTGTGTGCGTGTGTGTGTGTGTGTGTGTGTGTGTGTGTGCAGGCACACATATGTATATGCCTGTGAAGGCCCAAGAATAACGACAGGAATCATCCCCTATAGATTTGCCTCTGCATTGTTTTGATTTGGGGTTTACCAGGTTCCACCTTCCAAGACCAGAACCACAGGGCACTGCCATTTCTGCTCAGCATTTTTCTGTAGGATCTGAGGATCCAAACTTAGGGCCCTTTTGCTTGTGAGGCAAAGGCTTCAACCCCTGAGCCATCTCTCTAGCCCAGAATCAAAGCCTTTTAAAAGGAAAAATGCATTGGCAGTAAAATCTGATCATATGTTAGTGACTTCTTAGGTGAAAGGCAACTTAAAATGAGAGCACTTTTCTTCTTGGATGCTGGCTAGAACCTGGTAGTTTAGGGCTGTATAGGTTGATATGTGGCTTCCATTTTTAGCATTTCAATAATGCATACTACAAAAAGGTATAGTCCTTTGTACTGAGGAAAGTGCTAACTACATGACCCATATATTTTTAAAGTTACTTTATATATTTGAGAGAGAGAGAGAGAGAGAGTAAGAGAGAGAAGAGAGAGAGAGATCATACACATGTCACACATGTGGAGGCAAGAGGACAACTTTCAGAAGTTGTTTCTCTTCTTCTAACATGTGGGTTCCAGGACTCAAACTTAGGTTGCCAGGTTTGCACACAAGTTGTTTTATAAGTCAAGCTACCTCACCAGTTCAAACGACTCATATTTTAAGCATTATGTCTCAGTAAGATGCCTAACATAGCTTTTAGGGATACTCTCTCCTAGTGGCCATGTGAAAATGTGTACATGGGTGGGGGGACAGGGGATTTGATTGTTGCTATATTTGAGGGGTGCAAGTGTCATTGCATGTTTTGGAATGTTAAAGATCACTCAGCACAGTGAATAATTGATGTATGATCTCCATGATATGAACATGTCCTGGAAGACATTAATGGAAGGTGAAAAATCTGTTTACCCTGATATAAGATTAGAGTTTGACTCTGTGTTTATATAAACACAGCCTATTTGGGGGACAGTTTAAATGTATATTGAATTTTCCAGGAGTACAACTTCCATTTAAGTGGAGAGAAGATTCTATTTTGCTTTGTCAGGAGTTAAGCGAGAGTTGTTAGCCATGTCAAGAAATGGTACCACTGATGATATTGCCACTCAGAGCCCTCAAGTTGTCAACACTTCCCCTTTATTGATGGCATTTTCTGCTTTGGCAATAGTCAATACTTCTTCACATAGATACGAACTCATGTTTGTCTATTCTGAATTTTTAATGCGGTCACATCTGAGTGTCTACATATTGGAATGCATTAGTATTTTATTATAAATTTCATTCCTTCTATTTTTTCTTTAGACTACAGTCATGACATTATATTATATTGCTTTTTTTAAACCTTATATGTGAAGGTAAAGTACACCATCTGTGACTTTAATCTCAAAATAGTAAAGAAGATATTATTAAACATTTCCTCTAAAAAAAGACATTGATTCTGATAGTGTTTAGAAGCACCGTCCTGATACAAATTCAGGATAGAATATCTATAGGATAGAAAAAGCACAGTTGGAGCAGGAGAAAGGGTCCTTATCCATGAGCTCATACCCAGGGTCATGGCCAGACAGAAAGATGGGATCTGGCTTTGGAAACTGATGCTTGGTTTGTTTAGAAGCTGGTTTGCAGTGCCAGGTTTTCCCTGTAAACTCACAAAGAAAATGATTTCTATTTTTGTGGACATTTATTTATTTAGAAAGACATTTGTTCATTAATCTTCATTCCAATCTGCTCTAGAGTTTTGCCATTGGTTTCTGACTTCAGGTTAGTCAGTCAATGCCCTGGGATCCTGGGTAGGCAAGACATTGTATGATGCTCAGTTCCTCTCTCTCCACATACAGAATCAAGCTTGGTGGTGACTTGACGTGCTGGCCCTCAGCCTTTTACCCCAGGTAAGAAGGAACTGCATTCACCTTCAGATATGGGCCCACCAGTGTTCAGAAAGCAGGTAAATCTCACTGATGTCAGGACAAGGTATTGCTTTGTAACTGGCTTGTCTTCAATCCTGGCCACAGTTTTACTCCTTTGATTCAATCAATAATACTGGTGGTTGGTCACCAAAGTTTAGTTTCTGGATGTTTTGGCATTTCTCAATCCATGAGGGAGGACTTGAGTAAGTATTTTAGGAGGCTGATAGTGTGATCTGTAGTAAAGCAGGTAGGAGGAATTTGGTTATTATTTATTCAAAGAATAGTTGCTTCTTTCGATTTGTGAAAGTGACCCTTAAACAATGTGGACCCTCAAATGCCTCCCCTGGCCTAATGAGGTTCAGTAATGATGGATGGCATGTTTTCCCCAGAGCACAAAGATAGTCAATCTGCGCACCTAACCCTTTTTCATCAGCACGAGTGCAAGAACTCTTCACTCCGTTTGCCTCCATTCTTGCCCAGGCCCAACAAAGCTGTTAATCTTTTGCAAATAGTAAATCAGCTATTTTGCTTTTTTGACACCTTCCTTTTCCATCTCTGCAGTGCTGATAGAGGCCGTAAACTAACCAGTTGGCACTTTAAAAGCGCCCTTCTTTCTTCTATCCTAAATTATATCTTTTGGGAAATAGATGGATCTTACTTGTCTGTCGGAGCTTTCCTTTTTAAAACTTCACTGGCCATGCTCATAGGTGCAAGTTTAGTCCGTCCATCCATAGTATGCTCATCAGACTGTTACAAAACAACTGGGAAAAGCAACTTAAGGAAGGAGAGATTTATTCTGACTCATAGTTTCAATGTTTCAGAGATCAGTTGGCTCCACTGTTTTCAGGCTATACTGGAGGCAGAAACATGATGGCAGAAAGGCATGGCGCAAGAAAGCTGCTTATTTTACATAAGTCAGGAAGCAGAGAGACAGAAAAAAGCACTCCAGGATACCCTGAGTGACCTGCTTTCTTAAATGAAGCCACATATCCCAGTTTCCACCAACTTCCAATAATGTGTCAGCTGATGAATTCATCCATGGATGAGTCCATCAATGAGGCCAGAATCCTCATGATTCGGTCCTTTCTCCAAAGCCCTGCCTCTGAACAATGCACTGGGGACCAAACATTCACCCTATGAGCCTTTAGGAATATTTCGTATGTAAATTGCAGCAGTTAGCTTTGCATCCTCTCTGCCATGTTATGGTGAGACACAAGATGTTTATAAAGCTATACAAATATCTGTTCTTAAGAAAATGCCTTTTGGGGGATGAAGAGACACCATCATATCCACTGTTGGAAATACCACGCTAAAAATTCATTAAGGTACTGCTTCCCAGTGCTGGAGAGATGGCTCAGGGGTTAGGACTCTGACTTGAGAGCAGAAAGACCTGAGTTCAGATCTCAGGTCCCAAGTAGAAATGCTAGGAGGAAACAGTGGTGATCTGTGCTTCTGGCCCTGGTGGGTGGAGCCTGGAAAATCCCAAAGCAGAGCAAAAAAGGAGGTAGAAGCTATCCAGGATGATTCCTGAAGTCATCCTTGGCCCTTCACAGAGATGTATAGTGCCCTCTGATAATACATATGCCACACAATAAATAAGCAAATAAATAAACAAATAAAGGTAATGCTTCCTGTGCATGGCTTTATTCAGTGCAAAAGACAAAGACTGTTGATCTCAAATGCTTCTTGTCTTCCTTTAGTTCCTGGTCATTTTCCCTTTTCTGAAAGATAATTGTCTCAGAGAGACAAAGAAGAGATTTTTCGGTGAGCATGTCTTACCATTTGTTCTTGGATACCTGGTCTAAATGAGCTGTTAGATTCCTGACTTGGAATTTTGAGCTAAGGCACACAGAGAAAGATTGGAGGTGATTCACACCGATGACCTGGCTCTAGAAAGATCCACAGACAACTGCTGCTGAGGATGTAGTCAGAAGAGCTGGTGTGTCCCTTGGCCTTGTTTCTGGAGAGCTGCCTCTACATCCTTTTAGTTAATGCCTCTTTTGCTTAACTTAGCAAGAGACCATTTTGAGCAACTGCAACCAAGAGGTTAGCTAACATGCAGACCCTGGTAGAGAATACTAGTGCTGCAAAATGTCCGCCGCAGCTAATGACGTGGGAATGAAGAGGGATCGCCAATAAAGAAGACAGCAGACACATGGCTATGCTAGTGAGCTTGGCTTTCAAGTGAAACAGCAAGAACATGACCTGACTGGCAAGAATATGACAATTATGGGGTGGGGCAACAGCATAACACATTTGAAAGTAGTGTCTACAAATAGGTCTGCTGTTTGATCCTACTACCCAGAGGTGTTCATGCAGCACAGGGGAAGGCACATGGGGTGCAGAGAGGAAAATAATGGAGGTCTAGACGAGTCTCTCTAAAATTACAGCAAAAATGGTGCTGCCTTCTCCTAGGAACCTCAAATTCCACTTTCTCTAAGATCAAGGCAAGAATCACACATTGATGAGGTTTCACTTGGCATTCCTCCCATCACCTAGAGCCACCTAATATTCTCTCGGTCACGCCGGGTCACCTTCCGATGCTATGTGTTTATTTTAAATGCAGCAGAAAAGCTGCATCATCAACGCTTGTGGAGGTCGCGGGCTTCGGGAGAGGACCGGGAGGCTGAAGGAAACTTTTGTCCCGTACTGCTTGGAGTGTGCCCTTTCAGAATAGAGGCAGTGCCCCTCCCTTAGTTTGATCCCACCAATGATCCTGAGCTGTTTCCTTATTTGGTCACCTGAAAGAGTTAACGCTTCTCCCAATAACTCAGCATAACAGAATGCCGATATGTAAATGCCACAGCAATATTTATGATTTGCCAGGTGATCCATTCGGGTTTGTAAGTTTACTGTCTTCAGTTCGACGGGTGATAATTTTGATTGGATTTATGCATCCAATAATCAACTGGGAAATACTTCTGATTCAATAAGATACAGAGGCATCCATTTCAGTAAGTAATGTCTCTGGGTTGCTATATACTACTAGGGAATTCATCACATTTTTTTCAAGAAGGTTATATCAGATTTTTAGGACAGTTATATTTATCTCAGAACAAAGGCATACTATTGCCAGTAATACAAGCTAGCTCTGTTAATCTAGTTTGCAGTAATGCAGTCATTTTGAAGTCTAAATTCATGGATGTGTTTGGTGGAATCTGAAGCAAAATGAAGATGTTCATAGCCTTTGATCAAATGAAGGATGAGCCAATAAGAGCAAATGTACTATCCACTATTGCCCCAGCAGGCTGACTAGTTGTAGCTTATGTAATTGACAGAAAACACACAGATACAGTCACAGGCATAGTCAGTTAATGAGATGTTCATTTTGCAAGCACTGGTGTGAAAAAAAAGGGCTTAGTTACAATAGAACCTTTACCACCGTTTTCTGGTTGCACCACAGTGAAATCTTTACTGGATTTCATAGGCTCTCAACAACAGCCTTATTGAGCTTAGAGTGTCCTCTCCCTTGAATAGAAAATCAACACTACTGGATCCCCACAGAAGTGCCAATAGCTTTTGCAGGAAAAAAATATACAAGCAGATTGAAGTGTTCAAAGGTCTATTTGTGCTTTCTTTCCCAAATATCTTCACACTTGTACAATAGCAAATCTATGCACTTTAGCGTTCCTTTTCAGTTTCTGAACTAGAACTACAATGTATGAATAGTTGCTAATGTACCAAACCTTTCTAAGAGCTCTGTGTGTATAAAGTCATTTAATCCTTAGTGTGGTAGGCCCACTAAGTAGATGGCATTAAGACCTCACTTTACACCTAAGAGGGTAACAAAGTTTCACAAATAGTGATAATGGAGCTGGAGGATGAACCCATCTCTGTGCAGGTGCTGGAAGGACCCCATCAGTCTGAAAATGGGGTCTAGGCAGTGCATCCCGTACTCATGATGGCTGTATTACAACATTTTTCTTGAATTCTATGGCTCAAGTTTTCTTCTCTCTTCCCTGTCTTGTCTTTCCTTCCTTTTCTTCATTCTTTCTCTTCCTTCTTTCACTTCTCTTCCTTCCTTTTTATTTTTTTCCTGCCTTCCTTGTCTCCTTCCTTCCTTTCTCTCTCTTTTTCCTTTTTACATTCTTTTTAAATTCTTTTTTATTTAATGTTGAATACATGAACATAGTGACTTTATAATATTTTCAACCTTTAGTCCCATATTCCATCCCCCTTCTTTTTCCTCTTGTAATGTTTCATCTTCCCTGCCTGACTCCCTCCTATTTTCAAATCTTTTTACTTCTGTGGCCCACTGTGTTTCACCTAGTCTGTCTTTGATGACTTATGCCTGACTTGATTCATGCTTCATCGAGCATCCTAGAGCAGTAACTATACCACTGAGTAAAGCATCCTCCTTTACTTCCCTGTCAGCAGTAGTCATTATTGATCTCTCAAAAAGGTGTGACACTTCTTGAGATCTTTCTGATGTAATGGTGAGAAGCTGATATGACAGTTCCCATGCAATTCTTGTGTAAGGATACATATCTGCCATGAAATCTTGTACACCTTCACCATGTCATATTTTGGAAATAATGGCTGGCCCACCACCTTTCCACTTCAGGTTCTTACAATCTTGCTACCCCCTCTTCCACAATGTTCCCTGAGTCTTATATGTCCTGTTTAGTGACAAGCAGACACTTATTTTCTGCACTTTGGAAGTCATGCTTTTCAGTAATAAACACCTTCTGTTGTGGAAGAAGGCTTCTAGATTGAGAGCTGAATGCTTTTCCCATAAATGTAATTTCAAGCCAAATACTTCAGTTAGGAGATCAATGCCTTTTTACATTCTTGCATTTAAAAAAATTCTTTTTCTTCCTTTCCTTCCAAAGGGGATTGCACCTAGGATCCTGCACATAGGAGGCAAATGTGCTGTCACTGAGCTGCATCGTTGCCTCAGGTTTTGTTATCAGTAATACAAGCAGACTAAGTTAATCTAGTTTGTAGTAATGCATCTTTTCACAAGTAGAATTTGAAAAAAATATGTTCTAGCTTATAAGTTGGTCAATTTTTCTATATAATTAATGGTTCTACATCCTAAGGCAGACCATAGTAGGTTCAAAAAGTGATCTTTCTATACTTTTTTTTCTAGGAATTTGATAGAGTAGTTTTTAAGTATGTAAGTCTACCCTCCCAGTAATATTTGGTAATATTGTGAAATATTGACCATGCTTCAACTTTTTCCATACATATTCAAGTGTTCCAGTATCATTTATTATTGATCCATTAGTCCATTCTTACAATGATATACACTGCCTTAATCATTCTGGCTTTATAGATAATCTTACAATCAGTATAAATCTGCTGGATTTGGTTCTTTGTAAAGATTGTTTAGTCTATTATCCTGAATTATTTAGCATTCTTTGTACATTTTAGAATCAGCTTGCCAGTTTCTACAGACGGCATGCTGGTTGGAACTGTATTGAATCTGCAGGTCTCTTAAGAAAAGTGAGACTGGTTTTTCTCCTTCCTCATACCTCCTGCCAAAGGCATCTATGTCTCAGTCCTCTGAACCTATATATGTTACATTAAATGACAAAAATGGAATTAAGCTTGCTACTCAGCTGGCTTTAAAGCAGGAAGAATAACCAGGGCTCATCTAGTTGGACTCACCGTCATCACACAGGTCCTTAAATGTGGACAAGGTGGACAAAGGGGGAGGTCAGAAGGATGTAACAGAAGTGGACATGTTCTTACTGGCTTGAAGTCAGAGAGTTACCTATGAAAGAAAGTGGGTGGTCTCTGGAGCTAGAAAGGTAAGAAATGGTTTCTTCCTCAGAGCCACCAGCAGGAGTACAATCTTGACATCTTGGTTTGATGAGACCCATGACAGAATTCCTGAGCTGCAAGATAATAAATCTGTGTTATTTGAAGTTTCTAAATTTGTGGCAATTTGTCACAGCAGCCATAGGAAACTAGCATAATTGATATCCTCATAATATTGAATTTTCCAATCTATGACCGTGACGTGGTTCTCCATTTATTTAAACACTCTTTAATTTCTCTCAGCAGTGTTTTATAGTTGTCAGTCTTGTGAATGTTTATTAAATTTATTCTTAGGTGTTTCACATTTCTTGATGCATAGCAGAGATCTATTTATTTGAAACCGAAACCACTCAAGCCGTGAACTAGAAGAAACCACTTAAATTGTATTTTGATAAATTACTGGAGGCTAAGCAGGGACTAGCATCAGCCATTCCGGATACCATAGTGTGCTAGGGACCCTCCACCTTACTACACTCTGTCTCTAGGGACTCCATCAGTCCTCAGCGAAAAGCCAAGAACGGTTCCTGGTGGCTCTGAAAAGAAGAGGGGAAGACTAACTATGGTGAAATGTTTCCAGACTGTTTCCTGTAACGATGGCCTACGGACTGTAGGAAAAGTCCTTTCTAGAAAGCTATCTCAGTTAGAGGAAAGGCATTCTTCTCAACTAGAATACTTTTTTCTTTTGAGTGTGTGTGTGTGTGTGTGTGTGTGTGTGTGTGTGTGTGTGTGTGAATTGCTTGTAATTGTGGAAACCCAAGAGTGACTTCAGGAATTAGCCTGGATTGTTCTATCTCCTTTTTGGCTTGCTGGGTGTGGGGGAAATCCCAGACTCTGGAAGTAGAGACTAACACCTCTCCCTGATTGTTTTTTTAAATTTTTATTTTGTGTATGTGCACATGTATGTGAATGTGTGTGTGTGTGTGTGTGTGTGTGTGTGTGTGTGTCAGAGGGTACTGTATGTCCCTGTTGAGGACCAAAGGTAACTTCAGATGCTTCTACCTCCCTTTTGTTTTAGGGTTTCCCAGGCTCTTTCTACCAGCACCAGAAATGTAGGCTACCGATGTTTCCACCTAATGTTTTTATGTAGGACCTGGGATTTGAACTCAGGAACTTCTGCTTTCGAGGCAGAATCTTAACCCCTGAGCCATCTCTCTAACATTGTCTTGTCTTGTGTAAAGGAGGAAAACATCATTGAGAGGGTCAAGGCTTGCAAAAATAAAAACGGTTCCATCATGGGAACAAATAGTAACAAAACAGGGAGAAAAGCTGTCCCAGTGGAGAAAATCCTGCAAAACTATAGGTCCAACAAAAACACAGAGATTGAGCAGAAGAATGTAAAATACATCAAATCTCACAGCTAGACACCACCACACTGGATTTCTGCTGAAATAGATGTAACGCACAACTCCTTTTGAGAAAAAGAAAAAAAACAGAATAGCACCAAGTCAACAAGGAAAATACAAACAAAAACATCAAAGAATTTTGAAACATCTACCAACCATATCTCCACCAAACATGAAGCAGTCAAAATTCTGCACCCTTGTAAGTTCTCAGGCTAATAGCTTATTTATTGTATAATTATAACATAACATAACATAACATAATATAATATATATTTAGCTTTTCTTAGAACTATTGTGAAAGAAGAGAAAGGGAAAATTATTATTTAAAAAATTATGCTATCTTCAAGTGTGTTCTGGCCCATCCTGCCTCATTTCCACCATTGCTGATTGCTCAGCTGACCCTTTTTTTTGATTAAATCTGCCAGATCTGGGTAAGGTTCTCACCAGCCTGCCAGTGTCCAGATTCGGGCTTTACCCTAGATGTGGATGGATCTTGCTGTCTTTCATAAAAGGGTTCTCTCTGCTAAACATCAGTTCATCAAGGTTGCTATGTATCACTGCTCTTCTGAGTAGTATAACTTTCATGTCATTTGAGCTTTCTGGGAATTAGCCTAAGAATAAAAGCCATCTACATCCGTTGCATCTTAACACTCTGTCTAAATTTTTTTTAATGCTTATCTGCTTTTCTGTTTGCCCTTACATTCTGATCTTGGTGTTGATGATCTCAGTTGGCTAATTGCGTGAATGACTCCTGTTTTTCACGAATCAGTGGTTTACTAATGTGTTCTTCAACTCTTCATCACTTTTTTTTAAACTTGGTTTTAAGAAGTCACATGGAAGATGTATGCTTCTTAATGTGTCCCACATAAAAATCATAATCATGAAAACTGTTTTAGCTCTCTGATTCAAGAATTTTGTGGATTTGTTTTATGCTGCAGACCATGGTATTCTCTCTGGCCTACTGCTTTTCTCTTTCTCTAGCAGTCAGCTCAAATCACAGTGGACCAGAGAAGTTTTATTTACTAATTATTCTATGTCAAAACAAGCACTTTTTAAAAAGAGAATGATTTTAAAAAGAGAATAATTGAAAATTTCTTGATGATTTCTGTGACCAAACTTTTGAATAGGGAAACCTGAGTTCAAGCTATATATCAACACTGCTTACCTACTTCTTAGGATCTGGTTTGATTTAAACTGAAAGTGAGATAATAGCATTTTCTGATGTCAGATTTGCTTGCTTCTCTCTGAAACTATGGAAAGAAAATGTAAGTTGTTACTGTCTTTAGGATTTTTGAAAATTAGCATAGCGGTTGAACAGTTAGTTATGCATAGTTATAAGAAAAAAATCCACTTAAGCTGGACTAATTAAAGAGAAGTTTATTGCAAGGATACAAAGCATCCAATTATAGCAAGTACAGCAGAATTTTGTAGAGCCAGAAAGTTACCAGTAAACTCTCTCTTTTGATCCTGTTTTCTGTTTTATCTTTGCGCTTTGAGGAGATTTCTGTCTTGGTATGATCAAATCCCAGTGTCAGATAGGCAAGGACACTCTTATCCCCTTTGCCTGTTAGTACCAGGAATGTCCTTCAGCTAAGGAGTGTAGACTAGAGACAATTGAAAGCTGGATAGAATGTCACATATCTCCAATACAAGGTTTTGACTGGTTGGTTTGTTTATTGATTTTTATTACCAAATATCAACAGTGATCTTGGAATTACACAGCAGGATGAATTCATCTAAGAACAAGACTTTGGTCTTTTACTACCTATCAAGAGGACATAGGCTTTTTTATTATATTTTTGTCTAAATTATTTATTTTATAGATGTTACATAAGTAGGTCATATCCTTCGATGAAAACCATATCTGTTTGTCATGATTTGATAAACACAGGTTTATGTGTTTGAATATTTGGTTGCCAGCTGGAAGGGAAGGTTATGGAACCTTTAGAAGGTGGAGTCTGGCTGGAGAAAGCAAGTCATTTAGACGGGCCTTGGGACTAAATAACTCAGCTCCCCCACCCTCTCTGTGTGTGTTCCTGTCTCTTCCTCTCTTCCCCTCTTTTTCTCTTCCCTTCTCTCCCTTTTCCCTACTCTCTTGATGGCTGCTATAACACAAACTGACCTGCTTCAGCTGCCACACTTGCCAGCAAACATTCTCCAGCATAATGGACTGCATTCCCTCTTAAACTGTGAACCAGAGGAATAGACCCTTTCTCCTTTAAGTTGCTTGAGTCAGTATTTAGCACAGAGACAGAGGAGTAGCTACAACATTGTTTTAATAGATGTTCTCAGTGTCTTAGAAAGATGCTTGATGAAGCCAGAAAGATGGTTACCTACGTCTACATTTATTCCTTGCTTCTTGGTAATAATGTTTGAGGCTAAGATAAAGCTTCAGTTAGATGTCTAATTGTGTATTTTTTCTCAGAACTTATCAGTTGAATATAATTCTTCAGAAACTAGTTGTGGGATAAATCTCATTTTTCTGTGTTCTCTTTCTCGTATGTGACATTAAAATCATTTATTCAACCTAAAGATCATGATTAAGTTTTTTCCTTCAGGAGTAAAAATTGTCATCACTTAAAAGCTAGAAAAGAACTAAAGATAGTTACTTCAATTTCTAAAAGCAGCACCTTAGTACTTTGCCTTTAATGCTAATAAATTACCCTAAAATTACCTTAAAATCTTTCTCTTTCTCTCTCTCATATAATCATAAAAATTATAGAAATTCTACAGTTGATGCCTAATACAAAAAATATATTTAAGAATAAGAATTCTCAACAACCTGTGTGTGAGTTACCCCTTATAATTTTCTGTGGCAATGGGATAATCCCAGATTGGCATACCATACTGCCCACCAGCCCACCTGGGCCATTCCAAACCCCTCAATTACAAATTAGTGTGTGGCCAAGGATAGCAAATTACTCTTCACATTAACTAAGAGAGCACACAATTAGAAAGACATAGCTGCAAGAAAGAAAGTAACTAAATGTACTCTCAAACCAAAGAGCAATGTGTTTCTCCTGATCGGCTCTGGGTTTATCTCCTCCTCTGCTCTCCTCCACTGGTGCAGGTGATTGGGGGAGTGCTGTACTAACAACAATTCCTAAAACCAAGGAAATCTGTTCTCCTTGGTTTGCCTCTCTGCATACCTTAAGCACTATAGAGTCAAGAATTTTATTTCCTCAAAAATGTTCTTAAAATTAAAAAAATTATTTAACATCATAGAAAAGACAGATTTTCCTTAAGGACATAGCATCCTCCTGGTTAATAGGACCTTCCCAGAGTTCTTATTATCTTACTGTCTGCATAGAAAATTGGGATACAGTACTCAGAAAGGAGAGGAAAAATAAATATGCTTGGCTAGTCCCTGTAATTGCTCATACCCCGGCTGCTCTTGGATCCTTGGTGAAAAGAAAAATCACTTTGATCAACTTCAAAGCTCCCAATTACCTACAGGATAAGAACTACAGACACCAATTTATCATTATAATTTAGAAACTCAAAGTATTTAAATACTATACAATGAATGAGAATAATTAATGTTAATATTATATATTTATGGCACTTCAGTTTTCAGAAGATTATAAAATACAGTATTGAATTTAACTTCCAAACTCTTCTTTTTGACATCCTAACTAAGATGTACATAAGAGAACATGAGAGCATATGGCCAGTTTACAAAATGAAGGATGCACTCTGGCTAGTCCTGCCTACACCCCCTACTCAGCCTACCACTTTGCATGCTGCTGCCTGATTTACGGCTGCAAAGGTCACCCTTAACTTCATCTCTCTTACTCCTCATCACCTTTCCTGGAGGGTGCACCTAAGTTTCTTCATGAGACAGTCAGCCTGCTCCATCTTTTCCTCTGCATTTGTTCCCTAGCCTGATTCTCATGCACTCTCAGTTTCACTCAGAGTGGCCTTATTATTGCTCAGTTGAGATCAGTGATTGGATGATATTTTATTTTTGCCAAACATTCTTCTTTTCCTTTTTAGTCTCTTGAGTCTATTTAAATATTGAGCACTCTAGATTGGCATGATTTGATGTTATTCTGAGATTCATAGATCAGCATGCCCAAAGCTTTATATGCATCTGTCATTAGAAAAGCATCCTTTCCTTCCATTTAATTGTTTACCAAAGTTTGTCTGAAATGTTACTGAGAAATTCATGACCAAATGTTTTAAAGGAACAAGGGGTTTTATTTTGGCTTACAATTGTCTGGTTACAGTTCCTTGTCCAGTTTGGAAGGAGAGCCCACACCAACACCAAGACCCAAGGGAACTGGCCACGCCAAATCCATAGGACTGCTGAGAGGACTTATCAGACCAGTGTGTCTGGTCAAGTATGCAGGATACCATCTTCCCTAATCAGCTCCTTCCATCTTTTTCATCTGCCCCGGAGCTAGCCCCTCCCACCAGTCAACTACTAGAAAATTTCCTGCAGGCTTGCTTGGGACCTAACTCAACCACTGAGTCTTTACAAATGTGATCAGAGCATGAACCCTCAACCATCAAACTGGCACCTTTATCTAACTTTGACACTGCTCAATATAAATTTTATTTTGCTAAATAACACCATTGCCATCCCTACTCTTATTATTTGTTTTGTTTTGGTATATTGATTCCAGTTCTTTGTTTTTTAACACACACATTTCTTTTTTTTTTCTTTTGCCCAAAATACAAGAGTCTTTCCGATTCTTTCCATGACCAGAGAACATGCCACCTGCAGTATGTGCAAAGAGGAAATAAAGGGTAGGAGGAGAGCATGGGTATTTTCTCATCCTTCTTGCCTTTCCCACCTACAGCTAGGATCACTTGGAGTTTTCTGAAAAACAAAACGAAATTAAAGAAGAAATCAATTCAGAGTCAGAAGAATTCTTATCTCCGTTTTCAGTCCTTCCGATAGTAAAGTGATATAAAGGACTAAGCCATGCATGCCCACCACTCTCCTATACATGTTTGCCTGGGAGAAGTGAATGGCTCCAAAGGTGTCCCAGAGAAGACAAGGTGAAACCAGTGACCACTGCCTCCAACGGAGGCCTAACAAACATGCTGGGACTGACCACCAGGGCAGCTTCTGTGTGGATGCAAGCCCGGCAACAGGTCCCAGGCTCTTCTGCTCAGTTTATGGCTGTAAAGCTGTCCCCATTAGCCAAATCATCAACTAGAGAGACCAAGGCTGGGACCACGGTAGCAGAGGATCAGCCACCACAAATATACAGAGGACGAAACTTTCCTTCATCAATGCTGCTATTTTGAAAAAAATGTAAGATTATGTCAGAGTTGGTCTTTGAATCAATTGTTAATGGTTCCAGAGTTCATGAATATAAATATCTTCTTAACCTCCTCTCTGGAGCCTACCAGTTTCCCTAATACTGATATGACTGATCACTTCATGATGTTCATTCACTCTCTCTTTCTTTTTCTCCTTCTCTCTTTATTCTAACATGAAACAATCTCTTTTAGTGAGAAATTTAACCCACTTACATTCATTGGCAATTATTGCAATTATTGGCATTATTATATGCCAAATTTTGTCAATTAATGCACTTGTAAAATATTGAGAACACTTGAAATGTAGCATATTCATAATCAGACATTCTTCATAAACCTAAACTGACTTTTTAAGGCACTACATAATAACACATCTTTTTTCTCCTCTTAACATCTGGTGACTACTATTCTACTTTCTCTCTCTACAAATTTGACTACTGCAAATCATATAAGTGTGATCATGCATTATTTTTCATTATGTATATGGGTTGCTTCATTGGAATGTATTTTCAAGAGTTGTTCATATTGTAGCATGTAGTAGAAGTTCAGACTTCTATTAAGACTAAATAATATTTTGTTTTATGGAAAAATCTCATTTTGTTGATTTGTTCATCCATCGGTGAACATTTAGGGTGTTTTTTAACCTCTTAGTTATTGCATCTTTGCTTTTAATTCTTTTGTGATTCACATGGAAATGGAATTTCTAGGCTACATGACAACCCTATGTTTAATTTTTTGAGTAACCACCACTGTTTTTCCACATGGTTTCACTCTTACATTTCCATGAGCATGAACAAAATGCTACTTTCTCACATCCTCTCTACACTGTTTATCCTCTGTCTGTTTCTTAATAATAGACATCCCCATTGATATAGAATGGTATCTCATTGTGATTTTGATTTGAATCTCCTTAATCATTAGTGATGGTGAGCTCTTTTTCATGAGCTTGCATAATTATTCATTTCCTTCTGATGTTCTCTCTTTTAGAACTCTTATTAGATGAATGTTGGATCTCCTGTATTTGCCTTTCCTGTCTCAATTCCTCAGTTATTTTCAGCTCATTATTTTTTACTATACCCTTGGAGATTTCTTTGGCTACATGTTTTCATTTACTAGTTCCATCTTATATTATGCAAATTCTGTTCTTTGCACCATCTGTTATTTATTCTGGTGATCTTATCTTTAATTTGCAAGGATCCTGGTAGATTATTTTTCATGGCCATCTGTTCTTTCCCTGATGCGAATGTCCTTGGTTTTTCTATTAACTCTATTTCTTCGGGAATTAGTTCTTCTGTGCTTTGACTTTGTTCCCTCTGTTCTGTGATGTTTGTTTTCTTAAAATGACTGGTGACTGCTCAGTATATATTCATATTTATATCTTTGTGTGTGTGTGTGTGTATGTGATTTTTGGGAATCATCCTAGATTGCTCTACCTCCTTTTGGCTTTGCTCTGGGGTTTCCACCTTCTAGGGCTAGAAGTGCAGGTCACCACAATTTCCCACTTGGTGTTTTTACAAAGGATCTAGGATCTGAACTCAGGCCCTTCTGCTTTTGAGCCAGAGGCTTAACCCCTGATCCATCTCTTCATCCCAATTTATTAAAGACCTATATTGACTTGGCTTGGTTTCTGGAATGCATTTCCTTAACCCAAGTGAAGCTTCCTAGTTTATTTGGCCATAACAGTTTTTGAACCTTTCTTTGAGACAATTAATTGATGGGCAAGAGAGCCATAAATCAGTAGTTATTCAAGACACTTGTTATTTCACTGAGATTACATAGTGAGCACATATTATCTATTGAGTCCCCCACTTTTCTGACCCCAATAACCACCCTAGGGATGCTCATTTATTTAGCAAGTAGAAGACTGTATCCTGCATGCAAACAATATAACCAATGATCCTGAGAGTAGAGACTAGTGTAGCTCTTCTGTGAATCATTAATAATTCACCCAGCCTACTACCCCAAGCCAGCTCTTTTAACTACTACTGTCCTTGATTTTAGTATTCTAAGGCATTTCTCAGGAAATTGCTTCTTTTCCTTCTTTCCATTCCATTCTTCTTCCCTTTTTCTTTCTTTTATTCATTCTCTTTTTTCCCTTTCTTTTCTTATGTATGATATGTAGGCAGAAAGGAAAGGAGAGAGAGAGAGAGAGAGAGAGGAGAGAGAGAGAGAACTCAAACACAATGCACAATACTTCTTGCACTCTTTCTTGTACAACATTGAATTGTACAGGTTCTTCAGTTTGGGGAAGATTTGCTAATTACTCTATCTTTCAGAAATTCTTACTTGCCCAGTTACTTTAATTTCTTTTTCTTTTTAACATTATCATGGATTTTTTTTCTTATTTTGATATTATTTATGGTACTTTGTTGGTTTTTAGAAAAAGAGAGATGTTTTTATTTGGTTAGAAAAATCTTAATCTAAAGTTGTCAGTTTAAGTTTCACCCTTGTTTTAAAGTCCTTGTTGTGATTCAAGTCATGCCCCCCACCTCCCTCAAAGTCTCCTCGATGCCCTTGACTCACACCATTTCCTTCCTTAAGGACTTTACAGAGTAGTTGCAACCAAAGGGAAATTGCTATTAAAAAATCCAAGTTCATCATAGCAGTTTCTGTCCCCCTGTCAGTCTCTAGTGATGAGTGGAAAGATTAGTAGCTCTGGAAAAATATTTATGGTGATCCCATGGTAAAGATCAGTGGGTAAATAGATACCCAGAGCCTAACAGCTGGAGATTGGCTGCACAGGTCAGCAGAGGCCTGGAGTTCCACTGAGAACTGAATTCCTTCATGTGATCCTATGGCACAAATTACTGGTAAGAAACCAGAGCAGAAAGATATACTGTGGGCAGAACTGGGTAAAAAAGACTAAAAAGATACACACACACACACACACACACACACACACATACATACACACTATTAGCTTTTTTTTATGTGAAACTTCTATTCTCCAAAGTCTAAGTGAGATTTGTTTTGCTCTAGGTATCTGCTCCTTTTATTTTTAGTTGGATATTTGCTAGTTTGGACATGAGCTAAGGCAGCAATAGTGAGGTAGAAATAAAAGTGAAAATAAAAGTCCAGGGATAGCAGGAACTACGATTCAAAGGTGACAGTGAGGACAGAGGCCTCTGGAATTCTTCAGGAAACACTGGGGAGGAAAGGAATGTGGAATTTTCACTGACATCTGGATTACATATTTGCTATTTGAACTTTCAGCCATTTGTATATGCATGTGTTCACTGCAAATGCCTTAGGTGTAGGAAGTATTATTTGTGTATGTGTATGTGCATCTGTCTTTTTACCACCCACAAGTCTGGCACAGCAGCATCCAGATAATGTACTTTCAGTACACACTTCTAAAGTCACTTAACATGTTTAGTTTCTCCATCCATCTACTTCGTTATGGAAAAGACCATCTTGTGAGATAAGTTGGAGTAAGAGCTACAGCTTGAGGATACCCCAGCCTTTTTGAAGATTAAATACATAGCATAACTATCTTATGACCAGTTATTAGAGCACTGAAACTGACATGAGAAAACATATACACAAACGCAAACATGAACACACACACTAGAAAGTATGTTCATATTTCGATGTATGATTTATTTGTTTAATAATCATTAATTCTAATTCATATAAATTAATGAAATCTGTGTGTGTTGTGTGTGTGTGTGCGTGTGTGTGTAAACAAAAGCAACCTGTTCAGAATGCCCGCAGAAGTCCTTGACCTTTCTCTAGGTAAACAGGTATTTGCTTTTTCCATTCAGATGTCATCCATCATGTATTATAGAATGGGTGGAATTTTCCAGTCAATATGATTCTGTCCCTTGGCCAGAACCGAAGGCATGATAACAGGATTCTTTCTGGAATTTGTGTCTCATTTATTTATGCTTCCCCCAGTAGAGTAGCCATTGCTTCCACAGACCTGATCCATGATGCACATGTGTGACCTGACTGCTGTCCTTTCTGAGTTTCCTTTTTCATCTTTCAGTTTTCAAAGTTTCTCAAATCTGACTCAAAAATTTCCCTTTTTGCTTAAACAGATTCAATTTCTGTTACCTGCAACCAAAAACAACTCTGACAGATTCAGCTCCTATACAAATGGTGTTTATTTAGATTTTCTATAAATAGTTGATAAGCTAATAAAATCTTTGGCTGCAACATTTTCTCAAGTCAACTTGGCTAGCTCAACCAGTTGCATCCAGTTATTGTGGTACTTCATCAAAAAGACAGTGTTTTCTAAGGCTTCGGAGTAGGTGTAAAAGGGGAGGCACATGTAGATTAAAGATAGAAGAGGATAGAAGCAAATCAAAGCAGTTTCTTTCAGATTTCTGTATGCTTTATTAATGACATGTCTTACTGGAGTGTAAAGAATGGAAAAACCCAGGTCCAACATTGTGCTTGCCCTAATGTCTAAAGAAAGGAAGCCCTTAGGAGGGTCTAACCACAACACTGCTACTGTGGACAAGGTTCCCTAATCAAATCATTCTGGTCTCAGACCCCACTCCTGGTTCCAGCTTGTCCCTGAGTGGCAGGTTTCTGTTTCCTTCCAGTTGTGGAACTATAAAAGCAAGCCGATGACATCTTTCCTGACATTGCAACATCTGTGTCCCACGGCCCCTGGAGTTCACTCAGACTAGTCCCCATGGGTCATGTGGGACACATCCTTTCCTGGGACAACAGTGTACACAGCTAATAAACTGCTGTCAGCTCCACCTGTGCCTTGTCAATTGTCCTGGGTTCAGCAGTCCTATCGCTGCAAGGCAGAAGCACTCCTTCATCAGTGGGTAACCGGGAGGTAACAAGACACCTACGCCAAGGCTGGTGTTTAAAAAGAAGATAAAGCCCCATCTGGGCATACATTCCTGAGCCTACCCTTTCCTTAGGAAAGAATGCTGAGGAGTTGAGAAGTAGAACAAAAGTTCCTTTGGAGGAAGTGAAAGTGTAGAGATCTCACTACCTAGGTTGATGAGAAGACTCAAGACTTCTCCTGCTTAGTTGTTCTTAGAAAGCCAAGAGGGCACTGGGATCACACTAGCCAGAAGACTGTATTGGGTTTCAGAGCATGTGAAGGTTAGTTACTCTTGGCTGTCAACCTCACCGGATTGAAGATGCCTAAGAGATTAGCTATCACCCCTTGGAATGTGTCTGTAAGGATGTTTCCAGAGATGATTAGAGAACGTGAGTTCTGGCCTAATCAATGGGACATGGTGAAACCATAGGGGTCAGGCCTAGTTGGAGGAAGTAGGCTGCTGGGGACAAGCTGTGGAAAGGCATATAGGGTCCTGGGCCCTTCTTGTCATCTTTGCTTCCTACATCATAACATATCATTGCCTCTTTCATATCTTCTCACCACCATGATATACTATCCTGTTACAGATCCAAACACAAAGCCAAGCGACTATGGCCTGGGATACATCCTTCCTACTCTGTAGTGTTTTGTTTTGTTTTGTTTTGTTTTCTGGCAGCACTAAGGACTGAACCTGCAGCCTCTTTTTTACATGATAGGCAAGTGCTTTGCCAGCGATTATTACCTCGATCCATTAAGTTGTTTTTGTCAGGTATTTTGTCATAATGATGAAAAGTCTGATTACCACAGGCCTCAAACAAATTTCATAATTTCATAATAATAGGAGCTGAATCTGTCAGAGTTTACACCTTTACTTAGAATGTATTTGTATAACTTCTTTTCATGTAAGAAGAAGATTTGGGATGCAAGCTATCTTTCTGATATCATGACAAGCATATCATTTTCAACAGTCCTAATAGAGTGGCTGTCAAATTGTTCGGTGGATTAATAGAAGTTTACCACCACTTTTACTAATTCCCCTACTCCTTTTATATCTGTTGCTAAGGTGTATAAGAGGCTTCTTAAATACTTATTTTATAGTGTGGAGATATGTTTGAGTCCAGACTTTGAGCCTGTGGAAGACTCTGGATTCTGGTTTCTACTTCTATAAAGTGGGGATAATACACTTTTGGGAGGAAGGCCGCTGTGAGCATTTAATGAGACCCTGTATATCAAGCCCAGGCACAGTGTAACAGATCCTAGCTTATGCTGGTTTGTACTCCATTCATCCTCTTAATTTGGAAATGGGCTGCTTACTCATCAAGTTATTTGAAGTAGGAAGAGGAGAGGTAGCTATATATTTATGGTTTGTGAGACACAAAAATGTATACAGTGATGTGTGCAATTTTCTTCTACAAGTGCAATGGAGTAAATGATTCAATAAAAGTACAAGAATGTGAATAGGCAAGTCCCTTGTGGCTGTAGATGTTGAGCAAAAAAAGGAGAGAGTAGGTTTGCTCCAAAGATCTTTAGGCATCATGGCCACGACTGCTTATAATCTTATAGAATCCCAAAGTTGCTCCCTCCCCACATCTGTTCTTCTCTGCTTGCCTGAAATACTTCCTCTCACTTTTCTATCAAGTTATAAAGGATGTGAAAGAACTCAGTTCTGGTGCTGAAATTTGTGACTGATAATATCTTGCCGCCCTCCAAAAAAAAAAGATATTTATTTGAATACAGGAATGTATCTTATTTCAATAGATATCCTAATGGTAAAATTGAAGAGCTGGGTATATGGTTTAGAACTTGGAATCTATATTACACATGCTGGCTTATCTCCTGCAGCTTTGCAATCTCAAGCAAATTACTCCTCTTTCTCAGACTCAGTTTCCTTACTTATAAAATAGAGAATAAATACTTATTTATAGTATTATCACAAAGAGCCAATGATATTGTCCAATGAAGCATTTAGACCCCTGCTTGCACTAATAAGTGTTGTCACAATTCTTTGTATTACTTATTAAAATACCTATGTGTTGGCACTGATCAACTGCACTCATCTAGAAAGCCGTCCCAGGAAGAGGAAAGGTGGAAAATCCTTTCTATCTGAATGAGTGTAAGAATTGGCTGGTTTGAGTCATTGGATCTCTGCTTTCCCTGTGCTGAATTCATAATTCTCACAATAGACCAAGCATTTCTTGTGTCTTTCAGAGTAGAAAATATGCATGCTTCACTGCTGAGGAATTTAATTCAAGATGAAACTTTTTTTTTTACCTATTTAGCATATTGTTAAATTGGCCTGACTCCCTATCTTCTGAAATGCACATTTTAGGATTGATGGATTTAGAATTTTTTTCACCCTAAGTTTAAATCATTAAGTCTTTTCATCTTCTCTTTCATGGATAAACATTGACAAAATGTAAGCAGCAAGTGTCTCATTTGAATGAAATGAAACAATCAGAGAAGGTGGTGGTTTGGATTTCGTTTGTTTTTTCAAGTTGTAGCCAGCTGGATGTTGGGGGCGCTCAGTCTGCCCTTGTGAATGAATAGGCACATGGCTTGGCCTTGCACTTGGCCAGGCGTTAATCATGTCAGTTAAGGAAGAGAGTGAAGCAACAATCTTTCTGGGGCAGATGTTTTCCAGCGTAGGAGAAGGAAGAAATTCTGGCAGCTAGTTAGCTTCTGCTTGAGTTTTGCAGATTTCTGCTTGTCCCTGGTTGATGCTGATGCATTCCCAACTGTCTGCAGTGGATGCACTGCTTTCTCCGTTGCCAGGATAGACAATGGGGTCAATTTTCACAATCACAGACATCTAAATGTGTTCAGAAGTTAACTATTTTAGACACATTACCTAAGCTAAAATAAAATAGCCCTGGTTGCCAAACATCTGGATAAACCTCAGAGGGGACAGATAATGTTTCCAGGAACAGAGAAACCCTTCTCTTCTAAAAGGACTATCTTAAAGAACAAGCAAAGCCTTCCCTGAGACAAAAGCTCCAACTTTCAAGCCAACCACGGTAATCTGTAGCTGGTGATCATCGCTGTCTCTTCATCTGTTACATGAGGATGATGGTTCAAACCAGACTCTCAGGCTACTTGTGAGAGTGGATTAGATACACTATTTCGTCCTGTTGTGCTTGGATTTTTAGAGATTTTTTTTTTCCTCTGGGCATTTATCCCAGAGAAACAAAGACTTACATAAACACAGAAATATGTAGACCAATGTTCAAACATTGATTCAGACAGTAAGAAGAGCCCATGTGTCCTTCAGTGAATGATTTCATGAACAGCCTGTGCACGCCCACCAGGGAACTACCACTAGGCTGCATAGAAGGCTTGGTAGGTAAAACTGGGGTGGTTCTCAAGTAAATCATGCCAAGTTTAAACATCTGACACTGTAAGTTTCTAGATCATAAGATCTCTCCAGAGAAAATTCCCCAACTAATTCATGTCTTTGATGGAAAAGCTTTCTCAAATAAATGACAGGAAACATAAAAAACAAAGAAGTCAGCGAATTTCTACCACGTGAATTTGTTTAGGTAAATCCCTTAACTAATTACTGGTAATTGCGATTCTCTGTTAAAAGCAGAAAATTTATCAGGAAATTAAAAAGGTTTTTTTCCTCTTAATACAGCACTAAATTTTTGCTCAACAATAACTGGCCTTTTCTTGTTTCAGAAAGAAGTGACTAAGAGGCAGAGTTCCACACAGCTAATGAAAATTAGTGCATATTCTTATGAGACAAGTATATAACAACATGAGCAATGGGACAGATGGCAGAATTAAGCTTTGTAGCTTGGAGAAATATCTAGTAAATGAGACAATTTTACTTAAATCTTCAGGAAGGCCTGGCTCAAACTCTCTGGGCCTTAGTTTTCTTGTTGGTGAAAGAGGGTGTTTAGACATAAGGAATGTGATTATGTGGTGATCATTCTGAGGGAGGAGTATGCTGATTGATATCAAAAAAGTTAAAGACTATTAAAGATTCAAATGAGGTAATCAGTCATTAATAAGTCTTCTAAGACTGTAATGTTAGGTCATCAGAAAGGAATCTGACAAGCAACTGTCTGGTTTCCAAAACAGTTACTACTATTTATATTGGAAGCAGTTAAGCATGTGTCCAGACACTGTTGTTGATACGTGAGTGTGTGGGAACTAAAAAGGGCACAAAGTCTTGGCTGAAGAACAGTTCATCATTCTATGATAATGAGGTTAAGGTTCATGCTAATTAACCTTGGATATATTTGGAAACTTAAGCAGGTGCTTTAAGAAAGGTCCATCTATGGTAAGACACTAGTGCCCAAGGCAAACAGAGATTACTAGCTTTCAGGGTCTCTGAGTGGCAGCTGGTATGCTCCACCAGGTTCTGCTGGCACATATGCCAAGGGTTATCATTGGACAGCTGAATTTCTAATATTTTTCTAGTCTTTGGTCTCAAACTTCTCAAACTACTGGTGGAGTGGGCTGACAGGAAATTTACCAACGTTTATTTGCCTTCATTAGTTTAAAGTCTAGCTGGAAAGGTTTGACAGCTACCTCCTGACCTGACCATCTTGTTCACTAGACCTTCAAGATAGAGAGGCAGGAGGTTCTCACCCAACTTTATCTTAGCTTTTAGTTGCTTAGAGGGAAGAAAGCCAAAGAAAACTGAAAGACCAGGTTTGACTACATCTCGCTCTCCCAAAATTCGTATTCTTTTCAAACAGATGAACCCTATGTCTATTGAAAACTCCATTTGTGGGGTGGGCAGTCTGATCATGCCTAGGGGCCCAGAGTCTGATGAAGATGAGTTGAGGAGCGTATCCTACCCCTTTGCCCTTTTTTATAGCTTAACACCCAGAACAGTGATAAGCAGTACTAATTGTCAACCTGATTCAGGAATCCAGGCCTAACTAAGAGATACTCTCTATGTTTCAGCTGACCTCTGGGCACAATTATAAGGCATTGTCTCAACTGCATAATTTATATGGATGTGAACAGTCCCTGGGCAGTAGCTAAAGATAGAGAAAGCTAGCTAAGGCTAGGCAAGCAAACCACTATACATGCATTGATTTATTGCTCTCTGCTTTAGCTGAGGATATGTGAATCTCAACAGTTCCTGCCATGGTGGACTAAACCCGGAACCATGAACCAGTAAACCCTTTCTCCCTTAAAGTTGGTGGGCTCAGATATTTTGTTGCAGCAATATGGAATGAAACTAAAACAAGGATCACGTCGAGTGTGGTAGTCATTGGATCTCTGAAGGATGGGGCTGAAGGGCTTGTGATGATGGTTGATCTGAACTGTCAACTCGAGGTGATTGAGGCCTCTGGGGGATTATGTTGATTAGGTTTACTGAGGTGGGAAAACCTGCCCATTTGAGTGGTACCCATTCCCGGGGCTGGGATCCGAGACAGTCTTCATCACTCTTTGCTTCCTGTTTGTGGCTGTTCTGCAGCCAGTTGCTTGTTTCCTGCCATCTTGATTTGCCTGCCACAGGGGGACCATACCCTTGATCTGTGAACCAAAATAAGTCCTTTCTCCCTCAGGTTGCTTTTATCAGAGCAACTGGAGATGGAGCTGTGACGTGTGCCAATGGCTCGGACTCCGTGGCTCACTTGCTTCCTTCTTTTAAATGTGCCTGGCTTTGGATGGAGCTGCCGTTTTAGCTCCGCAGCTTTAGGAAAGTCTGCATTCATCCAACCCACTATTCTCAGTGATAGATAAATGCAAACCGGAGGAGGAGACACAACCAGTATCTCGGCACAAGAACCAAATCCACTTTGTCAGCACTTTGTTCCTTGTTCTTTGCTTGACTCTTTGAGTTTGTTTGCAAATTGGTTAGAACTTATAAATAAGGAACAAATAATTAATCCTGCAGAGTTTCCAATGGTAAAGTGAGGACAACAGTGTTATTGAACCCCAAATGTGATGAACAACCCTTGGAAAAGAAGCAGCCAGTCCAATTATTGAGAGGAAATAAATCTGGCTGTAAAAAAAAAATTAAGAGCATACACAGATGAACGTGGTGGCTAAATTTCAAGAAGTGCGTGCAGATGGAACACCATGTTTGATCATATTTGGGAAAGTGTCAGATGGGGTGATATCTATCTAAACTTATTTAAATGACACTGAGAAACTCCCTGAGAGAAATTTCATTCTAAAAGAAAGAGGAGTCAGACTCTAGACTCTGAATCAACTAATGAATTCTTGCACATGGATGGAATGTTTGTCTCTTGCATTTGTCCCTTGAACGTGTATCTGAGTTTGCTATAACACTGTAGTATTTTATTTTAAGCAATTTAATGGGAATAATGTGACATGTGTGTAGGCAAATTCATCTTAACTAGAGGTTAGTTTATTAGTTGATTAGTATTGTAAATTCCCTCATTTTCAATCCAGAAATAGCTAAGACGGCATTTCAAATATCATTTTAAAAATCTAGCCAGGCATATATCTTGAAGACCACCATTTTCACCAGGGAAAAGTCATTTCTAGTGTCTTCTTTGCCAGCTAACAGCATCACTGCTCTAACGTTCCTCTGAGAGAGGTGGGCTCTGCAAAGAGAAAGAGGTGCTTTTCCAATAGCAGCATCCCAGGATGAGAACCGTTTGCGAACATGGGACACCTGAGGTTTGCTGTGTTGAGGGGATGAGAAGATAGAGAATTTTGGATAGATGAGAGGGTGACAGTGGCTGTGATATCCAGAGCAGGTGCCCGACAGAGGGAACAGAAGCAGCAGAGTGCTGAGAGAGCCCTGGCAGGACCAGAGAGCTGCGCGGGGGGAGTGGGGTGGGGGGAGTAATAAACACAGCAGCACTCAGGGAGAGAGGGTGGAGCAAGAATGAAAAAAGAAATAGAAGAAAGGAGTAGAGGGAAAGGGAAGAGAAGGGAGGAGAAAAGAGGGGAGGAAAGGGGAGGGGAAGAGAGGGGAGGAAAGGGGAGGATAGGAGAGAAGGTGAGGGGAAGAAGGGAGAGGGGAAGAGAAGAGAGGGGAGGAGAGAGAAGAGGGGAAGGGAAGAAAGGGGAGGGAGAAGACAAATGTCAAAGTCACTAATGCGTCACAAATATTTGGAGAGTTTGTTAGGATACAAGAGTCAAACCTGCAAGCATGACTTGCATCAGAATACAAAACTGCTTACTAAGCATAGTAAATGCAGAGGATCTTCCAAAGGATAATATAGACTGAGCCTGTCACCCAGCCCATAACAGCTGTCTTGACTCCTTAGAAATACCAAAAGGTGTCTGTTAGAGGCAGGCTGCTATGGGGGAGCAGAGCTAAGACAGATCATGAAAAATGAGGCTGCAACCTCAGGTTTCCTGTGAATAACTTCAAACCTGGCCTGTGACTCCCACCTAAATTCAAAGCATTGATTTTCTGTGGGGAGGCAGGATAGAGTAGAAAGTGTAAACACCTGAGATACCTGGAGAGTATTTCCAAAGCACAATTTCCCTGGGGCCTGCTCGGTCTACCGAGTCAGAACTTCTGGTAATGGGATTGAGAGAGAGCATGGGACCCCAGACAATTCTAATATGCCCAGCCTGCCCCTTCCTTACCCCAGGGAAGAACTAGTTTTATTTATAATGTACTGATATCTAGGAAGAGTGGATTATAGGAGGAGGACAGAAGAGAATCATTTCACAAAGGACAGTTCATGTCCACAATGGGGAAAAGCTTGTATATATTTTACAAACACAATTTCCAGGAAGTGTCTTTCTCTATAAATATGTATGCTAGAAATAGTTTTGTTTTTCCTCCTCTTCTTTTGATAAAAGTCTTGAGCAGATTTGTTTATTTTTCTATGTTTTCCCATTAATTCTGAAATCAAACTAGGTAGTTTTGCCTCAAATTTACAAAAAGAACTTATTTACATTTAGGGATAAGTGTTAATGTTGAGGTGGTCCATTGAGTGGTGGAACTAGACATTGACACCTCTCTGCCTGACTTTCTATGACTCCATTGTAAAAACATGAGAGAAAAATACACAACTGGAAAAACAAGAACTAGGATAGATGACTGAAGTCAAGACAATATCCACAGCCGTGTCTCCACAATTAGGAGCAAAACAAAAGGCTGGGAAACCTTAGAGGAGAGATGGCGGATGTGTCCATGTTACTTGAAAGTAGAAGGCCAAGGACACAGGTGACTTTCAAGGAATGAAAGAAGGTGTCCTCACCCCACCCCCCAGAAAGCAGGCAAGCAAAGGCATGGGCAAGCCTGGTGGACTGTCTGCGCTCATGTCCTTGGGTCCCTGTCATCCCACCAAAGCAGAGTACCACGGCTGCGTGATACGAAGAATGAGAAGGGAGGTCTGGGGAGAGGAAATTGTTCTCTAACCTTCTCCCATAATGAGTGGTCGAGCCAAGCTGCATGCTGAGGTCTGTCTAGGTCCCAAATCCCAATTCTTCTTCAAGCTTGGGCACAGGCATTCCCTTTTCCTTGTGCAAAGCTGCCTAATGAAACCCTGATGTTATGCTTGTCTGGTTAAGTGCCCTCCTTGAAAAGTAATTTTTGTCACAATTAATTTGATGGATGCTGGAGATACGACAGCTTTTTACATTAAACTAAATTGTTTCCACTTCTCTGCAGCCATCTCTTTGCTTCCAAACTGCTCTCCCAAAGTCCCTGGCTGGTTAGTGTCTGTGATCCTTGTTGCCCAATGTGAACTTTAATTTGGGAAAAATCCCTCATTTGGAGGAGTAACGGTGTACTGTTGCCATCAATTTTTTTTTGGTCCATCCTTTTCCCTCCTAATTTATCTTTCTGAAGAGAGATCTCCCCTGGTCCTGCCTGGGATTTGGGGATGTTATTTGAATCTGAAAGACCACAACAAGGAAAATAAATTTCCCATTCCTACCAACTTAAGCTCCCTTTAAACAAAGCATAGTTCACAGACTCTTTAACCTGGGTCAACCTGTACCCCTATTTCCAGAAAACTTTGTACCCTTTGGTCTGTCCAGAGCGGCTGGCCACATGCCAGCTACAAGATAGTAATGCCGCCTTCCCAGCTGTCATCTCAGAATACAAAAGCCATCCAAAATGCTCTAAAAAAAAAGAAAGAAAGAAAAAAGCCTACAGATGCCCAGGAAAACATACACTGATCCTTACCTAATTAATTCCGTATCCTTTGGAGATATTCCAGCTCTCGAGCTGCTGTTCTGTTCTAGAAGCCACAGCTTCCATCATCAAGCCTCTATATGACTTCCTTTTGATTCCTCTCAGAATAAGGCAAATGATACCTGAAGTCACAGCCTCCCTGGTAAAGATTCCCAGTACCCAGGAAAGAAGGCAGTAGAGAAGCTGGAATAATGCAGCAAAGAACAAAGGAATTCCGCATCATGCCAAAATGACTTTATATTCATGAATATCTTGTGATTGTATCTGTTGTTAGCCCTATGCTATGTGTTCACCAAGAAAATAAACCTTCTGGCTTCAACTCTTAATAAACAAAACACATGTAAGTATCTGAAGTCTCACAAAAGTACTGAATTGTTTGTTTCATCATCTACTAAATATGTCTGTCTACAGTAAGGATAGAACAACTTTTTCAGTCTAAGGTTGAAGAATAGATTACATTTTTTTCAGGCTATACTTTTTATTGCAATTAGGCGATTCTGCTATTGTAACATGAAAACAGAGACAACATGTAGATTAATAGCATGGATATGTCCCAGTGAAACTTTTATATGAAAATAGGCAGTGGGTCAGATTCGATATATGTACTATAGATTAAGTTCCCTGGTATAGAGCATTTATAGTCTAAGTTACATAAGGACAAATGAATCCCAGAGTGTAAAATTTCTGCTAATGATTGATAGGAAAAAATAATATATGTGCTAAAGCCATATGAATATCATATTGCAAGTGGGTATTGTGTCCCATATAGGATCAAATAATAGAATCCTTCGACCTGTCTTTCTGTTTCTGGGCTATGATACAAAGGTTTCTGACCCCAACTCACTGAGCTGTATCTGTCATGTATTCTTTACGAAGTGCCTGTGCTCAGGACTTGAAGAATTGTGTCTTCATTTTCACACAAGAGCCAGGGTGCTAACCAACACACAGCAAGAGCTGCGATTAATGTCCTTTATGTTCAGCCCAGAGATGTTGAGGTGTGGGTATGCTGGGGCACAGCAGTGTCCCTGTTCAGAGTTCAGTGCTGCTGCTTGCTGTAGTATCTGAATAGGTTGTTGCATGCCTCTGCACTTCTGTTTCTTCATCTGCTAAACAGGGTAATGATTTCACAACTAGTAGGATATTAAGTGTGTGAATTGCTAGAACACTACATGATAGGTGGTGCAGTTTTTTTTATTTTTATATTTTACATTTTTATTTGTGATCTTGGGGGGAGGACACACATGCCATGGCTCATAGGTAGAGGTCAAATGACAAGTTACATAAATCAGTTCTCTCCTTCCACCATGTGGGTTCTAGAGTTTGAACCCTGGTCATCAGTCTTTACCCACTTTTACCCACCTTTACCCACTTAATCATGTTACTGGCCAACATTTTTTTTTAACATCAAAGATAGATCTTGACAAAAAGTGGCCAACTGGGCTGGAGGGATAGCCTAGGGGTTAAGACTCTGCCTCACAAGCAGAAAGTCCTGAGTTCAGATTCTAGGTCCTATGCAAGAAGTCCAGGCTGAAATGATGGCAGCCTGCTCTTCTGACCTTGATGGGCAGAACCTGGGAAATCCCAGAGTGAAGCAAAAAAGAAGTAGAAACAATCCAGGATGATTCCCCAAATCACTCTTGGTTCTCCACGGGGACACACAGTGCCTTCTGATACACGCACATACACACACACACAAAACAGATAGATAGAAAGATAGATAGATAGATAGATAGATAGATAGATAGATAGATAGATAGATAGATAAAAAGTTGCCAACTGACAGATAGATAGATAGATAGATAGATAGATAGATAGATAGATAGATAGATAAAAAGTTGCCAACTGACAAGACCTGTGCTCAGAGAAAGCAGGAACTGTAAAAGGAAAAAAGAAAAAACAGGAAGAAAGACAAAAAACATAAGCAATGAAAATTGAGTAGTAGAAAGAACACAAATGATCTGGAATATGGTGTGTGTGTGTGTGTGTGTGTGTGTGCATGCATGCGTGTGCATGTGCGTGTGTGTGTGCGTGCTCATGTGCATAAAGATGCATGCGTACATGCATGTTGAGGCAGAAGCCAATGTCATTTATCAGGGTCTATCCATCTTCATTTTTTTGTTTTGTTTTGTTGATTTTGTTGTTTTTGCTTTATATATATATAATCTCTCATTGGCCTGGGGCTTCGCACCGAGGCTCATCTCACTGGTCAGATGATCTTGCTACATTGACTACTCTGGCTGGCCAGTTGCCCCAAGGATTTCAGCACTGGGATTACAAGCGTGTACCACCACACCCAGTCTTTAATATGAGCACGAGATGTGAAGCATGGATCCTCATGCTTATAAGGCAAGCACTTTACCAACCGAGTCCTCTCCTCAGCCCCAGGTCAGTGTTCTTTAAATAAAATTATGCAAGCATCGATACTGTATGCACATGAAAGAAAGAATGACTGTTCTCACAACCCCACTTCTCCCTGAGCAGTTTGGGTTTACTTTTTTTCCATGATTTTGCATCTACCTGATTTTCCTTCTGTGTTCTTGAGCTGCCTCACGTTTCCCAGTTTTTAACATTTAAAGTAATAATCATGCTCTACTAGGCTGGAGGACCAATTGTATCTTAAATACTTCTGAGAAGCCTGGGAAAAGAGACTTAGCATCTCTCCACCCCTGTATCCCCCTCCCCCGCCCCCTTCCTGGCCTCATGCTCTGGGTCATCCTGGGCTTCTGTCTTCAAATGTGGTGTAAGTGCTTCTCTAGGCTTCTGCTGCTCAGGACTTTGCAGCAATATGGAAACCAGCCTCTTCTGCCTTTTCCCACAGTCCAGGCAACACAGGGCAGTGCTGTTTAACACACTTGAAAGGCTGAGGGCAGCACAAGGGAGTTTCACTATGAAAAAGGAAACCTGTGAATACATGCCTGACATTGCTGTTCAGTGTCCATTCACTGTGTCTGTTTCATTGGGCATCTTTATCCTGGACCCCTGATTCCTTGATACTACTGAGGATAAAACAGTAGACAGCACAGTGATAGCACTGTGTATTCCACGAAAAAACAACTTTCTCAGTACTGCGCAGTGCTGTCCCTCTTCATGGCACTGCGCTCTGGCACACAGCAGGGCCCCGCAGAGTTCCCACTCAAAGGCATGAAGGGGTTCTGTAGAGGTCACTGCCGAGCACAACCAAGCAGATCTTGGAAATATTAGCAAAGAGCATTTGCAGTTGAATGAGGGCTGTCCTGCTCATTCAAGATTTCCCTGAGGCCCGTGGTCTAGTCATTATCGTCCTCCTGCCCCTGTTCTTAACACACATACAAGCTATTGGTTTTATCCTAGAATTTAGGCCTGGTGCAGTTTTTAAAATAACATTGACTCATCTTTCATAGGCATTGAACATATCACTTGAAAGAGTCAGGATAAGGTGTCTCCATTGATCTGTACCCTAATTTCATTTTCTTCTGCCTTTGAAGATATTCCTCCACACTCTTTTTAATGAGAACACTGCATACCATAAAAAGTGGCGAATGTACATGATTTGCTTAATTATTTTCTCACCACGTATTTTGCTATTATAAAAAGTCGCAATGAATGTTCATATTTAACACTTGTCCACAGTTTATGCTATTTTCTCAAGATAGATTTGGGAATGCAAAGTGACTAGCTCAAAAGATGTCAGTGTTTTTTGTGACTCTTGTACCTTCATCCAAATGGCTCTCCATAGAGACCGTCCTTCTCTCACTTCTCAATATGAGGAAGAAATGTGCTTGCTTCATCAAGTCTTCCTCATCACTTCAAAATACCTCTTGATCCTGTGATATAGATGAAAACACATGGCTACTGTTGCTTTCCATTATACCCCTCTGATTATTATCCAGGCTGAAAAAATTCTTTTAGAAGCCAGGTTAGCAGTTCTCACTTCTGGCAATGGTAGGTTCTCCAACTATTAATATGTGTGTACTTTCTGCATGTAATTTCTTTAAGACCAATGCCCTGCTGCTCAGCAGAAGGCCATGATGGATTATGCAGCGCAATCTCTGCCATATGTTTGGCACTTATTATTAAGCCCAACTACCGAGCAAAGAAAGACATAATTAGCCTTTTTGGGAATTATTTTAAGCCTTCAGCAGTAAAAGGCCTAAAGTTGACTTATTTCCCAGAATCTATTTGTATTTGATGTCTTTTAAAGTCTAGTCAGACTAAATGACCAGGCATGGTTTCAACTTTCTATGACAGAGTTTCTGAGTTGGAGGAGGCAGTCAAAAACAATCGCCTTAGCGCCTTTGCACGTCTCTACGATAGCGGCTGGAGAGAAAAGATTGTATCATTTGGAAGGAATCCACACTGGCACTCCCAGAGAACGAGAGCTGAATTGATCTCAAATTATTGGTGGCTGAAATGGAGGGACTGAGCCGTGGGCTCAGCTGAGAGCCGAGCTCAGCTACCACTGCTAAGGTGGGAATTAGGAGAGTGCACACTGTAATAAAGACACATGCCCTCGTGTGGTTCTGACTTCATCAAGAGACCCCATTCCACCAGTCATTATCCTAGGCGAGACCTGAATTCATGTGTCCAAAACAAAAGCACGTTGTCAGAGCCGAAAGCCGTCTTATATATTATTGTGCTTCCAGAGGCTTTATTGTTTTTACAGTGATAGAAATGGATTTTGACCCCCAGAGTCCCTGGAAACACATTGTAATTCCCATCCTTACTCACCACCCAATCGTTGTCTGGATGATTTTGTTCATTGGTGCTGTTATTCATCGATGGCACATTTGGAAACAAAATCCTGAGGTTGTCACGGGTCTGTGCGTATTTGCATAGTTCTCGAATGCCAAGATGATAAACACTGTGCAGATGTTCCACGGGACAGTAACCCAGTCTGCCTTTGGCAGTTTCACACACAAGCAACCAAACACGTCTGCTCTGGAAATAGACGCAGCAGCGTGAGCTCACTGACTTTCTCTTTCATGCAAAAGTCTGGGGCCAAGATTAATTAAAACCAGGCGCTTGTTACTTCCAAAGATAACAGTAACATCCCAAAATGTTCCTTAGTCTTGTAATGGCAGCCTGTTGAAGGAAGCCAGAGACTAAGAATATAAAATATATATAAAAACAGTGGTGTGGATGTCTGTAACCAGAGACCTGATTATTTATATGCTCGGACAAATATTTATTGGTTAGAGGTAATATGTACTGAATCAATAATTGATGGTTGGAATAACTTTTATTAGCTCCACATCATGTGCAGACGTGGCTTTCGGGCACGAGGTTTCCATCGGGTACCTGTTTGCTTGTTTCTTTTCCATGGCACACAGGCAAACACTGAGACTTAGGAAGGACCGTTGAAAATGGTAATAGGACCACATCTCAAGCCCAAGTGTGCTGTTCTGAACTTACATTCTAGACAGGTGCTTGCTTAGCAATACTCAAGTGCAGGGAGAGGTCCCATTTTCTTCAGATCTTAATTATAAATTTCCTGACCACAGAATCTCTGAGCTTAGGTTTTGTAGGACCCTGAATAACCCCTCGTTGGGTAGCTGGGGAAGCCGATTGTGCCCCCAAGTCTAAGCTCATTCAACTGGCCAATGTAAGCAACAAGGGAGCTGGCATATGCAAGCTAACACGTGATCTAACACTTTCCCTACATCATCATGGTGGATATATAATGAAACAGGAATCAAATGAGCCAAAATAATGAATTTGGATCAGTACAGAGTTTCTAAAAAAAAAATCACTTATGCCAACACCATGGAGGAATTATCCTTGTGTCTATAACTCCCACAGTAAAAATAAACATTAAGAGGACAGATGTGTGAGAAGTACTTTCACTCGAAAACATCATTAGAATGGTGAGAACATGATGAACTTGCTAATTGTGCGATGTCTTCAGAATATTTCAATGTGGCATTTTAAAAAAATCGATGTGTGTGCTGCCTGCAGGTTCCTGACAGCCGCCATGCTGATGATCTGTCACTGGTTAGTTTAAACTGGCGTGACGTTAAACACGGGAAATCCATCACCAGTTCCTGCTGTTTACATCTCTGGACTGCTTAAATGGGTGTCCATTCTCCGCCCCCACCCATGCCACTCACTTTTCTTTCACTGCTGCTTGGGAGCCCTGAGCACCCTGAGGGGACCAGTGCTACTGCTTGTCATCAAGCAGCTTCCCTTTGGAGCCACTCCTGGCACTGTGTCTGCATCAGCACTTGGGTGACTTTGGGGCAGGGCTCCATTTGTCTTCTTGGGCTGAAGACATTTGCTGGACGCTCAGAATCAGTGGCTCTCTGCATTGCTACCCCCGCCCCCGCCCTCACTATCACCTTCCTCTCTTGTGCCACTCCTTACATTCTCAAAAACACCTAGTTCCTAAGGACTCCTTTCCTAGAAATGACAGTGCATGGAATTCTTGCCCAAATACCTAAGTCACAGGACAGGACTTTCAGACTTCACCTGCACTCCATGATTCTGTGCTGCTAATGAAACACACAGCTAATAGACACTAACATGCAACAAGCTTTAATATTCTATGAGTTCGTGGAATAGGTATGGTAGCGGGAAGAAAAGTAATGAGAGAATTCCCTCCGTGAAACTGAAAAAATATGATGCCCTACCCTTTAGTGATAAGCCATATGTCTGTGATAAACACTATAGTTTCTTTGTTCGTGAATCTGCCCACCGGAATGAGCAACCAGGCAAAGAATACAAGGATACATTCTTGAGGAAACAATGTAGTCAACCACAGTGATTATTAATTTTGCCCCATAGATAGATAGCTCTGTCTCCTAAAGCCTCCATGTTCAGTACAGGATGAATTGAAAATGCTATACTTGAAAAACTGCCCACTCACCACTTTTATTAACAGATACCATCTCCTTGAACATAAGAGTAGATATGTGTCCAACTCACATTCAAATAAACCAGCCAACTGTGTACACAAAGTCTAACCAAGACTTCTAGGAGAAATTGAATGTTAACCAGGAGCTTCTAGGAAGCCATACTCCATATACGACAAGATAACGAGACCCCAAAGAGAAGTAGAGATGGCAGTGAACAAAATGGATCCACGGGGCACAGTGACTTTGCAACCCTTGTCAGAGTTCCGGGGACCCTGTTCCTGCAGGCTCTCCTGGGGCAGTGTATTTGCCCCTGCAGACAGAGGAGTTGGTGGGTTCACGCCTTCTCAGCCTATTACCCCAACTTCAGCTGGGTTGCCATCACTCGTCAGGTTCAGAAGATGTTGGTCCTAGGCTTTACCTTTCTTTAGGTAATGTGTTGAATCAGGAGGATATTCTGGGTAGAGGGGTATGACTGTGTAGACATAGTTTAAAGCTGTTTGTCTGTTTACAAATTCAAGACAGATTTAGCTTTTTGGCAAAAGCTGAACCCCAGCTTCCTTTCCCTTTGGTTTTGGATTGCCTTCTCTTCTTTATTAGGTGAAAAAGAAATCAAAGACTTCATTTTACAGATGAAAAGTTGTCAAAAAGAAGATGTTAAACACTTATCTTAGATCATATGGCACAAACCCAGGTTTTGAATCAATTACTATCTAGTGAAGTTAGGAAGATTAATTTAATACAAGCCCAAGATAATAAAAAATGAGAAAGACAACTTTTTATGTCTAAAAATCTGATATAATCAATAGGGGAATGTAGATGCCTGTGTTGTTTTTATGATTATTGATTATAGAGAATAGCAGATTAGAAGAACTGACTGTCTCATGGCTGGCTTGACAGTCACATCCCTGGTCATCTTTCTTCTGCTGTCACTTTCTGCAGGCTTGATTACTGATCTGGGAACATGACCCAGTCTGCTCAGTCAAGAGTGGATCTCCTTGGCCACAGAGATGGGTCCAGGAACAAGCAGTTCATTTCCTGGTAAAGAAATAATAAGGGACTGGTTGGCAGGAGTGATGGCTCAGGACTTAAAATGCTTGCCATAGAGAAAGAACAAAAGGAAAGGAAAGGAAAGGAAAGGAAAGGAAAGGAAAGGAAAGGAAAGGAAAGGAAAGGAAAGGAAAGGAAAGGAAAGGAAAGGAAAGGAAAGGAAAGGAAAGGAAAGGAAAGGAAAGGAAAGGAAAGGAAAGGAAAGGAAAGGAGAGAGATAGAGAAAGAAAAGGAAAAAGGAGAGAGATAGAGAAAGAAAAGAAGGAAGGAAGGAAGGAAGGAAGGAAGGAAGGAAGGAAGGAAGGAAGGAAGGAAGGAAGGAAGGAAGGAAGGAAGGAAGGAAGAAGGAAAGGCCAAAGTTTTGATACCCAGACCCACATAAAGTATTGGGTGGTCATGGAAGCCTATGGAGCCTAGAAATCCCAGATAGCCAGTCTGGATAGCCAGGCTAACCCTACTGATTACCCCCCTGAGTTTGATTAGAGAGCCTGTCTCAAAAGAATAGGGCGGACAAGTGATCAAGAATTATTCCTAATATTAACCTTGGGTCATTGCACTCATACACATGGACACCTTCTGCATATACACATGAAGACAGAAAAAGAAAAAAATAGCTAGTAGCTACAAGGTAATAAATTTAGATTCCTTTCTGGAGATTTACTTTTTATTAAATAGGATGGAATAATTCACTTATTGATATGAGAAGATGTGTATTTGAAAGGTTCTGTATCTATTTCTTTTACCATATTAGGGAGATATATTTTCAGTTAAGAAAAACAGAGAGTGAAAGGGGGGGGGGAGAAAGGAAAGGAAGGGAGAGATGAAGGGAGGGAGGGAGGGAGCGAGGGAGAGATTCAGATTTTATATTTTTTTAATTCCCTAGATGTAACCATTTCTGGGCACAGATCCATGCCTCTCCTTTTTTTGTAAGAGTAAAAATAAAAACACCTCAATTTACTAAAATTATTGGATGTTAGTTTCTGACATTTAAAACTAAAGTGCAGTTTGGTTTATATTAGTGACACAACTTTTCTTTATTACCTTGGAATATTGAACATTTCTTGATTGTAATCTCTAGGTTAATATCAGTTTGGTAAGTGCCAAAAGAAAATCTAAGGATATATTTAAATTCAACTAATATAGGGGCGGGGTGGAACAAGGTCAACATCAAAACTAAGTTTGATTATCAAACTTAAATGTAAAAAAAAAAGATAGAGAATAGCTTTAGAAGCAATCTATCAGAAGGTCTAAAGTATAATCTTGGGATACAGAAAGACCTCAGAAGCAAATTTATTCTGAAACTGTAAAGAAAAACACTGACAGATTTGGTTCGGGAAATATTTTAAACTGTCAGAATGTACAAGCTACTATTAACAAATTTAAAAGAAAGGTGATAGAATAGAAGAATGTGTTTGTAAAATGCCTAATGATTATGGATTAATAGGTAGTATAATATATAAAAAAAGTACCCATAAGTCAATAAACAAACAGACCCCTGGAGAAAAATAGATAAAAGTTATAAATGGGCAACTCTGAGAAGGAAAAAGAGAAATGGCTGATTTTAATCTCTCAGTGCAAGGAACAAGGCAGGAGCTTTAAAATAAGATTGAGAAAAAATATCAGAAAACATAGCACTTTCTTTGAGAAATGCCCCCTTTGCTTGCAATGTTTTATCCTTCTTTCAAAGCCTGGAACACTAATATGTAATATTTCTGTCTTTGACTCAAGCAGAGTCCTTTTTGTGCTAACAGTATGCACAGTTTTCTCATGTGCCCGAGGTCTCCACACTCAGTATACGTTTACAGGGGTGCTTTTGCCCTCACCTAGGGCACCATCTACCACCTTGTCCTAGTGACCAAGACTTGCTCTCTTTGAATTCAACACCTTAACTCCCATGGATCTGTAGAACAGACGTTCAATACGTGTTTGGTAGGTGAAACAAGTCAATGTTGGATTTTCATGGACACAGTTAAAAATTAATGCTTAGATTCTTCAGGACAGTACCTACTTTTAATCTAGATATTGACACATACTCTCTTACTCATGTGAGAGAGTGAGAAAATGACAGGGAAAATTCTATGTTTAGTGTTTTGGGTGTTTATTACAGGACATGTGCCAACTAAATTAGTAGTGCCAATGGTGTGACGACATAAAGGCAATTCTTCGAGTTTAGGTCAATGAAAGTACTCTTGTCCCTGACTTGAATGAAACCCTAATCTCTGGATCACTTCATGAAATGTGGACAGAAAGACCCTGCATGAAAACTCACAGCAAGGGTGTGAACCACTTCAAAGATGAGTCAAAATCACTAGACACTCCATATCAAGAGAAACTTAGTAGAAAACCCATCAGCAATCAAAATCAAAAGCCATCAAGGGGGCTGGCAAGGTGGCTGAGTGGGTAAAGGTGGCTGTGTGTAAACCTGGTGACCTGAGTTCGATCCTCAGAGCCTAATGGTGATAGGAAAGACCTAGCTTCCAAAAATTACCCTTTGGCCTCCGCATGCACACTGAGGCACACATGAACCCCCTCTTCCTTTCTACTTCCTCTCTGACTCTTTCAAATAAATATTTTCAAAAAGAAAGCAAAGCCATCAAGGAGACTAGGAGATGGTAATTTGCTTGCTGTACGAGCGCAGAGGCCAAGTTCCATCCCCAGCACTCATGTGAAAAACCTGGGGACGTTAACAAAGTGTGTAACCCCATTGCTGGGGAGGCAAAGAGGAGGCAAAGACAAGTGGATCCCTGGGATTCACTGGTCACATGCAGCAACATCACTGAGTTTTGGGCTCAGGGAGAGACCCTATCTAAAAAAAAAAAAAAAAAAAGTGAAGCAAGATCAAGGAAGGCCTTCACACTCATACGCACATACATATGTGTGCACGCACACACACACACACACACACACACACACACAAACATGTATATACACATGGCAAATAATAGCCCCTAAGGAGTCATATTATTAATGTAAGTTTTGAAATATGTCCACCACGTTCTGGCACTTGTGCTTTCCTTTCCTTACACTCCTGAAGATGCTCACTGATGAGAATCTACGTTTCTGTCTTAAAGGACTTGGCAACAGCAATAGCCTCACATCACGGTTACGAAGGTGGCGTTGGCAGAATTGCTTTTCCTCTCTCGCTGGGATCTGCACTGATGGTGCAGCCCTGACTGGGCTGCAGGAAATGGATATACTGAAGCCTGACGTCTGTTAAGCCCTGATGTTTTCTTGGGCACTACACACAGAACTGTACCTGCAACCTCGCTTCTGTCTGCATTATCTCTGGAATTTTCTTATCAGTTCCTGGAGCAGAGAGCATGGTTTTCCTCAGATAGCAATACCATTAATTAAAGGAAGACACAGGGAGGCTCACTGCTGACAGAACCAGAACTTTTATGTGAACCAGAGCCTTGTGCTGTTAACCACTGTACAAAGGGAAAAGCAACAGTAACTTCCTGGGATATGAATATTACTGCAGGGCTGTGGATTTGGGGGGGGGGACTTCAGAGAATGTGCAGTAGCGTATTTGAATGTCTTTTCTATAGAAATTATGAGAAGGACTAGTGAAATGTGAGCATGTTTTCATGACTGTAAGTAATGGAAATGAATGTCTACCATAATATGACCTGTCAAATTGTAAGTATTTGTTGTCTGGTGGAGATACATTCGTGTGGCTGTATATACCACCACCCAGCAAGCAGTGACAGTGCACCTTCAGATGTGGCATAGCTCACTCTTCTTTCTAGAACAGGTGCTGAATGCAAGGTGTCTTCTTACATTTCAACAGTAATTCTGCTATATTTTAAAGTCTGCACCTCAACATAGAATCAATTTAGCAATAGACAAGTCAATGTACAAGACCCTCCTAATAATAAATGACCAGTCAAGTTCAAAAACGCCATGAGGATCAACTATAGAACCAACATAGGTGTAAACCGTCTGGCATGAATCAGCAAACTCAGCCAGCACTGGATTAACCCTTGAGGCTTCTTCTGCTCTCCTGCCTCCGAGTAGTTTGCCTTGAGCCCAGAAAATGGACTTGTCTTTATTACAGAAAACATCTGGAAAAGTGCTTTTTTTTTCCCCAGATGATAGGTAGTCAATACAAAAGTTTTAAGGCCTCCCCTGAGCATCAAAGGAAAGCTGTTTGCTGAGACTCTTGCTCATATGGTCTTCTATAAATGAAAGTCTTTGTCTCTTGCATCATTGGTAGCATGGCAGTTTTGGCTGAATGTTAACTAGCTTGGGGTAAACACGCAGCTCAGTAAACAATCCTCCATGTTTTAAAAGAGCATTGCTTATGTGTTCTTCTATCCATTCCATGTCTCTTTCTAATGTCCCCCGTTCTTAGGTGGAAATGCTCATCAACCTTTTCTTTTTTCTCCTAAACACCTTTCTTAAATTATGAAAATGCTCCTGAAGGTGCACTAGTGGTTGCAACCCAAAGGCATGGTCTTTGGTATTTTCTGTTGCAAATTCTTCCAATGCTTAACCATTTGTGCGACCTAGAGGTGACAGTTTATTGCTGCTGGTGTTCAGGGGGAAAGTATTAAATTTGGCTTTTGCATCAGACAGCCTGGAGGACTGGTGCTGTGTGATGTTCCTGAGCTTGGGCTGCATGTCAGGAAGTGGGCTTTCTGTTTCCTGGCATTTGTTCCCCTTTTCCTCCTGCATCTTTTCCCCAGTGTAGGAGCTGGGATACTCTGTTCCTATTCTCTCACACAGGAATCATTCTCAGCTCCTCTTTGTGAAAGCAAGTCTGGCCTGGTAACCAGGGGCGTCAACCAGCCAGAGAATTTAATCTAGAACAGGTTTTGGCATAATCCTATTAAATATTTTTTTCTGTGTCTTCTGAACTTTCCATCAGCCAGGGAACTGTCGCTATTGGAAGCCCACGCTCTCGCATGGAAGGAAGCACACCCCTAGCCACAGTTGGCCTGGGGGATGGCGGTTTCTGTTTTGTTTGTTTCTTTGAGCCGTAGTCCAAGATCATTTCTCTTCACTCACTAGTGTTCCCTATTTATGAGTTTTTGAAATTCTGTGAAAAGTGAAAAAGGCTTTGGGAGTAACTTGGAGAGTAAATCAGTGAGTTTTGTTACCAGACTGAAAAGGCGATCTTCCCACTGGGTTTCTGTGGAGTAAATACTTCATAGTCAGGGGCTTTGTCATTCTTATTGGTGACCGAATCCTCACTTCCTGGAAGAGCAGCTGGCGCATTGCAGGCATTTAGTACATATTTGCTGAATGAAATGGATGAATGAGTGACAGTTATTTGGCCCAACTTGAGACGCTGATGATAATATACTAAAGATGGTCTCTTGTTTTCTTTATTATGATCATATGTGAACAGGCAAGGCTAACACAAATGCTTTCTAAGCTATCAGAGCATGAAAACGACATTTCCTTCTCCATGCAAATAGGTTCCTCACTGTGGAAAGACCACGTTCAGATTTGTCAAAGCCAAGCTGCCCCCACCTCTAAACTCATCTTTGCCACAACCGCAAGATCATCACATGGTCACAGTACTCTGCTATTTGTTCATTCAAAAAGCAAAGATCAGGCACCTGGTATAGCAGGGTCCTTGTCACATCTGTGGCTTCCCAGTTAGCTAGCTAATGTTCACCATGCACCTTTCTGACAAGGACAGATGATAAAATATTGAGTAGCATTTGACCTGTGCTGGTTATCTTGGGTCTGCCCAAGTACAAAGAAACTGCCAAAAAAGATGGTAAATTAAGAACGCATGTCTCAGACACAGCTTGGAAGGAAGGATCACATGTGTGGTACTCACTGTTCTTTATAACAGTCTTACTTCCTGTCATAGTTAGGCACAAGTATTAACTTGACAGTTGAAGGTTTGAGCTCTGGGCATATTTATGGAGAATTAGTGGTTGTGTTAAGCCCAGAGCAAGTCTTCAGGAGATTGTCTGGCTGATAGAGAAGGCCCAGGTGGGTGGGATTAGGCACAGGAATAAAATACAGAGAGCTGGTTGAGAGAGTGGGCATCTTTGTGATACTTCGCCAGACATGCTGGTCTGACAAATAAGGATCATCCATCTCTCAGCCATTACATAGAGATGGTGTGGCCAGTTCCCTCGACCCTGGTGTTGGTGTGTGCTCTCCCATCAAGCTGGACTATGAACTGTAACCAGATTATCTTAAGAAAATAAACCCCTTGTTCCCTTAAGCTGTTTGATGGTGATTTACCAGCAATCATATAAGCAAACTGCAAAACCCTCACTTTAATTACCTCTCCATCTTTCATTTGCTTATGTTTTTATCTCCTCAACTTTTCTTGCTTCACCTTTTCTTGCTGTGAACTTTCTGTTTCTTTAAAAGAAGTATACTTCCAAAAATCATTTTAGTAGCTTTATTTGAGTAGTTCTTCAGAGATGCTTAGTTTTTTCTACCTACAAAGACCTTAAAAGAATTTTTTGTTTTCTGTTTCATTCAAGTAAATGCTGGTTACTTTCTCCTGCCCCTGTGAGGAACATCAAAAGTATATAACTACTTATCAAAGCCTCTGTTTGGAGTGACGTAGTCAATACTGATGTCAAGATTCTATTCAAGCAAAGGCACATGAACTCTAATGTTTTAGGTAACTTAAGAAGCCTGAATCTGAATGACTTTTATAGTGAGTACACAGCCAGTGAATAACTCTTCCTAGTTGGAATTTCCTTCTCCTTATATGCAAGAACTAAAAGCAAAGAGAAGGACTGGGTAGATGGCTCAACTGGGTAAAAGTGCTTGTTGTACAAACACAAGGACCAGAGTTCAAATCCTCCAAACCCACATAAAAGTTGGAAGTGATAGCATAAATTTCTACAATCCCAAGCCTCTGGGGAGATGAGAGGTGCAGACAAGAGAATCTTAAGAAGCTCATGGGGGGAGCCCCACGTGTCCCGGCGGGGCGAGCACCCAGACCGACTGCGGCTTGGCCTGTGCCCCCCCCCACCCGGACCCCAGCCCCCTCCGCGCCGCCCCGCCCCCGCCCAAGGTCGCAGATGAAGAATTCTGCCATCAACATCAGACCCTCTGCCTCTCTGGCCCACCGGGGACCTACGCATGTGGTCCACGGAAGGCACACTGCTACTCAGAATTCAATAGAGCCCAAAGGAAACTCAAGCAAAATTCTAAGGAACAAAGGGAACACAGGCCATACATCTGGACTCCACTACAATTATTATATCACGTGGGCAAGTTTCTTCTCATCCAGCCCAAAGATAAGTAAACTTTTTCTTTTCACCTTACTGATCCTTTAAAGTATCAATGCTGTAGATCAACTTTCTCATACAGCCACCCCACAACATACAACTCCAGGGAATACACCACTCACCCCCACATTTCACCAAGAAACTAAATCGTAAAAGTGCACTACCAAACTAATATTCACCCCCTGGTAACATAACCTGACTAAACTGAGATACTAACAGCCTAGTAGCCTCATCTAGGATATAATAATAATATACAAACATACCCAATCCAAGGTAAGCACTAGTAATAACTGGCAAGCGTAACAATACTAACTACGTGGATTCAGTGAAAAACACAGAAACTGAAAGGTCCTAAAAAACAAAACAACAGCCTTTACACCCCACCCCGCTCTGCCGGTGGGGACGCGCGCGGGTGGTCCAGCCGGACCTCACCCTGCGCCCTAGGACCCCAGGTCAGCCCACAGGGACCCGGCTCCGACTCCCACCATCCAGCTGGAGCCGCGCACAGGGCCGAGAGACTAGGAGGACCTCCCCCTGCGCCTGGCCCCGCCCCAGCTGCCCTCCAGTTAAATAGCTCCACGCCCACGCCCCCATCCTTCCTTTACCCCACCCCGCTCCTCCAGTCTGGACATGTGGGCGGTCCAGCCGGGCCTCACCCCGCGACCTAGGTAAGTCTCCGCCTGCGCCCGCCCACCAGGACCCCAGGCCAAATAATTCAGTTTAGTGAAATTGAGAGATCTTAAGAGTTAAAATGACAATGCCAAAGTCAAAGCGCAAATCCATGAGAAGCAACACTCAAGTGAACAAATTTCCCACTGAAGAAATTAATCCCATAATGTTAGACTCCAACAAGAACAAACCTGCGGGAAAAGGCCAAGAAAGCCTCACCCAGGATAAAGTCTTTCAAAATATGATCATTACCATGTTCAATACTATGAAAGAGGAAATCCGGGAGGAATTACATAATCGAATCAATCTCTTTGAAGAGGAACACAACAGACATCTGGAGGAGTTGAGAAAAACAGTGCAAGAAACAAAAAGTGGCATAGAGCAATTAAAACAAACTCAAGCAGAGTTTAAAACTGAGCTAAAAGACAAGTTATCTTCAACCCAGAACTCCACAGAGAGTCTTATCAACAGAACTAACGAAGCAGAAAACAGAATTTCAGACCTTGAAGATAAAGTGGGAGTACTAACCAGCTCAATAGAAGAGGTTGTTAAAGCCAAAAAGATACTTGAGAGAAATATCCAAGAGATATGGGACACCCTGAAAAAGCCTAACATGCGTATTCATGGAATACCAGAGCAAGAATCTCAAAATACCACCCCTGAGGAAATTTTTCAAACGATCATCAAGGAAAACTTTCCTCATCTAAAAAAAGAGAGGCCCATCCATATACAAGAGGCATTCTGCACCCCAAACAGATATGACCAAAATAGAAGCACCCCACGGCAAATAATAGTTCAAACACTCCACATGCAAGATAAAGAACTGGTGCTGAGAGCTTCAAGGGAGAAAAAACAAGTCACTTTTAAAGGTAAACCTATTAAAATAACAAATGACTTCTCAGTCGAAACAGTAAAAGCAAGAAGAACTTGGAGAGACATACTTCAAGTATTGAATGAGCAAAAATGTCAACCCAGGCTGATTTACCCTGCAAAACTATCAGTCATGATCGAGGGAGAAAGAAAAATTTTCCAGCACAAAGACAACTTTAAGGGATACATGTCCACCAAACCAGGCCTTCAAAAAAATGCTAGAAATGATACTCAAGCTTGAAGAAAAAAACAGGCATATCCAGGAGAACAGAAGGCAAATATAACACCATTAAAAGCGAAGCAATATACTTATAAAAGCTACTGAACATAATAAATGTCTGGAATTAACAATAGTTTCTCCATTATAACACTAAATGTTAATGGAATTAATTCACCGATCAAGAGACACAGATTACAAACTTGGATTAAAAATCACAATCCATCAATCTGCTGCCTGCAGGAAACCCATCTCACCACAAAACATAGGCATGCTCTAAAAATAAAAGGCTGGTCAACAATTCTACAATCAAATGCAAGCAGAAAACAGGCAGGGGTAGCCATTATGCTATCAGACAAAGTGGACTTCAAACCAAAGAAAATTATAAGAGACATGGATGGATACTACATTTTAGTCACAGGTACAATTCACCAGGAACACTTCAGAATCCTGAACATTTATGCACCCAATACGGGCCCCTCCACATTCATTAAGAAAACCCTACAGCGTCTAAAGCAAGAAATCAACCCCCAAATGATAATTCTTGGGGACTTCAACACCGCCCTCTCAACATGGGATAGATCAGCAGGTCAAAAGCTTAACAGAGACACTTTGGAACTTAATCAAACCCTTAAAGAAATGGACCTTACAGATCTCTATCAAACTTTTCACAAACGCACAAAAGAATACACATTTTTCTCAGCAGCACACGGAACTTTTTCCAAAATAGATCACATATTGGGTCACAAAACAAATCTACACATATACAAAAAAGTTGAAATTCTAACCTGTGCCCTATCAGACCACCACGGCCTAAAGCTTGACATCCACAACACATCAAACAAGAGAAAATACACTAACTCCTGGAAACTTAACACTATGATGCTGAATGAGAACTGGATTCAGGAAGAAATTAAAAAGGAAATTCAAGATTTCCTGAAAGTGAACAATAACGAAAATACAACTTACCAAAATCTCTGGGACACAATGAAAGCTGTTCTAAGAGGTAAGTTCATAGCTCTTAATGCCTACATCAAAAAAAAATGGAAACATCAGAAAGAAACAACTTAACAATCCAGCTTAAAGCTTTAGAGAAACTAAGAGCAATCTGATCCCAAAAGTAGTAGAAGAGAGGAGATTAGCAAAATAAGGGGAGAAATATCTGAAATCGAGACTAAGAAAATGATAGAAAAAATCAACCAGTCAAAAAGCTGGTTCTTTGAAAAAATCAACAAGATTGATACACCCCTAGCTAAATTAACCAAAAGCAAGAGAGAGAAAACTCAAATTAACAAAATCAGAAATGAACATGGAGTTATCACTACTGATACCCAAGAAATCCAGAGAATTATAACATCATATTTCAAAAACTTATACTCTGTGAAGTTTGACAACACAAAAGAGATGGATGAATTTCTAAGTCAACACAACTTACCTGAATTGAATCAGGAAGATCTGAATTATTTAAATAGTCCTATAACATATAAGGAAATTGAGGAAGTAATCTCGAATCTTCCCACCAAAAAATGTCCTGGACCAGATGGATTCAGCACAGAATTCTACCAGACCTTTAAGGAGTTAATAACACCAATACTCCTTAAACTGTTCCATCAAATAGCAAAGGAAGGAACACTACCAAATTCCTTCTATGAAGCTAATATCGTCTTAATCCCAAAACCTAATAAAGATTCACTTAAAAAAGAAAACTATAGGCCGATCTCCCTGATGAACACAGACGCAAAGATTCTCAACAAAGTCTTAGCGAATCGGATTCAAAAACATAATAAAAAGATCATTCACGGGGACCAAGTAGGCTTCATCCCCGGCACACAAGGTTGGTTCAACATACAAAAATCAATAAATGTAATTCATCATGTAAACCAGTCCAAAGTCCAAGACCACATGATACTCTCCATAGATGCAGAAAAAGCTTTTGACAAGATTTAACAGCCTTTTATGATCAAAACACTAGAGACAGTGGGAATGGAAGGAACCTTTATCAATATAATAAAAGCTATATACAACAAGCCCACAGCAAAGATTATGCTCAATGGGGAACAATTGGAGCATTCCCACTTCGATCAGGAACTAGACAAGGCTGTCCACTCTCACCACTTCTATTCAATATTGTACTTGAAGTCTTAGCTGAAGCCATAAGACAAGAAAGGGACATAAAAGGGATTCAAATCGGCAAGGAAGAAGTCAAGCTATCCCTATTTGCAGATGACATGATCTTATACCTGAGGGATCCCAAAAACTCCACCAGAAAGCTCCTGGAACTAATTGAGAAGTTCAGCAAGGTGGCAGGATACAAAATAAATGTGCAAAAATCAGAGGCCTTCCTATATGCCCAGAATGAAAGAAGTGAAAAAGCCTTGAGAGAAACAATCCCATTTCCTATAGCCCCTAAAAAAATGAAATACCTTGGTATAAACCTAACCAAGGAGGTAAAAGACCTTTACAATGAAAACTTTAAAACCCTAAAGAAAGAAATAGCAGAAGACACCAGAAGGTGGAAAGACCTCCCTTGTTCCTGGATTGGCAGAATCAACATCGTAAAAAATGACCATCCTACCAAAGGCAATATACAGATTCAATGCTATACCAATCAAAATCCCAAAGCAGTTCTTTAAAGAAGTTGACCAAACAATCTCAAAATTCATATGGAGGCACAAAAGACCCAGGATATCAAAACAATCCTGAGTAACAAAAACATAGCTGGAGGTATTGCCATACCAAACCTTAGTCTATACTACAAATCCATAGTTATAAAGACAGCCTGGTACTGGCTCCAAAATAGACACACAGATCAATGGATAAGGATTGACGACCCAGATATAAGCCCACAAAGTTACAGCCATTTGGTCTTTGACAAAGGGGCCCAAAGAATCCAATGGAAAAAGAACAGTATCTTCAACAAATGGTGCTGGCAAAACTGGATCTCCACATGCAGAAGATTAAAGCTGGACCCGTACTTGTCACCATGTACAAGACTTAATTCCAAATGGATCAAGGACCTTGATATCAGGCCAGAGACTATAAAAACCATAGTTGAAAGGATAGGGAATTCCCTCGAGCTGATTGGGCTAGGCCAGCACTTCCTAAACAGACATCCAATGGCACAGTCACTGCTACCAACTCTCAACACTTGGGATCTTGTGAAATTACAGAGCTTCTGTTCAGATAAAGAGATTATAACGCCAGCTCAAGGCAACCACAGAATGGGAGAAAATCTTCACTAACCACACATCTGATAGAAGTCTGCTGTCCAGAGTGCACAAAGAACTTAGAAAACTAAATACCAAGGAAACCAATGGCCCAATTAAAAAATGGGCCCTGGAACTTAAAAGAAACTTTACCAGGGATGAAATTAAAATGTCTAACAAATATCTGAAAAAATGCTCCACTTCCTTAGCCATCAGGGAAATGCAAATCAAAACTTCCCTGAGATATCATCTCATCCCGGTCAGGATGGCAAAAATCCACAATACAAACAACAACAAATGCTGGAGAGGATGTGGAGAGAGGGGAACTCTCCTACATTGCTGGTGGGAATGCAGGCTCATACAGCCACTCTGGCGAGCTGTCTGGAGATTCTTAAAGAAATTAAAGATTGAAATGCCATATGACCCTGCTATTCCACTTTTGGGAATAACCCCCCATGCAGCAGAGGTTCGCCTCGATAGCACAAGCACGACCATGTTCATAGCAGCACTGTTTACAATAGCAAAGTCATGGAATCAGCCCAAATGTCCAACAGTTGACGAGTGGATAAGGAAAAGGTGGTACATCTATACAATGGAGTACTACTCAGCCATCAAAAATGATGAATTACTGGAATTTGCCGGGAAATGGATGTCATTAGAAACAATTATATTAAGCGAAGTATCCCAGACCCAGAAAATTAAGTGCCGTATGTACTCCCTAATAGGTGGCTCCTAGTACCAAACCCACCCAACCCACCTAGAGACAGTAATTGCAAGGATTATGAACAGAAGGGATGGGGTAGGAGGGCCACACCAGAAACAAGGAGAGAAGGGACCATGTTACAGCAGGGAAAATAGACCTCCACCAAGGACCCAAATAAGTAATGAGACATCTGATTAAGTTCATAGACTTTTGTTCCTGATCATTTACTACTGAGGGGGTGTGATCTCACCAGAAGAGGAGGGCATATAGTCTGGCAGATAAAAAGTAACCATTTTGCAAATGGGTGATAGACCCCTCCCTTAGTATGGTTTCCCACTTTTATTACATCTACCTTTGAATGTGCTTTTATCACAAGACTCTAACAGCTTTTTGTCTCTGGCCAGGGGGTAACATACAATGCCCACCAGGATGGAGTGAAGGGCATTGCAGGATCAGCAGAACTGCAAAAGAAAATCAACAAACCACAATCCAGAACTTCAGAGACTCTATATCAACCACCTAGAACTAAGCCAGCCTAGTCTCTCCCCATCTTGAAGCTCAGGGAAATTTGCGGAAGAGGGGGCGGTAAGAGTGTAAGAGCAAAAGGATGGGAGGAGCAATGATATGTAAGATACTCTGTACTAGTTAGGCCTGAAGCAATCATAATTGGACTTTGCATGCCCTGCACATTGTCCAACACACTGTTGACCTCACAAAGTCTAGCATCTGCTAAAGGCACCAAGATCCTTGGAGGCAAAGGATTGGCAGCCACAGCAGTGTTCCTATACCTAAGGGGAACACGGGAAAGGGTTCAGGGAAAGGCCACTGGGTCCTTGTACGTCATTGGAGAGGAGGGTCCAGAGGCAAATCAGACATGCACAAGAAAGGACTCTCTGGGAATTGGGGCGGGAGGCACTGGGGGATGGGGAGGGAGAGGGGTGGGGACGGAGACTACGGGGTACGGGGGGAGGAGGAGGGAGGGAGGGAACTGGTGTACCTAATAAGTTTGTATGAGCTGAAATAAAAAAAAATGTACAAGTCAAAGTGCAGATCCACGAGAAACAAAACCCAAGAAGACAATCTCCTGCCGAAAGAATCAATCCCATAATGAGGGATTCCGACCAGAACAAATCCACAGAAAATAGCCATGGAAGCCAGACCCAACATAACGACTTTCAGAGTATGATCCTTACCATGATTAATACTATGAAAGAGGAAATCCGAGAAGAGTTGAACAACCGTATCAACCACTTCGAACAGGAACACAACAGGCACTTGGAGGAGTTGAGAAAAACAGTTCAAGAAACAAAAATAGGTATGGAGCAATTAAAACAGTCTCAGGCAGAGTTTAAAATTGAACTAAAAGACAAGTTATCTTCAACCCAAAACTCAACAGAGAGTCTTATCAGCAGAACAAATGAGGCAGAAAATAGAATTTCAGATCTTGAAGACAAAATGGGAGAATTAACCAGCTCAATGGAAGAGATTGTTAAAGCCAAAAAGATACTGGAGAGGAACATTCAAGAGATATGGGACACCCTGAAGAAGCCTAACATGCGCATTCATGGAATACCAGAACAAGAATCCCAAAATACCACACCTGAGGAAATATTTCAATTCATCATAAACGAAAACTTCCCACAACTAAAGAATGAGAGGCCTATCCAAATACAAGAGGCGTTTCGCACTCCAAACAGATACGACCAAAATAGAAAATCGCCACGGCAAATAATAGTCAAAACACTCCACATTCAAGACAAAGAAAAGGTGCTAAGAGCTTCAAGAGAAAAAAAGCAACTCACTTTTAAAGGTGAACCTATTAGAATAACAAATGACTACTCAATGGAAACAGTAAAAGCAAGAAGAACTTGGAGAGACATACTTCAAGTATTAAATGAGCAAAAAGGCCAACCCAAACTGATATACCCGGCAAAACTATCTGTCATGATTGAGGGAGAAAGAAAAGTTTTCCAGCACAAAGACAACTTGAAGGGATACATATCTACCAAACCAGGCCTTCAAAAAATCCTAGAACTGATACTCAAGCTTGAAGAAAAGAACAAGCGTATCCAGGAGGACAGAAGGGAAGTATAATACCACCAAAACATAAATATCAAATGACATGCTTACAAAATCTACTAAACATAAAAAATGTCCAGAATTAAAAATAATTTCTCCATTACAACATTAAATGTCAATGGTATTAACTCGCCGATTAAGAGACACAGATTACAAACTTGGATTAAAAACCACAATCCATCAATCTGCTGCCTGCAGGAAACTCATCTCACCACAAAAGATAGGCACATCCTAAGAATGAAAGGCTGGTCCAAAATCTTACAAGCTAATGGAACCAGGAAACAGGCAGGGGTAGCAATTATGCTTTCAGACAAAGTGGACTTCAAACCAAAGAAAATCATAAGAGACACAGATGGACACTACATTTTAGTCACAGGTACAATTCACCAGGAACACTTCAGAATCCTGAACATTTATGCACCCAATACGGGCCCCTCCACATTCATTAAGAAAACCCTACAGTGTCTAAAGCAAGAAATCAACCCCCAAATGATAATTCTTGGGGACTTCAACACCGCCCTCTCAACATGGGATAGATCAGCAGGTCAAAAGCTTAACAGAGACACTTTGGAACTTAATCAAACCCTTAAAGAAATGGACCTTACAGATCTCTATCGAACTTTTCACAAACGCACAAAAGAATACACATTTTTCTCAGCAGCACACGGAACTTTTTCCAAAATAGATCACATATTGGGCCACAAAACAAATCTATACATATACAAAAAAGTTGAAATTCTAACCTGTGCCCTATCAGACCACCATGGCCTAAAGCTTGACATCCACAACACAACAAACAAGAGAAAATACACTAACTCCTGGAAACTTAACACTATGATGCTGAATGAGAACTGGATTCAGGAAGAAATTAAAAAGTAAATTCAAGATATCCTGAAAGTGAACAATAACGAAAATACAACTTACCAAAATCTCTGGGACACAATGAAAGCTGTTCTAAGAGGTAAGTTCATAGCTCTTAATGCCTACATCAAAAAAAATGGAAACATCAGAAATAAATAACTTAACGATGCAGCTTAAAACTTTAGAGAAACTTGAGCAATCTGATCCCAAAAGTAGTAGAAGAGAGGAGATTAGCAAAATAAGGGGAGAAATATCTGAAATCGAGACTAAGAAAACGATAGAAAAAATCAACCAGTCAAAAAGCTGGTTCTTTGAAAAAATCAATAAGATAGATACACCCCTAGCTAAATTAACCAAAAGCAAGAGAGAGAAAACCCAAATTAACAAAATTAAAAATGAACATGGAGTAATCACTACTGATATCCAAGAAATCCAGAGAATTATAACATCATATTTCAAAAACTTATACTCTGTGAAGTTTGACAACACGCAAGAGATGGATGAATTTCTAAGTAAACAAATCTTACCTAAATTGGATCAGGAAGTTGTGAATTACTTAAATGGCCCTATAACATATAAGGAAATTGAAGAATAATCTCGAATCTTCCCACCAAAAAATGTCCTGGACCAGATGGATTCAGCACAGAATTCTACCAGACATTTAAGGAGTCAATAACACCAATACTCCTTAAACTGTTCCATCAAATAGCAAAGGAAGGAACACTACCAAATTCCTTCTATGAAGCTAATATCGTCTTAATCCCAAAACCTAATAAAGATTCACTTAAAAAAGAAAACTATAGGCCGATCTCCTTGATGAACACAGACACAAAGATTCTCAACAAAGTCTTAGCAAATTGGATTCAAAAACATATCAAAAAGATCATTCACAGGGACCAAGTAGGCTTCATCCCCGGCACGCAAGGTTGGTTCAACATACGAAAATCAATAAATGTAATTCATCATGTAAACCAGTCCAAAATCCAAGACCACATGATACTCTTAATAGACGCAGAAAAAGCCTTTGACAAGATCCAAGAGCCTTTTATGATCAAAACGCTAGAGACAGTAGGAATGGAAGGAACCTTTATCAATATAATAAAAGCTGTATACAACAAGCCCACAGCAAGGATTATGCTCAATGGGGAACAATTGGAAGCATTCCCACTTCGATCAGGAACTAGACAAGGCTGTCCACTCTCACCACTTCTATTCAATATTGTACTTGAAGTCTTAGCTGAAGCCATAAGACAAGAAAGGGACATAAAAGGGATCCAAATCGGCAAGGAAGAAGTCAAGCTATCCCTATTTGCAGATGACATGATCTTATACCTGAGGGATCCCAAAAACTCCACCGGAAGCTCCTGGAACTAATTGAGAAGTTCAGCAGGGTGGCAGGATACAAAATAAATGTGCAAAAATCAGAGGCCTTCCTATATGCCCAGAATGAAAGAAGTGAAAAAGCCCTGAGAGAAACAATCCCATTTCCTATAGCCCCTAAAAAAATGAAATACCTTGGTATAAACCTAACCAAGGAGGTAAAAGATCTTTACAATGAAAACTTTAAAACCCTAAAGAAAGAAATTGCTGAAGACATCAGAAGGTGGAAAGACCTCCCATGCTCCTGGATTGGCAGAATCAACATCGTAAAAATGACCATCCTACCAAAGGCAATATACAAATTCAATGCTATACCAATTAAAATCCCAAAGCAGTTCTTTAAAGAAGTTGACCAATTAATCTCAAAATTCATATGGAGGCACAAAAGACCTAGGATAGCAAAGACAATCCTGAGTAACAAAAACACAGCTGGAAGTATTATCATACCGAACCTTAGTCTATACTACAAATCCATAGTTATAAAGACAGCCTGGTACTGGCTCCAAAATAGACACACAGATCAATGGATAAGGGTTGAGGACCCAGATATAAGCCCACAAAAATACAGCCATTTGATCTTCGACAAAGGGGCCCAAAGAATCCAATGGAAAAAGAACAGCATCTTCAACAAATGGTGCTGGCAAAACTGGATCTCCACATGCAGAAGATTAAAGGTGGACCCGTACTTGTCACCATGTACAGGACTTAATTCCAAATGGATCAAGGACCTTGATATCAGGCCAGAGACTATAACAATCATAACTGAACGGATAGGGAACTCCCTTACCTGATTGGGCTAGGCCAACATTTCCTAAACAGACATCCAATGGCACAGTCACTGCTACCAACTCTCAACAGTTAGGATCTTGTGAAATTAAAGAGCTTCTGTTCAGATAAAGAGATTGTCACAGAGATTGTCACATGAGCTCAAAGGCAACCCATAGAATGGGAGAAAATCTTCACTAACCACATATCTGATAGAGCTCTACTGTCCAGAGTGCACAAAGAACTTAGAAAATTAAACACCAAGGAAACCAATGGCCCAATTAAAAAATGGGCCCTGGAACTTAAAAGAAATTTTACCAGGGATGAAATTAAAATGTCTAACAAATATCTTAAAAAAATGCTCCACTTCTTTAGCCATCAGGGAAATGCAAATGAAAACCTCCCTGAGATATCATCTCACCCAGGTCAGGATGGCAAAAATCCACAATACAAACAACAACAAGTGCTGGAGAGGATGTGGAGAGAGCGGAACTCTCCTACATTGCTGGTGGGACTGCAGGCTCATACAGCCATTCTGGCGAGCTGTCTGGAGATTCTTAAAGAAATTAAAGATTGAAATGCCATATGACCCTGCTATTCCACTTTTGGGAATAACCCCCCATGCAGCAGAGGTTCGCCTCGATAGCACAAGCACGACCATGTTCATAGCAGCACTGTTTACAATAGCAAAGTCATGGAATCAGCCCAAATGTCCAACAGTTGACGAGTGGATAAGGAAAAGGTGGTACATCTATACAATGGAGTACTACTCAGCCATCAAAAATGATGAATTACTGGAATTTGCCGGGAAATGGATGTCATTAGAAACAATTATATTAAGTGAAATATCCCAGACCCAGAAAATTAAGTGCCGTATGTACTCCCTAATAGGTGGCTCCTAGTACCAAACTCACCCAGCCCACATTGAGACACTCAAGGGTAAACCTATGTAATATGGTAATTGCAAGGATTGTGAACAGGAGGGATGGGGTTGGAGGGCCACACCAGACACAAGGAGAGAGGGGACCATGTTACAGCAGAGAAAATCGACCTCCAAGGAATGCAAGTAAGTAATGTGACACCTGGTTAAGTTCACAGACGTTCGTTCCTGATCATGTACAACTGAGGGGGTATGATCTCACCAGATGGGGAGGGCATAGAGTATGGCAGATGAAAAGAGATCATTTTGCAAATGGGTGACTGATCTCTCCCTCACCGAGGTTTCCTGCTTTTATTACATCTACCCTTGAATGTGCTATTATAACAAGACTCCAGTTTAACAGTTTTTTGTCTCTGACCAGGGGGTGACATACAGTGCCCATCAGGATGGAGTGAAGGACATTGCAGGAGCAGCAAAACTGCAAAAGAAAATCAACAAACCACAATCCAGAACTTCAGAGACTCTATATCATCCACATAGAACTAAGCCAGCGTAATCTCCCCCATCCTGAAACTCAGGGACATCTGCGGAAGAGGGGGCGGTAAGATTGTAAGAGCAAACGGATGGGAGGAGCAATGATATGTAAGATACTCTGTACTAGTTAGGCCTGAAGCAATCATAATTGGACTTTGCATGCCCTGCGCCATGTCCGTCACACTATTGACCTCACAAAGTCTAACATCGGCTAAAGGCACCAAGATCCTTGGAGGCAAGGGATTGATGGCCACAGAAGTGTTCCTATGCTTAAGGGGAACACGAGAAAGGGTTCAGGGAAATGCCACTGGGTCCTTTTATGTCATCGGAAAGGAGGACCAAGAGGAGAGTTAGGCATACACAATAAAGGACTCTCTGGGAATTGGGGGGGAGGCACTGGGAGATGGGGAGGGAGGGAGGGGGAAGCAGGGGGTTCAGGGGGAGGAGGAGGGGGGGAGGGATCTGGTCTACCTATTAAGTTTGTATGAGCGGAAATAATAATAAAAAATGTTAAAAAAAAAAGAAGCTCATGGGCAGATAGCCTGGGATATATAGCAGAAAAACAGCAGAGACCCTATCTTAAGAAAAGGTGAGGACTTACTCCTGGCAAGCAGGCAGTGGCATGTGCATGACCTACACACACACTTTCTCTCTCTCCATAAGCCAAATGTATGCAATGATAAGGTGAAATGTACAAAAGAAAAGGAAAAGAAAGACAGGGCTTAGCTCAGTTGGCTGACTCCCATGCGCGAGGCTCTGGGTTCCATATTTTGTACATAAACTGTGTGGTGATGCACACTTGCAGTCTCAGCACTCAGGAGGTAAAAGCAGTGGGATCAAAATTCAGGATTATCCTCAGCTCATAGTGAGTTACAGGCCATCCTTGACTGAGAAAGAGAGAAAGAGAGAAAGAGAGAAGAGAAAGGAGAGAAGGGAGAAGAAGGAAAAGAGAGGAAGGAAGAAAGAGAGAAGAAGACGGAGAGAAGGAGAAGAAGAGGAAGGAAGAGAGAGGAAGGAGAAGAGAGAGAAGAAGGACAGGAAGGAGAGGAAGGAAGGAAGGACCGAGATAGAAGAAAGGAAGGAAGGAAGGAAGGAACGGAAGGAAGGAGGAAGGAAGGAAGGAGCAAGAAGGAAGAAAGAAGGAAAGAAAGAAAAAGAAAGACGGAAGGAAAGAAGGAAGAGAATAGAAAAATAGAAAAGAAAAGAAAAAAAAGAAGAGAAAAGAAAAAAGGAAAAGAAAAAAAAAGGAAAGACCAGAAAAGAAAAGGAAAGGAAAGAAAAGAAGTGTCATGGTTTTAGGAAGGAGCTGGCTACGCCCTGGTCTTTCACTTTTGCATTGTGAGCAGGTGTGTGACGTCAAAAATGCTTTACATTTTCCATGAACTTCAGTTCACTAATATGTGAAAAGACTTCCCTTTCCTCCAAATGTGGTCAGGATACGGGGACATGAAGTTATTCCAAATACAGCTATGCAATTGGAGTCTTTCCCAGCTTCTTCTTTCTAAAGACAATGTGATACAAGACTGTGGATGTAATCAAACAAATTCTATTGGTACAGTGTATTTAGTTTGACACTCTCAGAAATGTGGAGTCCTGATAAAAAATATGAAAGAAAGATGATAATTTTCTTCATGCAATAATCTTTGCTTCAGATCTTCCAAAGTGGAAAAGGACACTAGACAAAAGGCAGAACTGTAGCTGTGTTAGAACACAGCCTGACCACATGACCTTTCTTTACCTTCATAACTAGATGTATGTTCCCTAAAGAAAAGATTCCATGGGGATGCTCTGCCTCTATCTTATACAGAATTACCTTTGAGTTAACATGAGGTCAAGCTGTTATGAAGCATGAGTTAGGCCGTGTCTCAGAGGAGCCGGTAAGGATGCGGCTTGGGTCCCTGCATCAGCAATTGGCTGCATTTGTGTGGCCAGATTAGCAAACTGGTTTCATTAGCATATACAAAGATAGGTAAGGAAGCGTAATGTCAGGAAATGACTTTTGATCTGTGGGGCTTTTATCTGAGCAAGAAAAAATGACATCAAATGATTAATTAAAAACTTCATGCCTATTCAATATATATATAGGTTGAAATAAAGCTAGATAATTTTCCTAAATTATCTAGTGGATCAGACAAAGTTATTGGCATATGACCTTTAAAATATAGATAATTCTAGCTTACAGGACTGCCCCCTAAAAAAACCACAAGACTTGGATTTTATTGTCAAGATTATTATCAACAGACTTATCTGTTATGTTTCAATTACAAACGCAGATTAAAATAAGGATTACTTAGCAAGTGACCAGCATGACTATAGAAATATGCTTTCTTTTTCAGTTTCCTTATTTGTAAAATTGGGATAACAATAATCGCTACCCTACAGTGTGATTGTGGAGGATTATATAAATTACTACACGTGGAGTACTTAGAAGAGTTCTAGTAGGTGATAAGTACTTGGTATATGTTGTATATTATAATGTTATTAATACTTGTAAACAGAATAAACACTGTATGATAACAGAGAAAGATAAATATTTATGAAGACAGTATGCAGTCTGGATCTGTTAGACAATCTATGAAAGAACAGAGGATTAAAAAAATCATAATAAAATCTTTCTCTTCAGAGTGCATGGCCCATGGCCCAGTGCTTCCACATCCACTGGGAACTCACAAGCAATGCAGAACATACCAGGCATCAGTTCAGATGTGTCCACTGGGGACCTGTATTTAACAAGATGCCCAGATGGCTCCTGTGTATACCATGCATACGGTTCTAACTCTCATTTTGGAGCTAATTTTTGCACAAGGTCTTTGTCTTTAGGCAGTGGTATTAAGCAATATGTTAATATGCTTAATTTTCTTTTATGTCTCCTATAAAATTTGACTTTGGAAATATTCATATCTCTTGACTGTTCTCATGACATTTTGTAGGGAAGGCAACATGGAAGCAGCAAAAAGAGCAAATGTGAGTACCTTGCTTCATATCCCTTCCTGCCACCAGAAAAAAGGGTCAAAACACTGTTCTCCATCCCCTGATCAAGCTGGAGGCCTGATCCCCCAAATGCCCAATCGCCTTCCTTGGCCTTGCTTTCTTTGTCCCAGAAAAAGGGAGACATGACTCTTCTACTCAAGGGCCGGTGTTCCTGTCTAGCATAAGGCCTCTCTCTAGGACACTTGGGAAGGAGGCATGCCCATGTGCTGTTGCTTTGTGTCCCTACTTGCACGTTGCTTCACTCAATGCATGGTCCTCTCACAACACCACTCTCACCACATTTTCAGAGGAAGCAGAGTTGTAGGCAACAGTCATCTCTATGTGCTTCCAGTCTCCATGGGGAGGTAGGTGTACATAAAAGACATTACTCCCTTGCCAGCTCCTGAGCATGAGAAAATTACTGTGTCTGATGCAGCTCACCTGCATGGTTGCTGATAAATCACCATCAAATGGCTTAAGAGAACAAGGGGTTTATTTTCTCTTATGATTACTGGTTACAGTTCTTAGTCCAACTTGACGGGAGAGCACACACCAATACCAAGGCCGAGGGAACTGGCCACACCATCTCTACATAATGACTGAGAGATGGACAATCCTTACTTGCCAAACCAGCATGTCTGGCCAAGTGTACACAAGGATGCCAACTCCCTCAACCAGCTTTCTGTATTTTATTCCAAGGCCTAATCCCACCCACCATAGGCTGGGCTTTCCCCATCAGCTAGACAATCTCTTGCAGTTTTGCTCTGGGTTCAACTCAACCACTAATTCTCCACAAATGTGCCCAGAGCTCAAACCCTCAACCGTCAAGTTGACCTCTGTGCCTAACTATGACAGTGCCCAAGGGAACATATGCAGTGGGAAGCACATGTACATATATACTCACCACACAGATATCACACAGAAGCACACATACACATGTCACATCTCACCATACATACACACAAAGCATACATGCCACATTCAATACAAATGCCGATACAGAATGTACACCATCACCCTCACATACCTGTGTGTTCACATACATACTACACACATGCATCATCACACCACAGCATGCAGCAGGCATACATCATATACATACTGTATAAACATGGAAGCACACATCTGCCTTCCTGAAACTAACACTGATTCTCAGATGAAGCAAAAACACTAATAACTTACACTGAATGAACATATTCTTCTTTCCTTTCCAAGAGAACATTTATCCTTTTAAAACCAAAAAAGAGTTTACAGTAAGAAACACTGGTTTAAACCCATAGGAAGCAGAACTCTCACCCATGTAATTCTTCAAACCTGCCTGTCTCACCACTGCATTATTTTATACAATTGCATTCCGGCCTTCTCCCTAAGCATCATGCTACCCCATAATAATGCAAATAGCATCCATCTTCTCATGGCTGTTCACTGGACACACTGTGGCCAGGAAGACTCAGAGGCAACCTCTTTGTCTCTCTAATCTTGCTCATTAAAGGGCACGCCCCTTTTTTCTTCCTGTCTTCACACAGTTCATAGAAAGGCTGTGCACCCTAAATGGCCGCTCACTGCCTAGACCCCCGCTACTTATGGTGAACTGGGGACTTACTCTGCTTGGAGACCAGAGTATTATGCTGGCCCCTTCCCAGTGTGGGCTTGAAGTTGACGAAGGCATTTATGGACCTTTGCAAAACTAGAGTGGAGAAGGGGCAAGCCCTTTCTTTCCATGGTATTTTCTTTGGGGCATATGTACACTTTTTTCCCATATCCTAAAAGGAAATCATTGACACAGAAGAGTGTGGCCCAGATAAAGGTTGACATCCTGGAGACCTGGCATTGTACCGGTTTCTCAGTCCTAAGCACCCAATGGTAAAATAAGCTCAAGCCCCAAGATGCTGAAAACCCATCATTCTTAAATAGATAGTACATGGTGTGTTTTATGCTTCCTTATACTGTTTACTTTTAAAAAATTATACCCTACCTTGCCCCAGAAAGGATTTAAGGGGATTTACAAGGATATATGCAACATAGCAAAGCAGCATAAAGTAGAAATATGTAAAGAACAAAATCAGAAGACGGAAGGGGCACACAGCAGAGGTGGGCTGTGGCTGCAGCCTCTATGCCTCCCTCCGTCTGAGCTCTTGGGTCAGGAAAATGCTGAGGATGGTTTTTGCATCCAGATAAAGCACAGGAGGGAGAGAGGCATGACCTTCCCCAGAAACAGCGCAATCAGTAGCACTGTCAGTAGCCAATGTGGAGAAGCCTTCCTGTTCCCAAGAAACATCTTCTTGTCCAAAATTTAATCAGCAACTTTGTATAAATCAAGGACAACTAAAAATATTGTGGTTTTTCACTGTAGCTTAAAGATGAATAGACCTAATCATTCTATACATTTTGTTTTAAAATTAAAAGCAGGCACACTACCCGTAAAATACTTAAACATTCAATAAATCAGAGTAAGCAGGAATCAATCTATTCCAGTTTCATAATATAGTCAGCTAAGCAAAGACAATTCAGAAATGTGAGGCGGGGCAGGAACATATTGTCACAAAGGGAAGCATTGTACCCTGAAGGAGTAAAATTTCAAGCTTCTGGCCCCAAAATGAGGAAGGAGCTGGTCTGACTAACAAGGCTGCTCAATTTAAGGTCTGATTTTTTTTTTAACACATTGATATTTAAAGCTAGTTCTGAGTTCCTCTTATTCTCTGGTGATGGGAAATAGAAGGGATTTATTTTTATTCTTTTCTCTTTTTCCATTTTCATGTGTGTAGGGGTGGTGTTTGTATGTGTATGTGTGTGTCCGTATGTGTATGATAGCATATGTGTGGAGATACACATGTGTGTGTACATATGGAGGTATAAGACTGATATAAAGAATCATTCTTAATTGCTCTTCCTCCTTATTTTCTTTTGGAAACAGGATCTAATCAAGCACAGAGTCCAACGATAAGGCTAGTCTGACTAGCTAATTTGCTCTGGGGTTTCCTAGTCTCTGTATTCCAAGGCTGAAGTTATAGACAGACAGCTATTCTCACTCAGCATCTTACATGGGACCTAAAGATTTGAACTTTGATCCTCTTGCTCTTATGAGAAGGGCTTTAGGTGCTAAGCTACCTCCCTAGCCCGAAAGGGTTCTTATTTTTAAGGGCAAAGAACTGAAATGACTCACATATCTAGAAGCAGATAAGGTCTTCCTTGTCTCTCTAGCCTCATTGTTTGCTAGCATTCGTGATCCTAAACATACCCCAAATGTGTGCTTATATATATTCACATATGTACCTTAGAGCACATACCTTAGATGTGTGCTCATACACATGCACGTATGTCACATACATTTCATATACATGTACTCACACATAAGTTGCAGAAAAAAGTCTCTCTCTTCTGTTCCCCAGCAGGAGCTAACCCTCAGTTGCAGAGTCTGGCCCTTTTCATCCTGTCCTCCATGAATGCTACTTGTCCCTATGATTCAACTTAAATGTCACTCCCTCCTGTAAACTTTCAAACTGACTGACTACTTCTCTTAACCAACAGCTTTTGTGACTTTGCTCAAAGCAGTACCCAGAAGAAATGTGTGGCCGCAACATCCCACTAACAAGATCCAGAGAGTCCACAGAGAGTCACAGAAGATCTGCCAGGGCGTGTCACCATACCTCCACCTCCGCTGCCTGACATCAAGTCTCACACAGTGTGAGCCCAGCACGGAGAGATCAGCAGAGATTACAGAATGCTGATGGATGGCAACAGATGGGATATTTATTTATTTCAAGCGCTTTTTTCGCTGCTGGGAGAGCTGCATGAGATGTATATCTTATTTCCAGAGAAGACTCAGGGGAAACAGCTGTCATGCAGTTTCATTCCAGAACTCTCTTTAGAACAGAACAAGCAATGTGATGGAAGACAGACATTCTAAATAGCAGACCCCCAATGATACGTACCCGCCTCAATGATGGTTCATTTTACCCTGTAACTTCCATTCAACATGAAGTGAAATGTTCCCTACAATAAAATGGAGCGGTGACCTTTGCACATTAAATCAGGTTTCATGCTCCGGGACTGTGATCAAAATATCCCCATGCTGTTTTTCTCTTCCAAATGGACCAAAGTGCTTTCAGGAAATTTACTGAATCCTCAAAAACTTAATGATCCCTTTATAGCCTTGGGGAAGTTACTATAAAATGTAATTCCTGCTAGCCTACCTGAGGTTGCAGACAGCAAAATAAATGCATGGTGTTTCCTCATGAACTGTGCTTGGGGTTTCCATGTTGAGTGGTACCCTTTATGAGTACCATACTTATATGTAGGCATACCCAGTTGCCTTGCACAGACCCTAGGTATGTGTGAGCTCCAGCCAGGATCATGCTACAGACTCAATCCAGAGCAAGAAGGGGTCTCATGCTGCCCCTAATCTTCACTGGGTGTTGCACCAGGTCCTAGACTCTGGAAGTTCCTGAGATTACCGCTGTCCTGTTGGTTCGGGCCCTAGCATGGTGGCTATACCCTATGAAAAACCAAATGCTTTGTAACATTTGAAGACCTACTACATGCATAGAACCAAGCGACTGGAGGTCTCATGTTCTCACCCATTTATTAGAGGCAGGGGAGTGAGACCTGACATTTCGGTAGCTGAGTCTGGGTTGCAGTTTTCTGCTAATTTAGTAGAACTGTGGCAGCTGCTCCTATAATTTTCAGTGCAAATGGTTGGCAGACTAGAAATTAGCCAAAGCAAGCATTATAAGAAAAATTACCAATAGCAGATGACAGAAATCCAAGTTAATGCATGTATCTGTAGGAAATACAAAATAAAATGATAGATTTCTATTCTTCTTTTTATTAGAGAGGGAACTATTTTATTTCTTTTCACATTAGAAATCCTGAGACAGAAGAACCCTTAGAGTGACACCTTCATCCCTGATCCACACAAACTGTTAGATAATTAATATTTGATCTTAGAATGCTATGTCTAATATTAACTATGTAGCAATTGAAAACTATTACATACCCAATAAAAAGGCAGAAATATTCCAATTGGATGAAAAAAAGGCAGACTCAATGATTTGCTGACTATGAAAAACATAATAAAAATGTGAGTGGGTCAAAAGTATAAGTGTTGAAAAGATGTTTGGCTAGTTACATCAAAAGACAAATGCAGTAGCACAACTAATGAGTGGAATTGACTTCAGAGCACAAGTATTGCTATGGAAAGTGAAGATCATTTCATGATGCTGAATGAGTCAATTCATACTCATGTACTTAATTACAGAATTTCAAAATAGATTAAAAACTTACAGAACTACAAATAAAATTAGAATAACTATAGCTTCATGCGAGATTTCAAAGTGCTTTATTGATAAATGATATTTCTGTATCAATATTGGTAAATGTTCACAAAGCTTGAAAAATACCTCTAATAACTTGAACTAAACCACAGCTATAGAACTATACCACCAGTATCAAAATACACATTTTTTGTAAGTGTATGCAGATTGTTTATTGATACAGGCATTCTGAACCATAAAACAAATCTTAGCAGATCTTAAAGGATTTGGATAATACAGAATAGGTTCCCTGATTATAGTGAAATTGCATCTAAAATCAATGAGGAAGAATTCTAGATAATCTCTCTATATTTGGATAGTAAGCAGCACACTTCTTAGAAAATTTCATGAAGCAAAGAAGCAATCAAAAGGGAAATTAGGATGTACTTGGATTGAGTAAAATTAAAACATATTAAAATTTGCAGGTTAGAGTGAGAGAAGGACTAGAAGGGAAATATGCAGTGCTAAATATGTATATTGAAGGAAACAAAGTCTCAGATTGATAACTTCAGCTCATGTTAACAAAAAACAGAGAGAAGGCGAAAATAAATGTCAGCTATAAATGTGTGCAGTGCATATAGTAAGTGGAAAGCATTAGGAAGGAGATAATGGAGATAACAGTAGAAATCAGTGAAATATACCCAATGCAATAAACTGAAGGAAACTAAAAGCTGATTCTTGGCTAAGATCAGTGACAAATATCTAACCAAATATAGAAAGAGACACAACTATGAAATTAATATGTACCTGTTAAAGAAATTGAATTTTAATAAATAAATTTGAGTTCTCATAAAGAAAACGTAAAGCCCAGTTGGTTCGGGCATCAAATTTTACCAAACATTGGGCTAGAGAGATGGATCATGGGTAAAGACTCTGCCTTGCAAGCAAAAGTTCCTGAGTTTGGATTGTAGGCCCTCATAAAAATACCAGGCAGAAATGGTGGTGGCCTGCACTTCTGGTCCTGGAGAGCAGAGCCTGGGAAATCCAGAGTGAAGCAAAAAGGAGGTAGAAGCAATCCACATGATTCCTGAAATCAGTTTTGGTCCTCCATAAGGACACACACACAGCCTTCTGATACATACACACAGACACTATATATATATATGTATATATATATATATAAACATTTACCTAACAAATAAATAGTGCACAGTATTTGTTCTGCACATTGGTATTTAACTAATTAGTGGTGTGTGTGTGTGTGTGTGTGTGTGTGTGTGTGTGCATACATATATACAGAGGCCAGAGGACCACCTTGGGTATCATTTCCCATGGACTGTCTGTATTGGTTTGTTGAGACAGTGTCTCTCATTGGCTTGGAGTTTCCCAAGGACATTAGCTGCTGGTCAGTAGTCCCTAGGAATCTGTCTATCTATATCTCCCCAGTGCTGGCATTGCAAGCATGCATCACCATGCCCACCTTTTTTCACATGGTTCCTGGAGATCACAGTCAGGCGCTCACATTCTACTGAGTGAACTGTCTCCCCAGCCCTCCACATGTCATTTAGAAAACATCACAATTTCACCAATTTTACCAAAGCCAGGCAGAGAAAGTACAAGAGAAAAAAAATATGGACCTCATGATCATAGATAAAATTATTATCATTCAATAATGTATGATAAAGGTAAAACTAATATGACCAAAGGGGGGGGGCTTTATGGAGAAGAATGGGGCTGATTTAACACTTCACACTTATTCAATGTACTGTTGTGTAAACACTTTTCCAGGGAAGATGCCACACAACCATCTTTCCACACCAAGCAAGAGCTTCATAATGGTACCGATTATGTCAGTCTCCAATGTGGCAATCCAATGTGTTCTTTGGGCTTACTTACAGGAGTGGGAATGAGGGTTACTTACAGGAGCTACGTGACCAGAAAGCCCATCCCATCGCATCTTTCCCATGGCTGCAGGGATAGAATATCCTTCAACTAATCTTCTTCAGCCTGTGCGCCCTATTCGCCTCCCAGACCTCAGGTCCCCAAAGCATCGTGAAGGCACGTGTAATTAGGGAAGGATCACATACTAAAGGTTGGCAAGAGTTACAAGTGGGGCCAGAATCCCAGATGAAGGTCCAAGGACTCTCTCCAGCTACTGTGTCTTAGAAAGAGCATAATGGACAACAGGTATGATCTCGCTGGTAACTATTTGGAGGAAAATGCCATTTAATAGGTATTTCACCATATTAACAGACTGAAGAAGAAAACAATCACGTCATCATTCCAACAGCTATAGAAAAAACACTCGAAAAAAATCCAGCATGCACTTGTGATCAAAAGTCTCTGTTAGCTATGTCTGGGGAAACAGAATAGCAACAATAATGACAACAATAACAATAATCCTCTGACATTCAAAATGCCAAAATATTGTTTTGTCCCATGATCAGGAATAAAGCAGGTATGTTACTCTTCCCACTTCTGCTGATAATAGACATTTTGAATCATGAAGTGAGCTTATCTTAAAGCATTTGAATCACACAAATCTGTGCCATGATTTTAGTGGAATTACATTCATCCAGATGTTCTAGCCATGGCCATCAGGTAAGCAAGAAAAGCATTTCTTCAATATTAACACATTATAGCTAGTTTTAAAGCTTAAGTTAAATAACACAAGGAAAGCTCTTAGGCAAATACTCGTTGAGTTATCTAGTAAATGTAATATCTTGTTGTTCAATGGGTATATTGCTTAAGGTTTAGGCCTCCTTTATAATCTGAACCAAGTAGTGACCAGAGAAAAGGATTATTAATTACATTTTTATATCCAGAAAGTGAAGTTCAGAGAGGTTAAGTGACTTAAATTATTCAACATCACTAGATGAGACAAAAGCGAATTCTGCTTCAAGCACCAGCATGATCCGTTACAAGAAGTTTCAGCAAACACAGTAAACAGTTCCGGAAGGGCATCGCGCTTAGTGCTTCTATGAATGGGCAGGTTCCCAGTCAGGCCTCAAGTACACAACTGTGTGATTTTGTCCACCCTCCTTTCACGAGTAAAGGAAAGATGTAGTGACTCGGAGGAAGCGCAGGCTAGAGGACATCTCTTCACCCCTTCTCTTATCAGGAGACTTGTCACTGGGACCCACCCCTCTTCCCCTCTCCCTTGCCCAGAACTCCTCATACATCTGACTGCCCAGAACTGAGCTGTAAGAACCTGCTCCCCACATGACTGCTTCTCCTGAATGGGGAGATTCCCTGCCACACATTTGTATAAAATTAGGATTTCTTTTTATAGGAGGAAAAAATGTAGGACAGACTTCATTCCCAACATTGTTCACAGTCGCAGAAGACATCTGTATTCAAACTGAGTGTTAACGATTTCAACTCTACTTCTCTTGCAGCTACATAAAACCACTGGCACTGTGCTTGCATCACGATGCAGTATGAAATCTACGTCCCCTGACCTCAAGAATTTATAGTCTACAGGGAAGATAGATACAAGCAAATAAAATCACATATGAAATGTACCACATATACACATGCTCTTACATGCGTGCGTGCGTGTGTATGTGTGTGTGTGTGTGTGTGTGTGTGTGTGTGTGTGTATAAAACTAACAAAATTGGGTGCCTAAAAGAAGTCTGACTAGAGGACTTGTGTCTCCCGGAGCAAGTGGCACTACAAGGTCAGTAGGTATTACCAGGTAAACTGGACCAGTAGCAGCAGGCGAGGGAGTGCAGAGAGAGCAGCATGTTTAAGAGCAGGAGGAAGGAACAAGCCTAGCATCTTCAGGGCTCATCGTGACCTTATTTATTTTCAGTTTAAAATGCAGGGAGTGTGATGGGAGTACAGCTGAAGCTGCACGGAGAGGCGGCTGGGGCTTTGCAGGTGATGGGAAACAACAATAGGGTTGATCAGGGGATGTCAAGATCTGATTGTGGACAGTGATTGGACAGATCATGGCAAGGCTTGTGGTTAAAAATGCAATTCTCTTGTGTTTCTATAAAGTAACCTTGTAAGACAGCTGAGGTCACCACATCCTTTCAAAATTAGGAGAGTTCAGATTTGTCTTTGTCAGTGTCCTAAGGGAAGTGTTGACCACCCTAAACTTTGGAATTTCTAAACACTGTATTAATGACCAAGGACTGTCATAGCAAAGTTTCAAAACTGGATATCTTAAAACAACAGAAATGCATTGTCTGGCAGTCTAAAATCGAGGTGTCAGCCATCTCTGTCTTCAAGAATTCTTCAACTTCTGGTAGCCCTAGGTGTTCCCTGTTTTATAATGGTATTTTCAATCTTTATGTTCTTACAGTCTTACCTTTGTTTCTCCTCTTACAAGGATACCAATCATGTAAATTTTAGGGAACACTAATCAACCCACCATAAGAACCCACATTGGCATGGTTACTGTTGGTTGAATTTTGGATAATCTCAGAACTTTAATTTCTTGTTTAACTTTCCATGGAAACATAATTTCCTTTGGTATACACCAGCCCAAGTGCAAAATACGGTCACTTTCTTCAATGTGTACAGAGTCCACTATGACAACGTATTTGTGGGAACACATGATTTCACTGACTTTTGGAGCAAAGATGGGGCACACATGTTAGCAACATACGCCTAAGTTTAGAAGATCAGCAATCTGTGGCCTTAAAGGTCATTGATTAAGCTGTCCCTGGACATGTCTCATTGTCCAGCCTTCAGAAACCAGAGCCCTGTTGCACACTTGTCCTTTCTTTTTTTTAAATATTTTATTTAGTGTGTATGTATGTGTGTATATGCGTGTGTGTGTGTGTGTGTGTGTGTCCATCTGTGTATGTGTGTGTGTGTATCAGAGGGCACCATGTGTGCCTGTGGAGGACCAAGGATGACTTGGGGAACCATCCTGCATTTCTTCTTCCTCCTTCTTGCTTCTCTCTGGGATTTCCCAGGCTCCGCCCACCAGGGCCGGAAGTGCAGGCTTCCGCCATTTCTGCCTATGCCTGTCCTTTCTATTCACCTGTCTCTACTTCTCTCTCCACTTCTGCTTGATTTCATATGACGTGTTTGAATGGCTCGTTTTTCTGTCCTTTGAGATCCTGCCCTTAGGAGGTGATCTGGGCCTGTCGAAGAGCTGTGGGACAAATATCTCCCTGGAACACCTAGGTGCTCAGGGGCGTCTGTCAGAATACTGACTGTTTCACATTCCTACGAGGTAAAAAAGGATAAACAGCACAAATTTGGAGGCTTCTGCCCAGCAGTTGCAAAATCTTTCACTCTTTGAAGTGGTTGGATGTTTTTACTTCAAATAAGTTCCACTGTAATACACTTGGGAGACTCATTTAAGTAGTTACTTAACGAGCTAAAGCACTGATTAAGATAGATGTGCTTATTGCTGCCTCATTAGTAGAAAACAAGCAAAAAATTTAATGTCTATGTGGTGTTCATGCATAGGATACAGTTATGTCTGTGTGAATATGCATATACAGTATATATCATCTCTCTACTTGATATATGTATGTATACACTATGTATGTTATATATTATGTAATAGTGTGCTGCTGTATATATGTGTGTGTGTGTATGCAATTATCATTATTGCTGATAATATTACATTATGTCAAATGCTATACTTTCAATGCCTCATTTAACCCTCAGAACTACAAGATAGTTACTATTACTCCCCCACTTTACACATAAAGACTTGAGCCTTAAAGGTGTGAGAGGCCTCCCCAAAGTTAAGTAGACAGTAAACACTAGAACTTCTCTCTAGCAGGCTCATTTCTCTTAACCCAATGATTGTTGCCACTTGTGAACACAGATTGCAGTTCTAACTGTAGCTGAGGGAGAGAAGCAGCCGATTAAAATATTCCCTGTTGGATTTGCTTTTGTTTTGCAGTGTACATATTCTATATCTGAGGTAGGATCCTGCTCCTTCCCTCCTCCCACCAATACAGTGCATTACAAAAGAAACCAACTTTAACTAAAACAATACAATACTGCTGTCTGATATTCTACATGTTTCATAAAATATAAATCATGATTGCATGTTCCATTTAATTCTTGCAATAACTCTGTGGGCTAGAAAGAATAAACATGTGAAATATTATTGTTCATTCTCTTTTGTTTGTCAAATGATCAAAAATAACTTGACTCTCCACTCTCATAAATTCATGAAAAAGACTAGCCGGTACTCATACTTCCTGGGATCTGAATGTATATGTATATATGAATATCTACATGGTTGTATCTTCAGCCTCTACTGAAGAACTCATTACATAGTATGCATTAAGCAAATAGCTGGTTAGAAATAAACATCTCATTCTTCTTCATATATTCTACCTTGACCTCTATTCATGCCCCTGAGACATTGAGATGTCATCTAATTGTATTCTTCAGCCAGGCCTTAAGAAGTCTGCCTTCCTAGCTACTCCTCTTAAAGAGCTTGCATGCTAAAACCAGAGAAGCTTAGGAGAACCATTTTAGAATTGGGGTAAATATGTGTGTGTACGTGTGGTAAAAACATATATAACATGAAATTCACCATTTAGCCTGTACAAATGAACAACATTTAGTATATTCACCATGTTCTGCAACCTTCACCACTATCTAATCCCAGAACATCTGCATCATTCCACAGAGCAAGCATTTTCCATTCCATAGCCTCTCATCCCTGGCAACCACTTTCCACATCTATAGATTTGCTTCTTCTAGGTATTTTATATAAGTAGACTCACAAAGTAGTAGCTTCTCTCATGTAACAATATGCTTTTCAGACTTGTCTACATTGTATTTGCAACAGCACTTCGCTATTTTTCATGTCCATTAGTGGATAAACTTTGTAGCAGGCTGGCTTCAAATTCCCCATGTAGTCGAGGATGACCTTGAACTTCTGATCTTCCTGCCTCCACTTTCAGAGCTCTGGACTTATAGGAGCATGCCATCATACCCAGTTTAGAATTTTCTAATTTCTCTTTGACACTTTCATAAATGTATGATTAATAATTTTACATGTTTTCACCCCCTAATATCAAATCTCATCACCTCCCCTCCTACTACTTCTCTCAACATGTTCCCTTTCTATTTTACATTAATTTATTTGTTTATTTATTTATTTATGCATGCATGTGCATATATCTGGCATCTGCATCATTTATACCTGCTGACTCACCTTGCCATTCCTTTACTGTCTGTGTGTGTGAGAGAGAAGACAGAGACAGAGAGAGACAGAGACAGAGAGAGACCCACTACAAATAATTAGGATTCTCTGAATGAACCTGTGTGAGAAATTATTTACTGAAGCACTCACAACTTATCAGTGGTTATATCACTAAAGAAAGTGATTCCAATTTCTGCAGTCATCATTAACATCAGTAGACACTCAGGGAAGAGTGGGGCCTCATGATCCCCCTTTCTTATGAGTCCTGTCTTCTGAAGGGTTTGTGTAGATTACCACAACTACCATGAGTTCCCTAAGTACAATTGCCATTCTAATGTCTAGAAGACACTTTCACAAGAGCCACTCTCTAGCTCTTACATTCTAACTCCTCTTCTTTGATGTTTCCTGAGCCTTGGACGAGGGTTAGTATAGGTGCGCACAATCACAATCACTTATTCTCTGCAGTTTGACTAGTGAGTCTGTAGTAACCTCTGTTCATTGCAAAGAAAAACTTCCCAGAGCTGTTCCCATCTGTGGGTATAAAAAATAAGTAAGGCAGTTTGACACCATGTCAATTTAGCAAAATAATAGTAGTAGATCCTCCCATAAAGCCTGTGACCTCTCCAGACATTTACAATTATATTCTCATTGTCAATAGTAATGAGTTTTCTTCTATAGTTTTCAAGTTGCATTATACCCTAAAATAAGTCCAAATTCATTAAATGAATTGATTGGCTTTTGATAATCATTATATATAGAGAGATGTTTACTTTGTTTTGACATATGATGAATTCCATCAATAAATTCATTAATATTAATTGCTCTGATATGTATGAATTTTATTTTGATTTCAGTATGGTTACAGAACCAAGCAAGAGTTCCTTGCTGTGGAGGAGGTCTCAAACCCAAACAAAATGTGGTTACCTACCCCCATGGCATTCCTGCCACAATTAAACAAGAATTTACATCTGGGTGAGACTCTTCTTAACAGGCTTCATGGCACCTTCTGGCACCAGAAGTGTTGCATTTTGCCTGCATGGTTGCTGATGAATCAACATCAAACGACTTACGGGAACAAGGAATTTATTTTCTTAAAATTGTTTGGTTACAGTTCTCAGTCCAGCTTGACAGGAGAGCTCACACCAACACCAGGGTCAAGGAAACTGGTCACACCATCTCCACATAATAACTGAGAGAGGGGCAATCCTTACTTGCAAGATCAGCACATCTGGCCAAATATACACAAGGATCCCAACTCTCTCAACCAGTTATCTGTATTTTATTCCAGGGCCTAATTCTACCCACCATGAGCTAGGCCTTCCTCATCAGTTAGACTCATGCAGGTTTGTTCTGGGTTTAACTCAACCACTAATTCTCTACAAATGTGCGCAGAGCGCAAACCCTCAACAGTCAAGTTGACAGCTGTGCCTAACTATTAACAAATAGACAGCCAGTAAGGAGGATGCTTCCAGCTCAGCTTCAGTTTTATTTCTCTATATCCTATAACCAAAGTATGTTGTGTCTTCAGAAATGGGGGTTACTATCTATTTTTGGATGACAACCAAGAGTAATGGCAAAAATCTGTATTGCTTTTGGAGGCCCGAGGCTTCCCTGACTTACGGATAGCACATCTGGCACTGGGAATTTTGTTTAATAACTTGTGACTTCTTCTGAAAGAAGCATTATCCCTACCCAGTAGGGCACCTGCATTCAAATTTACTCAAATTATATTTAAATAAACTTATTAAATAGTAGGTTTGGAATTTTTAAGAGCAGAAAGCAGGTCTTAGCAGTGAATGAGATTGGCTGGAGAAAAGGAAGCCAATACTTGACTTTCCTTGGAACTTCTTGTTTGAGGATTTGGGAGAGCTGCTGGGGAATTATTCTCTCTGGATGTAAAGATAGAAGAGAAGCCAGCATAGAGGAGGACAGAGAGATGCTTAGAAGTTGGACAGAGACAGCACCCTCCAATGGCATCTTAAAGGTCCTGCCTTTTAAGAAGAAGAGAAAGGTCATTCTTTTGCTTCAGAAGAGAGTCATGAATATCCACTGCCCAAAAGCATAGGACTAACTGGGTGACATCTCAAAATCACTTACGTACTCTAACCTTGGGACCACGAAGGTCAAAAAAGAAAATAACAGTATTTGTGAAGACTCAAAACTGATCATTTACATAACTTCATTCAGTAGCTTAAAGCTACATCAGTTGACTATCATATTGGAAGGGGTGGGTGACATGATATTTTTCAAAAACAAAACAAATTAAGATAATGAAACTGCCGTTGATAGCATAGACTGTATATAATTTATTATACAAAGAAAAATGTTCATTCATTTCAACTTCATTTTTGGTAGTAATAACTATGCTTAGGTCAAAAGAAATGCAGCTCCCAATTGCAAGGTAATGCCAGGCCTTTAGAGAACATCTTCCTTCTCTTCCTGTCTCCCCAAAAAAAGAGAAAGAAAAAGAGAAAAGAAAGTAAACCCATAATTCTCAAATTATCTAGGAATATTTAAAATATTGTAAACTCTCAAACCATTAGACTTCCATAAGAAAAACACCCGCTAGTGCTATGAAGCCAGATTCCAGAACTAATCCTTGGATGTTAAATAGAAATGAACACACAGATGTAGTGTGTGAAGCAGACTCAGCTTTTAAGGGGGAAAGAGTACATGTCTGTGTTTACCCAAGAACTGACTAGAACACATTCCATTTGGCCTTGACACACAGAAATTAAAGTTTTAGAGACTGGAACAGGCACTTTATGTCTTTAAATACAGCGGACTGAATGTGGTGTATATTTTGCAGAGATCATGAGACGTTTCTCTCTTATACCTTTTACTGAGCCATCAAAGAGGTGATTGTGTGAACAAAATAACACAGGAACATGTCACATTCTATTTACATCAATTTATCAAACCTGGGAAAATGCCTTCACACTTTCTGGACTAGTGATCAGCTGTGGATAGAGAGAAGGAGCTGAGAAATGGAGTGTTTTCAAGGAAAATACACATTAGAAATACACCACAAAATCATTTTTGTATATGCCTTTGCTTTTACTTCCTTAGGTTTTGAAAGGTTAGCCCAAAGTAGCAGTAATGACTTTTGGAGACCCCAGGAAACTTTACCTTCTTGGTCCTTTCCTTTCAGCAAAAAAATATTAAAAGTTCTATTTTATAAGTGCTCCCACAACAATCTATCTAATCTAGGCAATGAATACATTGTTACATATTCATCATTATTATTATATGCTGCTATTCCTTCTTCTGACTTCAAAATAAATTTCATGGGCCCTTAGAAGTTTTGTGGGTCATAAATCCATATGTCTAATATCTAATGGATGTATGGTTCCTGAGCCAGGCAGCCAACAAATTACCCAACCTATATGGGAAGCAGGGATAAGGATGAGGCCTTGGGGGACAGGAAGAAATATAAGCTGTGACTTGAAATGTTGTTGTGCTAAGAAACTTTCACCCATAAAAGTATAAGAAACGGCTGGAGAGATGGCTAAGGGTAAGCCTCACAAGATAAAGGACCTGAATTTGGATCTCAGATCTCACATGAAAATTCAGGGCAGAAATGATGGTGGCCTACACTTCTGGCCTTAGAAGACAGAGCTTAAGAAACCCCAGAGCAAAGCAATATGGAAGTAGGACAATCTAAAATGATACTGAAGTCACTTTGGCCTCTGCAGGCACACCCAATACTCTCTTCTCCTTACTCACACATACACACCTACCCAGTCAAAAAAAAAAAAAAAAGAAGTATTATCACACTAAGATTGAGTACGGGCCAGTGAAAGGTGTGGCTTTGCTGGCAAAATGAGGGAAGCAAAAGTGAAGGGTAGAGACTGAACATAGTGTTCAGAGTAGAAGTTGTTACTGCACCCAAGTTAATGACAGGAAAAAAAATGGTTAAAAAAGACTTTACAAAAGACACAAAGAACAAGAACAAAAAGTCACCACCAATGATTCTGTGATATTATATGGCATCTTATTCTACAATTCTTAAAGGTTTTATGTCACATTAGTATGATTTCGCTGTGTGCTGGCCTTCAATATTTCATTCAAAATGATCCCTCTTTAGTTCTTGTTCCCACAAAAGGACAATGTGAGACAGACTTACAAATATAATTGCAATGTGACTTCAGTCCAACTACATGACTTCTGAGCAGCCTTCTCACCCCCCTCCCCAATATTTTGCATTAGTAAAAGATGGAAATGTAATTGAGAAGGAGATAAGTTGACATTCATGTTCTGTTTTTTTTTTTAAACAGTAGGAGACTGATCAAAATACCGTGGTCACCCACCACTCTGGACAGTTAGTTCCCTGGTACCAGATACAGTAGAGATGACCCATTTGAGTAGGACTTGAAATCAGCATTTTAAAGTCATTTTTGGCTTGGTGTTGAAGTCACATGCTCCTTCCTCTAAAATTGGCACCAATCACAGTGGTAGCTTGTAGTACTTAGAAATAACCTCCTGATATTTTTAGTGTTTCCTCTGTGAAAATACCAATGTTCCAAAAATGGAAGATGGGAATAGGAAAAGCAGACCCAGGAGATGCTCAGAGATAGACTGTGAGAAGACAACTGCTTAGGGACTGATTCTGCAGACCCCATGCTAGGAAATTCAGAAATAATAAAGTTGCTGCTACCAGAGAGTTCAGGGAGACAAGAATGAGACCAGCAGACTGGAGTCTGCACTGTACTGTAATACAGTAATGAACTGGAGAGATGTCTCAGGGGCTAAGACTCTGTCTCACAAGCAGAAGGTCCTGAGTTTGGATCCTAGGTTCCATGTAAAAACGCCAGGCAGAAATGGCAGTGGCCTGCACTTCCAGCTCTGATGGGCATAGCCTGGGAAATCCCAGAGTGATCCACAATGATTCCTGAAGTCACTCTTGGTCCTCCACAGGGACACACAGTGCCTTCTGAGACACACACGTGTACACACACACATATTTTTTTTAAAATTTGCCAGTTATCTAATATTCCCTTCCTTATAATGACTGTTTATAATCAGTATAGCAATGAATTCTGCTCAGAGATTATGTTTATTACTTACCTTGATGACAGGTGACTGTGTTCTGAAGCGTGATACGTAATTGGATGTTGTGTTGGCTTCACTAGAAATATCCTCAAAGGAAGACTGTGACAAGGAGATCTTGGGTCCCCCTCCTTTCTCTTATTTCTGCTTCTTAGTAACCATCTTAGACTTTAGGTGATCTTGCGGTCAAGAAGTAAGGATGTCAGAATAGAAGTCTCTACAGAATATACGGTGCTCATAAGTCCATATATTAGCTATTGCTTCTAGATTCCTAAATCCTAACCTTTATTCACCCACTGAGTCAAGAAAGATCAATTGGAATCAGCAAGGTGAACAAGAGTCAGAGGGGTGAAACCGCTGTATCATCAAAGCTCACGGAACACTGAGGGATTTACAAGTGGCCCTGGTGTGTGTGTGTGGTGGGTGAAGAGGTTTGGGCCAAATAGTTGCTGTCTTTTAGCCAGGCTGGGCCTTTCAGCATATATATCTCATTCCTTAATCATGAGTGTGTGTTGCCTTTCCTTGGTGGCTCTGCAGCACAGTTGGGAGCCCTCCTCATGTGCTGGAGAGATGGACAGCTCCTGCCCAGTGGCAGAGGGAAAGGAAGATGGGGATGGTGCAGACACCAGGAGGCATAGGCATTCAGAAGTATCTGATTTGAAGAGGTTGGTGGTGTCTGCTTCCTATGGAGGAGGATAGGGAGCCTGGAAGAGATGGGGTTTGAGGACACATTTGTTACTTGTTTACCTCTGTGTCCCCATGAACTCAGTTTCTCCCAATTAAAATGCTTTTGCAGATCTCTCCAGCTCCTTTTTATTAAACCAATTTGCTTGATTCCCTGCTCTGTACTCCCCACTGAGAAGCCACCCTAGCTGTTCTGTTTACTCTCAGCTCCCTGTATTGTCCTGTCACCATTAGCTGGTTTGCTCTGAGCTGTGCTGTATCCATCACAGCCCACATCTACCTTCAATCATAGTGACAAAACCAGAAAAGGAAAAAAGAGAAAGGGTTTCAGTCCCTGTCATGGTTTAAAATGTGAGTTATCCTCCATAGACTCATATGTTTGAATCTTTAGTTGTTTGGGAAGGTCATGGCACCTTAGAGGTGGAGTCTTGCTGGAGGAAGGCAGTCATAGGGGGCGGGATTTGAGGTTGGTTAGCCGTAATATGCTTCTGTGAGAAATTTGCTTTCATAGTTTTGGAGCTCTCAGCCTCCACGACGTCTGTAGTAACACAGGACTCCTCCAGCTTCTGCCTTCAGCTATGCCCTTTCTTCCATATTGGACTGTATCTCCCCTCTGGATTGAATAAATCCCTCTCTTTCCCTTTAAGTCGCTTGACTTTAAGTGGTGCTATCTCAGAAGCAGCAGAGAATAACCTGTACGGTCTCTGAAAATGTGACCTCAGATGTTCAGCTTCTCTAAGCACCAAGTCCTTCAACTACACCACCGTCTGTCTTGAAGAGCTCTTTGAGAGTTGGAGAATGCATAGAAAGTGTTTGGTGCTGAGCTGGGTGCACAATAGGCATTAGATTTGGACACTATTTCCCTAACACCTAGCATACAATTACTGGCTTCTCTCAATTGAATCCAGTCCCCAGGGTCTGTGCATATTCTTATCCTAAAAACGGTGTCCATCAATTGGAACCTTCTCAGTACATACCCCTTGCCATTACAATGACTATCTTGTCTCTTGATCACAGAAGGATCTTATGGTTTAGTCTGGTTTAGAGCCAAGAGTTCATCTCAGATGCAGAAGGAGGGTCCATGAGGATAAGGATCAAGTAGGGAAGGTTCAGAGCAGTTCAGGCTTTAATGGTCCAAATGGAAGTTGCCTCCCCACCCCACTCCCAGGCTCCTGTGCTTGCATTCTTAGCAGCTGCTAAGGTTTGGGAATTATGAAACAAGTAGCTACAACAAGGATATCCTTGCATATTTCTTCACTGAATGAAAGAAGGAAATGAGTGAACATTTGGATGAATGGGCAAGTGAACTGTCCATTGCCCTCTCGAAAACTTATATAGCCTTAAGTTGATATATACAACTTATTCCTCATTTTTTTAACCTATGTACTGTGTGTGTGTGTGTGTGTGTGTGTGTGTGTGTGTGTGTGTCTGAAGGTTCAAGGGTGACATCAGGAATCATCCTAGATTGCTCTACCTCCTATGGTTTTGCTCTAGAATTTTCCAGGTTCTGCCTTCTAGAGTCAGAAGAGCAGGCTGCTGCCATTTCTGCCAGGAATTTTAACATGGAATCTGGGATCTCCAGTCCTTCTGCTTGAAAGGCAAAGACTTTAACCCCTAAGTCATTCCTCTGGTCTCCATTTCTTTATTTTCGTTAATTTAATCTTGATGGGACAGGCAATACAAAGCAAAGAAAATTCTTTGGAGGAAAGGGTGCTCTCAAATCCCCTTTGCAAAAGCCCTTGAGCAGGCCAAGTGTGTGTTCTATGCCTACCTGGATTTCCACGGCCACTAGGGACACAAAAGCAGGATCTGTGTTCTTGCTCCACAAAGCACCTGATTCATGAGACAGCTTTGCAGGAATTTAATTAGTGAAGGAATGTGCAAAGCTTAAGCGCTTCAGATGTCATTAACCACCGGGGAGGGAAGAGGGAGGAGAAGAAAGCCGAACAGATGTTTGATTCAGCCTCGTTCCTGCGAAACAGATCGGTGCACACATCGTTTTTCTGTTTGGGTAGCTCTTAGGTAAATCTCGTTAATGATATTTCATTCTTTCAGAAGACTTGTTTCACATGTAACCAGTTTAAAGCAGAGAGAAAGGCACTTTCTGCCTCATAAGGGGAAGCAGACTAGTGTTTGGGGGGGGTGGAGGGAGACTATTTTAAGTTACCTTTCTGAAGTCATTATTTCAACAGGAGTAACCAGTGATCTGAGAATCGAATAAACATGGATCTTTAGTTTCAAGAAGTTAAACTGTGCTTGAGATGTGATGGAAACTGCATGTTTGGGTTTTAGTGGCTATAGATGTTTAATAGTACTTTCCCCTATTTAATCAGATTGTGAGGTTTTTGGATACAGCCTATGCAGCCAGTCCTCTGAAAAGCCCGTGGTTCCTGAGTTGGCAGTTGTGTCTCTGTGTCTGTGTCTTCAGAAGCAGACTCTGGCTAGAGTAGCCCTGAGCAGAACACCAAGCAATTGAAATGGGCAGTGCTGCTCTTCTTTCACCAAATTTAAAAGAACAACTTTACCAATAGCATGCATCTAGATTCAGTGTTATCAGAGAAATAAATGTGAAAGTCTAAAAGCTATCTGGATCTACCTTTCTACAAGCTCATGTTAACAGCCTATTTGCCAGTGCCTTTTCCATGCTCATTCTCATGTTCATGTTTCACAACACCCAATTTGGGTGATAGAATTAGAAAAGGAAGAGAAAGATGCACACAAACTAGCCTTGTTTGAATTTCACGGGTAAACTCCGGTTCACTTTTGAGTATTCCAAACAGCAAGTTCCTAGCACTCTTTTTTTTCTTCTTTTCTGCAGAAGTGTTAGCACCACGGTGCTTGGCAACTGATTGCTGCCAGGCCTAAACTACACTTTAAAAAAAAAAAAAACATAATGCTGACCACTCACGGGGTTAAAAAAAAAAAAAGGAAATCAGCAAAGCAACCTTCCTCTCTTGGTGTCTTTGATTTTGAGACCTTTCCACTCAACCCTTAGAAATAACACTTAACCATCTGCCACTATCGGTGAGTGGGGCACTTCATACCTTTTTTATAAATTTAACCATTCCAATATGGATGGTAAGTTTCTATGTAGGGCAATTCCTAGGTTATCTTAGAAATTAAGGAGTTTTCTAATATTTGGATGTGACATATAATGTCTTGGACAATTGGTTGTATTTCTTCTGTAGCCCTTTGCTGTCAATGCTTATTCTACACTGCGTGTTTTTAATCTAGTTTCTCGTTCAACCACCAACTCTTGGTTAAATACCCATACTGAATACCACAGTCCCTGTGTTCACAGCTATGGTGTCAAGAAGTAGCACTTGGGAAGAAACAGCTGAAGAAGCCTGGAGCAAGTTAACCCCACAGGGAAGTCCTAGACTGTTGTGAGGAGCAGGGTCTTGATGTACACTTGTGATAGGACTGCTCAAGGAAGAGGTGAATGGGCTTCCACCAGTATGAAAAACTGAAAAACGTTTCCACTAGAGGAAAGAAAACATTTTTAGATTCATTACTTGCTGATACAACAAAATATCTGACCCAAATAACTTAGGAGGAGAGAACTTAATTCCAGGCCATCATAGAGAAGTCACAATGGCAGGAGTTGGAGGGAAGTGATCATATGACATCTATAGTCAAGAGAAGAAAGCCAACAGTTGAGTGAATAAATGCATGCTTGCCTATGCTCAGCTAGCTCTCTCCATGTTTATACAATTCCTGATCACCTGCTTTCAGAATGGTCCAGCCCACAATGACTGAGTCTCCTTGCATCAATTATATAATAAGACAATTTGGTATACATATGCCCAGAAGCTAACTTTAATGCACAAACTCCCTCGCAGGTGGGCTTGGAGACTTGCCTCTTAGATGTTAAGTTGACAGTTAATACTACCCATCATCAGAGTCTTTATTCAAATCTCAAGGTCATTTTTACATGTTAGCAGTGAATCAGCCAGAACACATATGTCCTTTGATCTTCAGGTAGTTCAGTTTCATGTTTCTGTACTAAAATTGTGACTTTCTAAATTTTTATATGAGCTCACTGAGTTAAATATCATGGAAAGCATAACTACTATACGACTCTCCCAGAATATGTGGACAGGTCTCTGGAATGGTTAGGTTAATGTTGTCCTTCCTTTTAAATACTCCAAAAGGTTGGCAAAGCAACACCTCCATCTTCTAGCTTCAATAAACCACAGGAAAAGACAGCTAGTGAGGTACATGGGCAATTTGCTGAGTCATTTAAAAAGGAAACAAAGCCAAAGCAAGTTCAAAGTCATTACATTTTAAGTCAATGGAAACAGGTTAAAAAAAAAAAAACTGAAAAGAATACAGACCTTTAAGAATAAACTCATGGGTTGGAGTTGGTTCAGGGGTTAAGATTGTGCCTTGTAAGCATAAGGTCCTGAGTTTGGATCCCAGGTCTCACATAAAAAATATCAGGCAGAAACAGCATGGCCCACACTTCTAATCCTGGTGGACAGAGCCTGGAAAATCCCAGAGTGAAGCAAGAAGGAGGTAGAAGCAATCCAGGATGATTCCCCAAGTCACCATTGGCCTTCCACAGGGACACATAGTGCCCTCTGATACACACACACACACACACACACACACACACACACACAAAGAATAAACTCATGACAAACTATCTCTCACTAACTATCTCTCAGTAGGCACTTTCATACCAATGTTTCCTGGACAGCTGAGGAAGACCCAAGATTAAGATTCTTTCCTAAAGTTTCAATTATTAAATATCAACAAATCAGATATTTTGCTTGTTGGTATGTGGATGTCACTGAGGTTTGAATTAAGGGCCTTGTATAAGTGCTCTACCACTGAGCTCTATTCCATCTTTGTTTGTATTTTATTTATTTGTATTTATTTCCTTTTTCCTTCAAGAACTTCTCTGTTCTCTAGAAGGTATTCCAAAGTCTAGGATTTTTCAGCTGTGTCTATTTTCAGAGTGAAACCATCCCAGTACTGATTTTTTTAAATCCTTGAAAGAGAAAGAGAAAGAGAAAGAGAGAGAGAGAGAGAGAGAGAGAGAGAGAGAGAGAGAGAGAGAGAGAGAGAGAGAGAGGCATACCACAGTGTGGATGTGGAGATCACAGTACAATATCTAGGTATTGATCCTTGTCTTTTCTGTCTCCTTCTGGAGATTCTCCTGTCTTGGCTTCCCACTTGATAGAAGTTCAGATATTTATGCTGCTGCCTCCAGCTTTTATGTGGATTCTGAGGATCTGAATTCAGCCTCTCCAGAAAGCACTTTTGTCCACAGAGCCATCTCCCATTTATTTGGCAATTTGAGAAGTATTCTGCCTGCTTTTGACTGTCCTCTATCATTCTGTCTAAATGATGTCAATTAATTTAGGGGATTTAATCTAGAAGGAAAATCCTGTGAGCATGTACAGAAACTTTCAAAATCTATTTTCAAAAGGTGGAATAGAATTGGACTAAATAGCTTGAGAAAAGTCACATGAAGATAAGAGACAAGATAGTTTTCACAAGTCTGACTCACTCTTGCCCAGAGCAAGACTGGCCACTGTAAAAATGGCCTACTGTACCTTGAGGGGGAAGTCCTGATGTGGAGTCCTTATTTCCCTTGCCTGTTGTATCATTGATTTTTGTTTATATGATGCGTGTATCTCCCTAAGCGTTATTGAATGCTTAATTCATAGCTTACTGATTTCCAATGTGACTTAGAAGAGAAACCAAAATCCTAAAATATTTGGAGGAAATAACACTCTGTCTTTTCTAGCTGTAGGGAATCTGTGATTAGGTTTGCTGCTGGTCCTTTGAGAGTTTCTATCCAATCTGCTATGTTTCAATACTGTTGTCTCTGAGTAACAATCTAATTTCTTTAAAATCCATAATTTTTCCTAATGGGAGTTAAAGAATATATCATGATCTCCTCTGTCTTTTCTAGGTGCGGCCCTATGAGATTTTCATTGCATTAACCTCACTACCTGAGACTTAGCTCCTTCTCCCTAAGGATTATTGGGGCTGCCCATCACTGACCAGTGTCATTCTTTGATCCAGAAAAGTTGTTTTGCACTTTGACCATGCACCTTTAAAACACTTTTCTGAAAATGGTCTTTCTCTGCAACTTGGGATTGTGAGTAGTAGCAGCCAAGCAAAATGTGATGAAGCCACACAGAACCGTCTGAAGTCCATCTCCATATTTCCCCATCGAGGTAGTCTCTGGCTCTCTATCATCAATCAGCCCTGGAAGGGGCAGGATGCTTAAGCAGATCACTTGAGCTCTTTTAATGATTCTTGAATGTGAGATCATTCCAGCCCATAGCAGTGAGGTTCCAGGACAGCTATCTAGCCAGAAAATCCTAATTGCTGACTACAAGGTATTTTGTTCAAAGTATCCTGCAAGATTGGACCTGAAGGAATGATGCTGACATGGTCATTTGTGGTGATTCTCTCAGACATTGGGACGGAATGGGTTTAAATCTCTGAGTTCACAATGGTCCACTTCGGTTGCATTTGTGGACACTTATTGAAGCATCTATTCATGCTATGTATATATTACCATACTAGTCTTGACACAGTGTAAAGGGAGATGGTTCCCTTCACTCTGTATGGGCTTTTTGGGTGTGGACACCCATGACAGTTACCCAACCCTCTGCACAGACTCCGTGCTACCTATTGAAGAGGCTCCCAAGGATCGCGCTGTGATCGCGCCCGTCATCTAATAACTTTTAGTGTTCCACAGACTTGATGTGCTCTTCTAACTGATAATCTTCCTTTGTGTGAATCTTGTGTTTCAGGGCCAGTTTTGATGGGTTGATCAACTTAAAAGAACAGCAGTGATATTCTTACACGGTCCATAGGACCTTTGAGTCTTTTCCACCTGGTGACGATGTACATCCTAGAGATGTGAAGATGCATTATAAAGAAAAACAATGTTCTACACTTGCACTATAAGATTCCGAAAAGAAAATGTCACACAATAAGAATAAAAACAATTAGTCACATTTTTTGATTCACTCTTCATAAGACTTACGTTTTTGGTCATGGTCAGTGAATCCCTGTACTAATCTTTGAAAGAGCCATGGAAGAGAGTATCCACAGGCTGCGGGTTGTATCGTGAACCTTACTGTGACCAGTTACGTTATTTTTGTTCAGTAACTGTAGAGACTAAAAGATATATATTGTTTTAATATAAAAGGCCCTAAGAAGTCATGACATTGTGAGCAACAACAGAATTGCTACCTTTCATTTGTGAGAGAGCTTAAAGAAGTTATTCATGACCTGCCCACATTCGTGGGCATGAGAAAGCTCCTGGACTTAGACAGAAGAAACAGTGTGTACACTATGAAGACTCCTCTGTGTATGAACTGGACTGAGAGGAAATATATAAATGCCTCTTCTCTAGCCACTTCTCAAAATCCTCACTGTTACATTACTCCCATAAGCCTAAGAATTTTAATTCCTTCCTAAATATTTGCCTGGCATTGTATACCCCTGTTTGGAATACCCTTGTTTCTACTGATGTGGCTATAGAGCAATTTTTGCTCATTATGTTGATTCATCAGCCTTTCCCCAGATGTGAGGATGGATCCACTGCCATTCTAGTGCACTGAGTTCTTCATTCACTTTTTCTGTCTTCAAACCTGAACCTGCTATCCTCATAGGATCTATCACAGTCAATGATGACATCTCATTATGTAGACTTGACTTAGGCTTTGGGAGTTTTTAGAAATTATTTAATAACTCATTCAACAAAAATATTTATTTAGTTCTTATCATGTATCAGAAAATGCAATCAGCATAGGGCTGACAAAGATAAATAAGAATTGGTCCACATCATATGGGAGCACAGTTTAATGGGAAATACATCAACAAATGGATAGGTGCAATGTTAAACAGTAACTATCAGTAGCCATGTACAGCAATAGATTAAATAAAGAGAGGGGAGCTGGGGATGTCTACACAGAGAATGCCTGAGGAGTTAAATAAATCTAAACCAACCTCTGAGGGATGAGTAGGAGTTCACTGGGCTTGAGGATAGGATGGAAAGAAGGGAAGGGGAAGTCAAACCATGGAATGATAGGTGAGCAGATAGAATTCAAAACATGTCACACTTTAGGAAAACTTAGGTAGGTTCTAAATGACTGAGATGCAGAAAAAAAACTTGAAATGTGATGAAACCAAAAAGGGATGTGCAGGGATGGAAGTCCTGTAATACCAGCCCTTGGGAAGCAACCGTGACAGTTACCCACCTGCCACGACACCTCTTGGGGACATCCAGAGCAAGTTGGCTACCTAGATCAACAAAGTCTGGGTTCAGCTGAGAGACCCTGCCTCAATAAGCAAAGTAAGAGTTATCCACGGAGACACCCGTGTCAACTTTGGGCCTCTACATGTACACGCACAATGGTGCAAGCTCACCCGCTCTGACAGCCTAAGGCAGTGACTGGAGAGGTGGGTCTCTGAGCATGCCTATGAAGAATTATCAAGTTAAGGGCAGTTCTGGTAAGCCTTGAAGAGATTGTCTTAATTGTTTCAATTGAAATAGGAAGATCTGATCATTGTAGATGATGCCATTCTCTAGTTACATGGATAGTCTGTCAAAATGTGTGACCTATATAAAGATGGCAAGCATGCATTGATTCTCCTCCTCTGCTCTTCAGTTTGAATGTGGTATGGCTAATTCCTTTGGCTCCTTCTGGAAGATTTCCTACCATAACAGACTGTAACTTGGAATTGTAAAATGAACAAAATTCCTTGTTCTAGGTATATGTTATAGCAATGGATTATGAAACTAAACCAGAAATCGGTATCAGAGAAATGGTTTGTTGATGTTAACTAAAATTCTTCACATACACATGTGTGCACATACACATGCAAATATACATGCACATGCATTTACCACATACATAAAAAGAAAAATAAAAAGAGAAATGGAATGGAAACAAAAGGTAGGAAAAGCAGTACGAAACAGCCAGTGAAAATTCTGGGTTCTAGACAGGGACAGTGGAAAACCACTGAGCTCATTAGCCTACAAGGCACATATCTTATGGTGCTTTAGAAATACAGGTCTGGAAGTGCTATCGATTATGATGCAAAGAAAAGTTGAAGGCAGGAGAAAGTTCAAAGGATGTCATGCCTTACAGTTCACAGAACACTGAGAAACTAAGTTTCCAGTTATAGGAGAGGGAAAGACGAGGCTTGTGATTGGCATGTCTACCTGGATGTGGTCTTCACTCACAATGATAACAAGTGCTTAGATAAATTAATTGTTAGAAATTATTTCTTTGTTGTAGTTGTTAAACTAAAGCCCAACTAACAATCAATAGATTCCCTTTCTGTTCTGGAAATAGAGGGTTGCCAGTGTTGATGATAGACATACATTTTCAGGAGTGGCATCCTGCTCTGAACATTGCATATAGATTTAAGGCAGGCAGAAGGAGAAGAGGAAACAAACTGGAACTGTCTGTCCCTCTTCCTAGTTTCACTGTGTATCAATGATTTATCTAGTTATCTTCTATTGTTGACCAAGCAAAGGGAAGGGCAAAAATCACTGTGTTACTGAATTACTGACACATATCAAGAAGGAGACAAAGCAGACCAGAACTCACTGCTGTGGACTTGGGTCCAAGATAAATGTACCCATATCTGTTGTCCCATGGTGGTTCTGACTAGGCAAATGAAGTCTCAGATACCTAGGTGTAGCAGTTCACCTGCATGGTGCTGATAAAAGTCACTATCAAATGGCTTAAAGGAACAAGGAATTAATTCTCTCTTATGATAATCTGGTTATGGTTCTTAGTCCAGCTTGTCAGGAGATCTCACACCAACACCAGGGCCAAGGAAACTGACCATAGCATCTCCACATATTGGCTGAGAGAGGGATTACTTGCCAGACCAGCATGTCTGGCCAAATATACATTAGGATTTCCCTTTATCAAAAAGTTCCCTCTATTTTATTCACCTACCATGGAACTAGTACTACAGAAAATGGCTGGGCCTTCCTCATCCACTAGACAATCTCTTGCAGGTTTGCTCTGGGCTTAACTCAACTACTAATTCTCTACAAATGTGTCCAGAGTTCAAATGCTCAACTCTTAAGTTGATACCTATACATAACACTCCATCCCTTGTCAACTTGACACAAGACCATTTTTGTACTGTAACCTTCATCTATGTCCCCACAGATGTTAAATTCATTTTAAATATAAATACATTTAAAATTTCAAAATCCCATAACCCTAATCAAGTTAAATCCTTCCCACATCCTACAGTTCAATGTCCCTCTTCTATTGCTCGTCATGCAATCATGGTGGCTCAAAGATTTCAGTATTTTCTCACAGCTTGAAGTTGTACAAGCAACATTTCTCTAGACCAAGATGAATTTCCACTTGTAGCCATCCTCAACACATATCCATATATGCAGCTTTTCCTGGCAGATATCCCATGTTGGTTCTGGCATCTCTAATATTTTCACTTCTCAATGGCAGACCAGGCTTCAATTCACAAAACACTCTTGTTGGTCCTGTCTGCAGGCTTCCTGCCCCACACCGACTGGTTTCCTTCCAGTCTCTGAAACCTTGGAGGAGGGATCCACGACTTCCTCCTTCTTGCATCTTTGATGCCTCTAAAACCAGTACCACCTGAACTAACATTGCCAAATTCTGCCATAACCTCCATGTGGAGATTGGCTCCCTGGAATCACAGCTGGTTCAGCTTCCCTGTGTTGCCTCTGGGGAGACTCTATGCTGGACAGAATCTCGACTCTTTAGTATTTGTTTATTCCACTGTTCCAATGCAAAATGCTAGTTTTTCTTCAATGATACTTTATCTCCAATAGCAACAGCTGCTCTGCTGTCTGCTCCTCATCCAAAATTTCAAGACTGCCAATGCAGCCCTTCTCTACCAAGCAAACCAGTTTAGTCTACCCTCTTCAAATTCAGCTTTACCAAAGTCCTTATTCCCTTTATCATAAACTGGACTTAAACAATCCAAAACTCTCTCTCAGCACCTTTATTCTCCAAATGGGCCATTAAACTCTTTGGAACCGTATTGTAATCCATAGTCCAAAATCTTCAAAATTCAAACTTAATCCAGCCAAATTGTTCAAAATTCACAAAATCCACATAGTCAGATTTATCAGCAACACCCCACACTCAGTACCAAATTCTGTTGCAGTTAGTTTGCATGTAGCTCATAAAATCACCATCAAACAGTTTAGGGGAACAAGAGGTTTATTCTCTCTCACATTAGGCGTCACCTAAATCAGCTGTGGAAAAATCACCCTTAAAAATAGTAGTCCAATGCCTTTTCATGGGAGATTATGAAATCTGTCTTGGCCACACCTTCCCCTAGATTGAAAAGTAAGTCAAGAATGGGAGAGATCTCAGTAGCAGTTTAACTTGCATGAAGAAGCCATATGCAAGGAGGTTGAGTCAACTTTCTCTCAACGTCGCTGGGAGGGCAAAGTGTCAGAATAATAGTCACTATTTATTAAGCAGCTTTCATTTTCCTTGTGTCAGGGACACAGTGAATGACTAACGTACTTTACGTCAGCCAATCTCAAATGACAGATATCGCTGCCCTTTGAATAAGAGAAATGGAGGCTGGAAGGCTCCCCCTGCTGAGACAACCCATATAGCAAGCGATGAGCCAGGACCAGAGCCAGAGCAGGTTAACTGTACATCCACCTACAGTCAGTTGCTTAATTTTCCTGGACAAAGTCTGGGCCCAAGAGAACCAAAGCTGTAAGGTCCATCCTGAGCTAAAACTTTAATGGTGGGTAGAATACTAGTCACGGTGTCAGAACCCTTCCTCTGGCTTTCTGTCTTTTCCATGCCTGTGCTCAAGGCTTAGCCGCTATGCAGAAGATTTTCCTTTCAGCTTTATCAAGTCATCTAAATCACTCCCCAAAGCACATCCTGACCACTGGCTCGGTCTCATGTCCTGTGAACAAGTCCCGGTGCCTGATGAGTGCTGTCGGCCAAAGGCATGGAATCTTAAACAAGTCTGTCTTGAAAATCTGCAGAGAATGATTCCGTTTGCTTTTCTTCTGCAATCATAGCTAGCATCACCATTCACTCCCAACAGCACCTCTACAACACACTTACATGCTTAAAACTAGTATAAACATTCTAAATAATAAAAACCAGATGCCTGAAGTTTTAAGTGCTCTTCTTTAAAGAAGAATTTTTAAAATGGAGGGAAGAGCTCTTCTTGCTTTCTTTGTATGGGTCCTTGGATGGAGCGCTTATCAGGGTGGAAAGCAGCTAAGGTTGAGCACAGTGGCATGAGGGTAAGTGTTGTCTGCCCAGGGAGGGTGGGCAGGTTGTAGGTATTATCAGCTGCCTTTCCAAGTCCTGGCAGGGCCAGCAGAGTTGTCTCAGGGACCCAGGCATCCCCTGAATCAACTTTTGAATAACTACACTTGAAGAAAAGACATTTGTTAATGTTCAGAATGATTTCTTTAGGTTCTTCTAGAGGTGGGCACATGATTTAGTGATCTCGTAAACTCTTCCCCAGCCCCTGGATTCCATAATTCTGTTTCCTACATTAGTGGGTGAAAAGCAACTGCAGCAAACCTCTTTGCCTCCTTCATACTTACTCCTCCTCTGCTGTAGAGTGTACTGGTTACCGTGGAAACAGAGATGTCCCTGCTGTGGACAGAACTTAATCAAAGCCAAAAGGGTGAAGTAAAGTACTTTAAAAAAAAATCTGGGATTGAAATTTGTATCATGATTCATGCAATGGAAGACAGAAAGCAGAAGTAGAAAAGCAGGAGAATAAGAAGGATGGGGGAAGGGAAAGAAAGGAGGGAGGAGGATTAGGCAGAGACTGAAAATGGTACTTTGTGTGTGCACTATTGACGCAGTTGCCTGGGCCCTTCCTGTCTGTCAGACCGGTCCTGTTTCAGCCCTCACAAAGGCTCTGGAACATGGGAGAGGCAGCTGGCCCTGCAGGTGACTAGTCTGATGGGATTTGAGAGATGCTTACACCCAGGGTCTCTCCTTATCCTCCAGTCACAGAGCCTGAAATTCTCCCTTAGGAACAGTTTCCAGCTATTGCACAGGTCCCACTAAACACACTAACGGCTTAAACCATGGTCAACTAATATTTTTGGAGGGCATTCTCTTCTGATCCCTTTCAGATACCGGCAGTGAGTTGAATGCCAGGTCCCCTAGCAGTTAGCAAATGTATAATAAAAGTCATAAGTCTCCAAAGACATTCGTGCCTCCAGGTCGGTTCTCTGGTCTTGCTGACCTGTCAGCTGGTCCTGGCTGAGAGCAATTGCTTGCTGAATCCACCTGGGACCTGACCCAGACTAATAGTTTTGAAAGTTAGATGATTTTAGCCAATCTTTTTTTTTTAAAGGGACAAAAATGTATAAAGTTGTGTAGAAGATTTTGAAAGAAGCTCATGAAAATTAAGGACCTCCCTAGCTTCATGTACATCTGCCTCTGTTTCTGCTTTGCATTCTAATCTTTGAAACAACACTGTGAGATACGCAGTTCTTTTCATTTACAACTAAGAGTACAGAAATTCTCTGAGAGTCATCAAAATGGATTAGAAATTAATTAAAATGGGCTCACTCAATTTGTGTGCTTGACTATGACTCCTTGGTATAGAAATTTAAGAGATAGAGTTTTTTTTCATTCATGTAACATGCAGAATCAATCCCAGTTTTCCAGAATGTGACTTTCACTTCCCCTGCAAATCCAAGCCAGCTGATGGAATTGGATTTCAGTTGTGGTTGGAGTGCTGGAGATGGTATCGCATATCCTACTTTCAAATAATTGATCGGCTTCCTGCAATGCATTTCGTGCTCTCACCACAGAGCAGAGATGGAAACTGAACCTGTCAATTGGATAGCTGGTTACAGCTCACACTCAATGTGCATCCAGTTGTTCAAGAATGGAAAATGGGGCCAGCCTGCAAAGCAGCTGCATGGGGTGGCTTTCTAGGGTCCATCTGGTTGCATGGACCATTTCAGAAAGAAAATAGAGCCAGGCTTTCTTTTCTTTCCCTTAGTGGGATTAGTACTATCATCCAGTCTTTCATTTGTATTTAACATCCTCATGCACAAACATCATCGTAGGCAGAGTACCTAAGTGTGTCTCCTCCGGTGCCTTTAAAATAATGAAAACTCAAATATGTTAGGAAAAAAATGAATTCTTTCCCTGCAATTTTCTCTAGAAAGCCACAACAAGCATAGTGATGAAGCAGCAGGCTTTTTAGTAGGCCGGCTGCTATCAATGAGGGATCAAGCCTTTGATTCAAATCTTTCCTTTCAGCTTTTGTGCACAACACACTGTTGTAGATTGCATGGGATTAGCACATTGCTTATGAGGAAACCGCTAAGTGATAAGCACTGGACTGTGTTTCTGTCTGTGAACTAATTTATTTGTTAATTGTCTTCCTAGCATCCTCATGCTTCACCATGAAGAAGGAACAACAGTAGGGGCCCCTTTATATGGATGAGAAACTGAGGGTCTATGAGGTTGAGTCTCAAGGTCACCAAGCTAGCCAACAGTGGAATCAGGGATCAAATCTAGTATTTGACTCTAGAATTGTTCAAGATCTTGGTGACATACATGGAATATCTGCCATATTTTCATTCTCTTGCTAGCAACTTACATCATCTCTTCTTTGACTTTTGCACTGAACAGCTTTTCTATCTTTTGATGACTGTGTAATTTTGTTTTGGAAAAGGAATGGGGTAAATGAGAAGATTGATATTTACATTGTTAAAACCTTCTAGTATGTGAGAATAAAATAAGCACCAAAGAAAGAGAAGAATTCACCAAGTCAGCAACTCTAGAATGGATTTTTAGGATAGTTTGGAAGGGCTGGGAATGTAGTTCAGTTGGTTGAGTGCTTGCCCACCCAGCACGCATGAAGCCCTGGCTTGGTCCCAGTAATGAATGAGTCAAGTATAGTGGCACATACCAATAATCCCAGAACTCAGGAAATATAGGCAGGAAGATCAGAAATTCAAGATCATTCTCAACTATAGAGTGAGTTTGAGGCTAGAGTAGACTACGTGAGAACCTACCTAAAAAAAAAAGTTACTGTGGTTTAGTTGAAACATAGGTGGTATATGGGAGATAGTGGACATTTGGAAAGGCATTGAATACCAGTTTGAAAATTTTTTTAATATGTAAAATTATAGGAAAATGATGAGAGTGAGGTTAAGCTTTTTTTTTCTTAAAGTCACAACAGTTTTTAGACTAGACTAGTATAATAGTTTATGTGGGAAGATGGCCATTAATACAAAACCAGAATATAGAGCCAGTTTCCATTAGAGAATTTTCACAGGTATGATCCAAGAATTCCAAACTGCAGTCATCAGTATGCTGTATCAGCCTGACACCACAGAGCTGCCACCTGCCCCCGTGACCAGGCCCTTTGACCAAGGCTGCCCTTATTTGCATGATCTTGATTTGCATGACCCCTGAGATTGCACAACTGAAAATTATGTGCACAAGCAGCTCTCGCTAACCTTCCAGAATCACACACCAGCCAATCCAGACTGTCTTCCTTCATATAGTATAAATTGCATGCCAGGAAACTGCACACAAAGAAACTCACTCTAAACACAAAAGTACTTCTCCCAAATGGAGATCCTTGTGTCTGCTGCCCTATGGTTGTCTAGTCTACTCAGTCTGATGTCCCTTGCAGTATATCCAATGAACTATTTCTTATTCTGGTCTAGAGAGTAAATTCACTTAATGCCTGCTAATTCCTTCCTGATGATTGTAGTAACTAGTCGCCCATTCCATTACGTGTTTCACAGGAGGCAACAGTAGGATGAGGATGAATTTTAGTGTGAGGGAGAGATGGTCATTCAAGAATTATATATTGGCCATTGTACTGACCCCTGTAAATAAATCTCATACCATGCCCCTTTCACTGTGACTAGGATAAACTTCAAGCCAGTTCTTCACAAGGAACTGGAGGTGTCTCTAGGAATACTGCTTTTTTACAGAAATGTTGACACCCAAGAGAGCCAGAATAAGCCTGCTCATGTGGAAGTGACCTATCTGCATCATTAGCAATAAGCTCCCCCTACAACACACACACACACACACACACACACACACACACACACACACACACACACTCACACCTGTGACCTTAGAATCCTAAAGGGTATCAGAGAGAATTGGAAAGCAAAGAATTTAAGCAGTCGTTCCTGGCAGGAATGCTGGCTTTCACACCACATAAAAATCCATACTTGGCTAGTAATATTGTTTTTATAACTTTCCATATTTCCTGTGTTGCTTCCCTTTCTCTTCAACCTTTGTGTTTTCCGTGATAGTGTTTTTTAATATCAAAATTGTTGCTTATCTTTACTATGTGGAAAGGAACTGTGAAAAAGAAATCCTTCACCCCACTTACATCTGAGTTATAAAGGTGGAGAAACATCACAGTAAAGACTACAGTAGGAGCTGACGGGGGACAGTAAGAACTTAGGAAAGAGCCAGAGTAGGAGTGTCAATTTATTCAATTAGCATATGGGGTCCCCTTCCATCTATAGCAAGATTCCAATGGTTTCAAACTTCTGCAGTCCATTGTCCACTATGTTGCCAGTGAGATTAATCTGAAAGGCAGACGTGACCCATCACTTGAAATGAAAACCCCTCTAAGCTAGTCAACATGGTCTGATTTCCACTGCTCTTTGGAGCTCATCTGTCCTCAAACTGCTTCTTAGCAATGTTGAGCTGCTTGATAGTTTTCTCTTGCCATTTTCATGTGTATGTGCATGGCTGTGTGCATGCAAATATACGTGTGTTAGCACGTGTGTATGCAGGTATATAAGCCTATGTACATGAAGGACCAAGACTGATATTGGGCATTACCCTTAGTTTATCTTTTACCTTAGTGGTTTTGAGATAAGGTCTCTCTAATCAAACCTAGAGTTTGCTGCTAGGGCTAATCTGGCTAGCCAGCTAATTTTGAGGATTCTCAGTCTCTGTCTTCCAAAGGTGGAATTACACGAGTGACACCACAGCCACCCAGAACTTTACATGGATTGAAGACATGAATGGTGGTCCTTTTGCTTGAATAGCAAATGCTTTAAATACTGAGCCATCTCCCCAGCTCATGCTTGATTTTCTATCTTTTTTCTTTCTGATTTCTGTACAAGTCACGCACACACACAAACACACATATTACGAGGTACACACACATAGATAAACCTGCATAAACATTTATAACATGCATACACAAACGCACACATATTTATTTCTACACACACACACACACACTTTTTCTTTTTTGCAGTGCCAAAGACTGATTCCATGCTTGTGCATGCTTGATAAGCACCATGCACTGATCTGTGTCCCCAGCTCCTAACAAGCATTCCTTAACAAAGTTCATTTTTCCCTGTTTAGAATGGCAAACTGCTCTCAAAGCCTCTGACTTTAATCAGTTGGCTGAAATGCTCAACTTCAAAATCCTGTAAGACCTGTAAACAGCATCATAGCTGCACTTGCTGCCTTACATCATATATTGCTTCTGTTTCCTACTAGACATGGGCTATGGACTTCTTGAATGTGAAACTAAGCTTCCTCATTGTTGCTGCCTGTGTCCAACCATCGCTCAGTGAATGTTTGAAGAAAGAATCTTGAAATTGGTTGTCTTTGTAGTTCCAAGGTGATGGCAAAATTGTGGTGGTTATGTGCAAAAGAAGCAGTTATGTTTGGGTGGAAACACTGCATTCAGACAAATCAAGATAAAAACCAGAGCGATGGTTTAAGTGTGGACTTCATTCAGCGTTGCCAGGTTGGGAGCCTTGGGCTCGCTGATATTTTGTGTTTATTTACACACGGCAAAAATCTGGTTTCCTGTTTTGAGAGAAAATGTTTTTTCACGGAGCTTTATTAAAATGTTCAAACAGTCTCACAGACATCAAATCGCTCTCACAACATGACTCTTTAATGTAAACAAATCAGAAATGTGAGGATTAAATTCCTCTCCAAGCATATGTGGGCTTGGAAAGAAAGAGCAGCCATGCTTGACAGAAAGCTCTGTGCTGTACTGAGCCACTGCTTCAGGGGAGCGCAGGACCCCCAGTCAACTAGAGGTGCATCAGGAGCCCACCACGCAGCCTGCTAAGGGCCCAGTAAAAGAAGGAGGGGATGAGGGGAGAACAGAGAGCCAAATACATCCTTCTTTACAGTAAGAAAAATGGCTTGCAATGATGTCATATTACCATCCTAGCTACATTAGACACCCATTCCATTTTATTTTAATTTTAGAAATGTGTTCATATAGCCCAGGCTGACTTCAAACTCCATGCAGCAAGGATGACCTCCCGTTCTTGATCTCCCTGCCTCTAACTTAGGAGATCTGGGATTACAGATGTGCACCTTCACACTGGCTCATGCAGGGCTGAGACGCAAACCTAGGATTTGTCCGTGCTCTGCAAGCATTCTTACATCCTGGGCCCTGGACGCCCATTTCGATTTTACCAATGAATGGACTAGAAAAAAAATGCACTTACTACTAGTATAGAGTTCACATGGATATGGAAAAGGATGAACAGATTTGGTGTTATTGTTGTCTTATTTCCATTTTGGAGGGGAAGGGGGCTCAGCAGGAGAAAACAACTCTACATGCTTCCTGAGAAGTGCAGCAAATGCATTCACAGGGAGTCAACTGACCATCTCCATCATGAGGTCCTGGTGATTTTCCCTCCAGTGAATGGCAAAACAAACACTCAGGGATTGGGAGGTGACTTGCCCTGCACTCTCGCCTTCTGAGGGTTTAGCAGCGCTGCTTGTGTGTACAATAGATCTGCTAACAAAGAAATTCTGAAAGCACAGCACATATGCTTGTCTGGATGCTGAGAAGCCCACATGGGATTTTTCCACTTTTTTACTTACTTTCAGAAGCCGAAGCTGTCATTAAGTAAAGGAAAAAGGCTGCTTTCAAGCATGAATCATCTCTCACAGGCTTCATTAAAATAAAATAAACTCCTTTACTAGTTAGCAAAAAGCTGTGGGGAAAGGCTGGCTGGGCTGAAGGAAAGATGGCTCCATACCTGCCCTTCAAAAGAGTCTGAAGACAGAGTAAAGAGAAACGAAGTAAATCACCCAGGTATGATGGGGTCAGTCGAGAGATGGCAAATGACTCAGCAGAAGTGGAACCAGAATTGAATTATTTTATTCCAGTGTTTTGACCCCTGGGTTTAGGGATGCTACCTCATTTTGGGTCAGCTATAGGCAGTTTCCTACTTACTGCACAACACACTCCAGAAAATGTAACCAAAAACTGAAAGTGCAAGGATTGGACTGATGTCTTTTATGGGAAATTCTTTTCCCCAGAGATCTAAAATATATCATGATAGAAACCTTGAAGTGGAGCTGGATAGATGATTCGGCTAGTAAGACACAGAATTACAAACCTGTCAGCCATCCCCAGAAGCCCATATGGTAGGAGAGAGAACTGACTTCCACAAGTTGGTCTCTCTCTGATCACTACCACCCTGAGCCATGGCATTCATGTGTTCTCTCTCTCTCTCTCTCTCTCTCTCTCTCTCTCTCTCTCTCTCTCTCTCTCTCTCTCTCTCTCTCTCTCTCCCTCTCCCCCCTCTTTCAAGTAAATAAATAACTGAACATTAAGTCTCTGTAATTCTTCTTTTTTCTCTCCCTAATACAAAAAGGACCATATATTTGAGGCAGTTTGTGAGTTCTACCAAATTTTAAAATATTTTTTACTCATTGAAATAATAACATAAAAGTTAGGTGTTGTGGCTCGTGCCCATAATTCTAAAACTATGGAGGATGAGGTAAGAGGATTGATGGGAGTTTGAAGTTAACCTGGAGAGTGTGTTCTCCGTCAGCCTGGACTACTGATTTGAAACTCTGTCTTTAAAAAAAAAAAAAAAACTAAAACCAAATGGAAGTGAGAAAAAATAGTGAAGTCATCTAGGACTTCACTTGCTTTGGGCTATGATACCTGTTAATCTTAATGATACCCGTTATCAGCTACACATTATCAACTGCATGTTATCAACATGGAACCCCCCATCTACATCCAGTTGCATAAACGCCCCATTCCAAACAATGGACTGGTTCCCCTTCCTTTATCTATCAGATTTAGACAGATTCTATTTAATCACACTCCACTTATGTCCAGGTGTGAGCATGGAAAGGCTGACCCAGCCAGAACTAGTTTAGGGTACATATACAATAAGACAAAACTGTGTCCTCAAGTAAACATTCAGGGACAATATTCTATTTACCATCATAGTAAGTGATTAAAATCAGGTTATTATGGGAAAGGACATACACAGTAGAGAGATGATTATATAATGTAGCCTGTCAATCAAAATAGAGAGCCACCCAAACTCCTCTATCCTCTTGAGGCCATAGGAGGAAGTCCCAAACAATGATGGGACTCTGGAACATCTTCACTCATGTGACCCAGCTGCTCTGTCTCCTTGCTTTGAATAAATATTCCTGCTTCTTTTGCTAAACTCTGTGAACTTTTATTTTTTTCCCAATTAAGAGAGCAAGAACCTGGAAACATATGGCCCAGTGCTGATCATTGATAACAAATCCAAACTAAATCAGAAGCAAAACTGTGGCCGAGTGCTCACTATCTGGCTCAAGAAATGCACTTGAAACTTAGCTGGAGTCTTCTAAATACCTCTCTTCTGGAACATCTGATTTGTTTTGTTTCGTGCACAACACTGGGAATTGAACCCTGGGCTGTGCATGTGTGAAGCAGGTACTCTATCAATTGAGCTACATCCCAGCCCTGCTGACCTCTCTTCTGCCATACCAAGGTTTGCAAACAGGCGCCTTGCCTTGATCTATCAAAGGGTTGCTCCCAACCCTTTGTCTTTATTGTCAACTTGTTTATATCTAAAATCAACTAAGGGACACTATTAAATAAAATGTGGAGATGTGTTGTTTAAAAGAGCTTTGTCGGAACACAGCGTCCAGAAGCAACAGAGAGCATCGTTTGGCCTTAAGGTGCAGAGTACTGAAACAGAATGATAGCCTGAAGTGGGAGAGAATAGAGACATAATCACCAGAGACATCTGGGGAGGGGAGTAAGCGGCAACCAAAGCCTTCAGAGAAGTTACTCCAAAACCGCAGAAACTGCAGAGCTCCCAGGACAAGGAAGAGGCCTATAAATAAACTCTGTGTATCAGACAAGCTAAGAAACAGTTCTACACATTTGTTTGAATTATAAACATGTTATATATGAAGATTAGTTTCTTCTAATAAACTGGTAAACTTATTTGTAAATATTACTATGTCTCATGATACTAAGAAGTAGGAAAAGGAAATGTTAAGAAGGATTTAAGCATAGGTATTTTTTAGTGAAGACGAATTTCTGTAGGGTAAGACTTTGTCCTAAAGTAAGATGGCTGGATTTTTTTCACGAATGAAAATGATAAAGACAAAGGTACATAGCCTAATCAGTCATGGAATGTTGTAATAATTACATATCATGTATAAAAAGATGAGAGGTAGATCTACTATAACTTTTCCTTGATTACCAGTTAGGTAGAAGGACCTTTTAAGCAGTCTCTTTTGATCACTGATACTTATGTTTTCATTTTGTTTTGTTTTTGTCAAACCTTTACCTTCTACTCTCAGTCAGGGTCTTTTTAATAGCTTTCCTATCCTGAAACTCACAATCTTCTGCACTGCCTCCCCACCCCCAAGTACTGGGATTACAGGTCTGTGTCACCACATACAGATTCTGTTTAATTTTCTCTTGATTTACCTTTTTCTCATTAATCTGCATGCATTTTTTTATTTTGCCTAATAAACCTCATCTACTATATTCATTAAAGCAAATTTCTCCTGAAGTGTCCTTAAGATTAGCATAACAGGCTTGGGAAGCATGGAGGCTGAAGACTATTCAAAATGGCAGGTAAATATACAGGAATAGAATTCCTGGGACATCAGGCATGCTTATGTTTAAACTTGTAAGGAATTTCAGGCAGATTTCCAAATTGGTTGTATTATTTTAATAACCTATCAAAAAGGAAATAAGAATTCCACTTGTTTCACATTCTCACCAACACATAGAGTGGTCAGTCAATTAATATTATTCCTTCTAGAAGACATATATGATAATCATATTGTAAGGTTTATTTGCATTTCCCTAACAGTTTGTGATATTGGACATTTTTCATTTGTTTATAGCACTCAGACATTCAAACCATCAAACCATTCAAACCAGGGCTGCAGATAGATGCCTTTACCAGCTGAGCCATCTCACCAGCCTAGTTTCTTCTTTTTTTAAAAAAATAGATTACTTGCCATTTTATTATCAAATTTAAAAGTTTGGCGATCCAGACACAAAAACATAAGTACATTGTAACATAAGTACATTAGTATATTCCTCTGGTGTGTAGCTTGCTATTCCTTTCTAAAATAGTGCCTTTTCAAATGTTTAGCTGTCTAGTTTGCACAAGTTTGTAACACAGCACATGGGGTCTCGGAATGATTTGATTTCATTTCTTTTGGAAGACATGGCAATTATGACCTTAGAATGAAGATAATTATTGAGTTTTAATATAATATCTTCTCTTTCACACTGTCCCTTTATATTGTTGTGGCTTCCTTCCTTCCTTCCTTCCTTCCTTCCTTCCTTCCTTCCTTCCTTCCTTCCTTCCTTTCCTTCCTTCCTTCCTTCCTTCCTTCTTCCTTCCTTCCTTTCTTCCTTCCTTTCTTCCTTCCTTTCTTCCTTCCTTCCTTCTTTCCTACCTTCCTTCCTTGTCATTGTATAGCTTCACCTTCAAAGACTATGAGAAAGCCACTGCTAACTATGACATGTGGTTCTGGAACTCATGTAAATTACTTGGATCTCATTAATAAAGGATATGAATATATAAAAATAAAATAGTGCCTTTTAAAAAATTTTTAACTATGATGATTTCTAGTGGTTTTGTCAAGAAATCTTCCTGTTTCTAAGTACCACATGATAGTCTCCTGTTTTCCTCTAAAAGTTTTAGCTTTTATGCTCAGTCATAAGATGCCATGAATTAATTTATATATGTGGTATGAATCACTTTCCATGTTTTCATTTGTTTCTTTATCTGTTTCAAAGATTATTTCTTTCATAAAGGAGTTTTGGTGCCTTGGTTAAACAAGCCATGCAAGTGTGAGTTTGCTTCTCTCTCCTTCTGTCTACCTTTCCAATAATGCCACACTGCCTTAATTACTGGGACTTATATTGTCTTAAGATAGTTTAAATCTTCCAGATTTGCCCCTTCTCTTCAAGACATTTTGACTATTCTACTTGACTTTGAATTTCTATATGAGTTTTAGAGTTTGTTTGCAGTTTCTGTGAAATCCTGATGGGATTTGATTGGTTTGATGTTGACTCTCTAGATTATCTTAGATGAAATGAATTAAATTTACAGATAAGTTTGATTGAAAAACAGATATTGTAAGCAATATTGAGTTGTTCAGTTCATGAACATGATATATCCTCAATCTACTCAAGTCTTCTTTCATTATCTGAATATTGGTTTTGAGTTTTCATTATAAGTCTTGAACATAAGCCAATTCCTTAGCTATTTTGTATTTCTGCTAATATTGTAAATAGTATTTTTTTACATTTCATTTCCAATCACTTTTCCTGGCATATAGAAATTGATTTTATGTAGTGACCATGTATCTTCTGTATAGTAGATTGCTTCTGATATCCCTTCTTCATGTCCTTGTCTAATCCCCTTGTGACTGAGCTGGACCTAGCAACTTCCTTCTAACAAACAGAATGTAATGAGGAGATGAGGCGTTTCCAAATTAGATTAGAAAATGCTGGCTTCTATCTTGCTAAAGGTAGCTCTCTTGTTTTTGCTTCCTTGCTCTGATGGAAGTCACCAGTCACACTGGAATATGTTTCTGAAGAAGATTGTTTGGCAAGAAACTGTGTAGCCCAGGCTGCATAAGAGGCTTCAAAGTACGTTCAGGGAAGAATTGAGCTCCTTTTCTTGGTAGCTCATGAGGAACACAATGTTGTAACAACCATGATGTGACACTGGAAACGGATCAGCTTCTGCTGAGTCTCCAGATGAGATCACAGCTTCAGTTAACACTTAGATCAAGGCCTCTTGAGATAGTCTGAGGCAGAGACACTCAGATATATCCCTGGAAGTAATTAATTACTTCCTTCCTTTTTTCTTCTCACTTTTTCTTTCTTTCTTTCTTTTTCTTTCTTTCTTCTCTCTCTCTTTATCTCTCTCTCTTCTCTCTCTCTCTCTCTCTCTCTTCTCTCTCTCTTTCTCTCTCTTTCTTTCTTTCTTTCTTTCTTTCTTTCTTTCTTTCTTTCTTTCTTTCTTTCTTTCTTTCTTTCTTTCTTTCTTTCTTTCTTTCTTTCATGGTGCTAGGAATAAAATCCAGGCCATTACACATATTAAGAATTTGCTCTACCACTGGATCACACACCCAGCCAATCTTCTTGAAAAAACATCTCTTTATATAGTCTAGACTGATCTCAGACTCGCGATTCTTTTGCCTCAGCTTCTCAAATGCAGACATTACACCTGGCAAATTTTGAGCTACAGCAACCACGATATAACAAATTTTTGCTATTTTACCTTGTTAATTTTTAAAGCACTTTAAACAAGAATAATTAACAAGTACACCAAAGACTTTCTAAATTCACTGATTAGCTCTAATAAGATTTATAGACTGTAGGATTTTCTACATACACGGTTATGTTGTCTACAAATAAAACCTAGTTTTACTGTTTACTTTCCTCTTTCTGTTCCATTCTGTTTGTTTGCTCTCCCTCTTAAGAGAAATGCATTTGACCTTTCATTAATAAGTACACTGTGAGCTGTAGCTCTTTGTAAATGTCTCTGATTAGGGTGATGAAATTCTTTTCTGATCTGGTTTTCCAAGAGTTTTAAAGAAGTTAGAAATGGACATTGACATATTTTCAAATGTCTGTTCTACATTATAAATATAATTGCATTATATTGTGAGTTATATCTGGCAATTGCAGACAATTATACCAACCATTAATTCTTGGCATCAACTCACTTGGCCATAAATTATCAGTTCTTTGCATGTTACAGAATTGAATTTGATCTTATTTTCATGGGGATATTTTCATTATTGTTGGTAAAGGATAATGCCCTTTAATAGTTTTGTCTGGTTTAGGAATCATGGCTATGTTGGGCTTATGAAATGATCTATAATGAAAATTATGTAAATTATATATTACAAAGTTGATAAGTAATAATAAATTATATATTATAAAATGTAAAACCATTATTTCATTGTCAATATTTGATAAAACCGAGCAGGAAAGTGATCTGAACCTGTTGTGTCTTTTAACCAATTTAACTTGAATTTATGACTATGGTTCTAATTGCAAATTAAGTCTAATTGCTATTGGGGCACTCATATTTTCTGTTTTTTTTTTTTTTTTAGCCATGTCAATCATTTTTGTCTTGCCAGAAAGTTTCCATATCACCACAAATTGTCAAATGTGTTGGAATAAAATTCCATAACATTCCCTTACTTCTACCTATGATAATTTTTCTTCTTTATTCCACACGTTGGTAATTTTTTATGGGTTTTGTTGTCAGCCTAATTGACATTTCTAGTCTTTCAAGATATTTCATAGATATTTCATAGTCGCTCCACTGTCTGTTTCGTAGATATTTTTCCATTTTATTTGTGGGGCTAGTGAGATGTCCCAATGGGTAAGGCACCTGTTGGCCAACCTGGCAGCCTGAGTTTGATTCCCAGAAGCCCACATAGGGCATGTGTGCACCTTCTCACACTCATAAATAAAAATTTTAAAGAATAATTTTATTTGTGGTACTAACTTTAGAAATGTGCCCTTTTAATTACTTCGAAAGACATCTCTTGTCTTTTGCAATGTGAATTCTGTGTTTTTCCCTGAGCTGTGCTGTGGCTGCAGCTTATACACTTCTAAGTGTCATGTGTGTGGTTCCAAGCAATTTTCCCTTTGTTTTCACATTTTTCCTGCCTTTATTTATCTCTTTTCTCCTCTTCCCTTTGTCTTTTCTCTAAGTCTTTTCTAAGTTTAAGTTTTAGTATATTCTGCAGCTTAATGAGTTTGAGGTTTTTTTTCAATAATATCAGATCTGCTGATAATCCTGTTCAGTGATATTTTGTTGTATGTATTTTATTTTTTTATTCCATCATTTCCCCAGGGTCCTCTTTTGCAGTCATTTATCCATTGAATACGTTTATAACATTTTTAATCTTTGAATATATACACAAATATCTATCCACTTGCGTTATCCCTGTGACTTTTGAATCGCTTCTGTTGACTTATTTTCCTTTGGGTGAAGAGTGCCTTTATCTTTATTTTTCACAAGTTTAGTCATCTTATTAGGAATGTCATTCACATGACTGACCAAGGATCCTTTTTACTCTATGGAATGGAAATTGCAAACATACTGCAGCAGCTCCTTTAGTATGGCATCCCTGAGATCTTGTGTCAGAGGCTAATGGACTTGACTTATAGTCCCAAAGGCTTATTTCTCAAGCCCCAGAGAACTGGCGACCTATTGCTCCAAACTTTTGAAGTCTGTGAGTCACATAGTCCTCAGTGCTCAGGTGCAGGGCTTGTGGCTCTGACCTCTGAATGCTGTAAGCCCAGCACCCAGCCAGTAGCATTACATCTCCCTAGCTTGTACATTTGTGGCTCTGAGCAATATGTTCAATAACCAAGGCTTGCAGCTTGTACCTTCAACTCTTCATCACCTCTTGCTTTCTATGGTCTCAGCTCCTATTTTGGGATCTCGGCCTAAAAGCCCCAGTAACTAGCCCAATGAACTCTTCTGTTCTTCAGGCAACTAGATCAGGCCATCGTATCTATAATCAAGATCACACATAACCATTTAGCAGAGACTTTATTGTTAGAATAAGGATGAAGGAGAGATGTTTCCAGGACCAACCCAACAGTACAGTCTAACTTATATCATAGAAAAAATGAAGAAACATGTATTGCATATAAGAACATGCATGCATTGCCATTCCACCAATCACAGTCACACATGTGAACAGTTTCTAATTTCACCAATAACAAACCTTACATGCAAATCAAGCAGGGGCCTTCACTAGCCTCTAGCTTTTTTCTTAGTCACTGAGGAGGCATTCCCATACCATCCTGAGAGCATAAGCAGGGTCATCTGGGGTCTCTGGGGCTTGTCTTGTCTGGAGAGGAGTCTTCCAAAGTCAGTGGATGTTTCCTGGAGAAGTTGTGACTAAAACAAGGCCCCTAGAGTCATGGTTAGAGCAGGGTGATGGCTGCAATAGTCCTTAGCAGGTAGAAGAGCTCTCAAAAAGGTGCTACTGGGCTGACCACTCAAGATAGCAAACCACAAAGGATTTATCAGCAGTCAGTCAAATAGCACAATGACCCCTCCTAACAGTTTTGCTGTATTTAAAGAAAAAAAAAACAGCATTAACATGTACATATAATGAATGGTTGTTTATCACAGACTTATCATGACATAAACAGTCCTAGAAGCACCTAATTTGTTGAATGCCTTGCCACATATCCTGAAGGAAGAGTGGGGTGTCTCTGATCTTCTCAGATACTAGAAATTGTAAACATGAAATTGTTGAGAGTGAGAACTTTATTGTCTCTTTTTACAGTATCAATTTTTTGCAAGTATGGGCATTAAGTAGCCTATGAGTCTACTTGTATCTTTAAGCATTGTCTTAATGGATGGAGTTAGTGTGGACAGGCACTATTGAGCCCCTTTATGCAGTCTTTAGCCAAAACCCAAGTGAGTTCAATGAAGTCTCACCACTTTGGCTGTTTAGAACTCACGGGTCTCCTGACTTTCCTGAGCTACACTAGCTCTTCAGTTTATTAGCAGCTCTACTAGCAATTCTTTCTTCCACGGCTGTTCCTTTCTTTTGGCCAGAATTTACGGAATCTCATTCTGAATATGCATAACTTAGTTTATTGACAGAAAGTATCAGAGAATCCCCAGTGTCGAAAAAAATGTATTTCCTGAAGCTCCCTCTTCGGCATTCTTTCTTCAAATTCCAGTTACGTCAAGAGTCAGGACTCCAATCTCTGTCTCTCTTTCTTAGTGGAACTGCTGTGCATTCTCTCTCTCTCTCTCTCTCTCTCTCTCTCTCTCTCTCTCTCTCTCTCTCTCTCTCTGTTGCTATTCCCAGGCCAATATGGAAAAATCCCTGCAGGGCTTTGATTGGCAAGGAGAAGGGGGTGGAGAGCTTCCTTCTATTTCATTCCATCTCATTCATGGGAAGACCACAGTGGAAGGCCTGCTTAAGAACAGTTCAGCCACCAGAACAAAAACTTCTCTTGGAAAAATATGTATGTCCTTTCCCAGTAGGGTAACACCATCCAATGAGTAATTTTAGGTTAGGCACATCTTAGTAAGGCCCTCCTAAATCAGTATTGGGTTTTTAAACACAGTGAGAGCTAATGCGCCCTTGAAGTCAGGAAGAAACTTCTATTTGCATCTCTGTGTATGCATGATAGGGAATACACATGCTTGAATTATGGGATGCGCAGCCCCCAACCCGATCACCTATAGTAGTTAATAGTCCTTTTGCCATCCAGGGTAAGGATCCACCCCATTCTCTGCCCCTGGGGATCCAGATCCTCCTTCCACCTAAATTTAAAAAAAAAAGAAGCAGGAAGGACCTTAAAAGAGGCAAGAGATGAGTTAGTGAATAAAGACACTTGCCACCAAGCCCTAAAACCTGAGTCCTAAGTTCAGAGCCCACATGATGGGAGGAGGGAAACAAAATGGTAGATAGTGCACTCCACCTCACAAATTGCCCCTGTCGTCTGTGCACATGGCAATGGCTCCCCTCATGGCAAACAAATAAATGCTAAACAAAATTTAAGCCCTGGAACAAATGGAGGGGGGAGGGCTCTTAAGTGACAGGTTTGCTTCACTTTGTGGTATATATTCTACACCTTCGCTCTCACTTTCAATAAATCTAGACACTCACTACTGCCACTCCTCCGTGTCTTGTCCGACTCATTGGAAGGACAAAGAACCTGGACCATAGAAGCTACCAGACCCCCTCTTACAACCGTAGTCTTATCTCACTTATACCTAGCATATGAAAACAGTAATTAATATGTTTTGCCTAGTTTTATAGTCATCTGCAATGTAATTGCTTCATTATAATGCCCAAATTTTCATTTTTAATCATAAATGTATTTTAAATGTTCTCAAGTGTATTTTTTCCCACCTATTAAGATTATCTTGTGGCTTTTCTTCAATTTGTTATGGTGGTGAATTACTTTAATAACTTTTCTAGTGATAAAATGTCTTCATATGCCTGGGATAAACCCAACTTGATAATGAGATTTTTTTTCTGCTGTTAAAATGCTTTCTAGATTCCTTCTGCTGTAGTTTTTGAAAAGGGTATTTGCACCTACTTTCAAAATCAGTTTGTATATTTCCTTTTTCATACTGTTTTTGATTTGGGTACTGAGGTTATGCTAATCTTTTAAAAGATGCAGAAGTGTGTTAACTCCTAATCCTGCTGCAACAATTTACGGCAAACTTTTTGACTTAAATAGCAGGGCTATTGTTTTACTGTTACAGTAGGAGAGAAGAATCTCAATAGTCTTCTCTTTGGGAGTTTTCATACAATTGGAATTGTGCATTTATTAAATAGCTGTTAAGAATTACCTACAGGGTACATCCTCATTTCATCAGTAGACAAAATGTGGCCATACTTTGAATCCTTATGTATGTTTCAAAATAGCCACAGCAATATTATCATTAAAAATACAATCGTGACTTTGTAAGATTATACGTGTAATTAATACTTCAAAATAGTTTGGTCCATAGTTTATCCCTCTATGGACATATGTTATACACTGATACCATCAAACTGTCCTCCTTTAAATATTTGTAAATATTTCCACTCTGTTGAATTATGCCACCAATTAGGAGCATTGTTAAATTTCCTTGTACTTCATAATCCCTATGTCATTTGTATTTAATTTTGTAATGCACTTGCATGGTTCCTTCCAATACAAAAACTAAAAATCAAGGTTTACTCAGAGCAATCTAACTTCCAGATCTGTTCGCTAAGTCCATTTCTCCCTCTCCATGTAAGTAATCATTTCATGAGTATAAGGTTTATAATTCCAGGGTTCTGCTTCCATATAAGGCATAATGGGCAAACCATACACATGCATCAGTATGAGTTCTGTATCTTACATAAACATCTAGCACATCATTTTAATTTTTTGGATTTTTGCTAATGAGCTAAATGAGAAGTGGTATTTCAAGATATTTCTGTATAACTTTTATATTATAAGCAGCATATAACATATATGTATATATACACAAAAAGTATATTACCTATTATTGGTACATTGATTTTTTGGTCTATCAAATATCAACCACTTTGATTATACAAAAGTATTTATTTCTATATATTTGGGGGGGTCTGTGAACTTTATTGATAGTAGTCAACATAGTAGTGTTCCCTAAGCCTCTCTCCTTCTGAGGTTGTGGGATGGAAAGAAAGGGAAAGCAATTCTCAGTGTTAAGGAGACTGAGTTGGGGCAAGGACTCCTCAGGAGCTAAGGGCCTCTGTGCTCCTCTTATGTTCTTGCTGGGGTCGGATGGTCCAGGGCTCTTATTCTTATAAACCATGGTGGTAATGGGGTCCACCATCCCATTGCTATAACCAAATGAGTTTGACAAAATGGTTTATGAGGTCAATACCTTCTCTTGAATCAAAGGTAGAAGATAACTATTGCTGTTAAAGTCAAAGGAGACAAGCAGGTCCTTGGTGTAGCCCAGGGACCCTTGGAAGGGGATCTCCTCACTACCGCGGAGTCATCATATTTGACAGCTTCAGGTTGTAGATCAGATCTATGATGGGCATACTGGGATGTATGTCTATAAGTGACTATGCTGATAAGATTCCTATTTAGCTCTGGAATGACCTTGGCCATGGCCTCGCCAGAACCAGGAGCTGCAGGGATGATGCTCTGGGCGGCCCATGGTCATCACACCATAGTCTCCAAGAGAGTCATCCATGAGTTCCTCCACAATGCTTACGTGGTCGTGAATGATTTTGGCTAAGTAGTTAGCAGTGCAAAAGGCATTGCTGGTGAACTTGAGTGAGTCGTACTTCTCATGCTTCATGTCCATCACAAATGTGGGGACATCAGCAGAAGAGGTGGGAGATGAAGCTTTTGGCTCTATCCTCCAAGTGGACCCTGGCTTTCTTCATGGTAGTAAAGACACAGGTGAACTCCGTAGCATACTTGGCACCAGCATCACTCCAGCGTTGGTAATCTAATTAGAAGATAAAGATGACCTTCCCATTGATAACAAGCATCTCATTCTTACCTTTGACTGTGGTGTGGAACTTGATGTAGGTAGAAATCACATAGGAGCATGAATTGTAGACCATGTAGTTGAGGTCAATGTAGGCATAATTGATGGAAGCAATGTTCACTTGGCTGGAGTTGAAAACATCCCTGGTGATTAGATACCCAACACAGTCAGATCCATTCTCTCTGCCCTTCACCATCACGTTGGGAATAGGACCAGTGTTGCATGAGAAGCTGCAGCTGTCTGTTGAACAGGGAGGTGCAGACAGCATATGTCTTTATTTTTGTCTTTGATAGATTTTTATAGCTTTTTATATATGATATGTGTATTTCATCTCACTTATGCTTATTGTTTTGTTTTGCCCTTATAAAAGGAAGACATCTGCTTTATTATATTTTCCAATTGGCTATTCTCTGTATGTATGATATCAATTTTTAGGTCAGGTTTTATAACTTGTTACTTTATCAAATTTTCTTATTATTTATAGTAGCTTTCCCATGAATTCTTTTAATTTTCTAGAGAGATAATCATACTGTCTACAAATATAGTTTGACCCCAACCTTTCCAATTTGTGTTTCTAATTACTTTTGCTTGTCTAATTGTACTGTTTGTTCTTTAATTCACCTATGAATGCAGAGTCAAATGATTTGCCCAATGAATTTCCAAATGAGATTATAAATTTTGATTAAAAACACTCATCTTTATATCAATTGTGCTAGGTAGAACAGGAACCTATTTTGTTGGTAGTGTCAACACTTCCATGCCTACATTTTGCTTTCTTAAAATAACAAGTGTGAAAGTGATAGGCTATTTTCCCAGTGCAACGGTCCCCACTAAACAGAAGGGGCAATGTGGTCAAAATGCTGGTAGAGGGTGGTGGAGACTACCCTCCTCAGGTGGTCCCGTCTGTGGTCATGTATGTAAAAACAGCCTCCCAAGTAGAAAGGAATACAATGTGTTAAAAATAATATATAATTTTAACTGGCATAAGACTTAGAATTTTCAAAGGTTGGGAAAAAAACAGAACAGATATTCTTCTGCAGCCCTGTTATCCAAATATAAACACTAATTCTTTCATTTTTTCATATTTTATATAATTCTGTGAGGTATTTCTTGTTAATGTTTTTGTTAGCTTACAACATTTTTTCTCCCACATTTTATTTTTTTCTCCAATCATACAAGCTCAATAGGTACCCCTGTCCTCTCCCTCCCTCTTCCCCTCCCCATTCCCCTTTTGTACTCTCCCCCCTTTCCCCTTCCTTTTATCCCCCTCCCCTCTTCCCTCTTCCAATGCCTCCTCCTTCCTCCCTCCCATCTCCTGGAGCATCCTTTTGTGTGAATGCCAAACCTCCCTCTGAGTCCTCCACCCTAGTGAGGGATAAGAACTCAGTGGCATAGCCCAGAGCCCCTTCTTGGGCTCCCCCTTAGTATGGGAACTCTATTATGACTGTTAATCCCTTGCCTCTAAAGATCCTATGGCCTGGAGCCTTCTCCCCTGTGATCCAGGATGGACTCTGGGGGGGTCATTGATATGTGAATGGTCGCAGGTCAGTCAAAGTCCGATTATGGCTACTGCAGCTCTAACTTGTGTTGAGTATCTTGCATATCGTTGGTCCTCCCCTTTTTAGGCTTTTACAATCTTGCCACCCCCTCTTCCGCAAGGTTTCCTTAGCTTTAGGATGAAGAGAGATTTGGCTGGTCTGGTTCCAGGTGATTAATGTAGGATTTTTGTGTTCTGAATTATGGTTTGTTTTCAGTTTTGCTTTTCCTGCACCACCTTTGGCTGCATCCTGATTAATATTGAAGGTCACCTCCTAACCAAAGATAAAAGACTATTTAAAGATCGTAATATAAGAGGAAACTCAAAGGTAGATGGAAGAATAAGAGTAGGACATGGCAGGGGGTGGGGGTCAGAGTCCCATTTGCAGGATGGTTCCTATCTCCCAGTCCCTATACCCTCCCTGATTGGTGAGATCAAAACTCTTCAGTCGCAAGTGACCAGGAAGGGAAGCGAGAGCGAGCTTCACCAGATGTCTCTCTATTTACATGCAATACTTGACTGTGACCTATTTTCTCTACTGAAGCATGATTCCCCTCTTTCCTCTTCTGGGGGGCCCTCCTTCCTCTTCCCTCCTCTTTATAAACTTTTGCTGTAATCATAGTAGGTATTACAGAGATTTACCTTTGAATATGTTATTAAGTGGGTTTGGTACTAGGATCCACCTATTAAGGAGTACATATGGTGTCTAATATTCTGTGTCTGGGATACTTCACTCAATATGTCATGGTTTGAAATGTATCCCCCACAGTCTCATGTATTTGGCAGGTCATGGCACCCTGAGAAGTAGAGCCTTGCTGGAGGAAGGCAGTCACAAGGGGTGGGCCTTGAGGTGGATTAGTCCTACCCTACTTCCAGGAGAAGTCTGCCTTTGCAGCAAGCAGTCTGCAGCTCTCAGCTTCCAAGATGTCTGTGGTGACTTAGCCTCCTCCAGCTTTGGCCAGACAGCCACGCCGCCTCTGCTTTGAGAGACCGTACCTTCCCTCTGGAACTGTAAGCTGAATAAACCTCCCTTTCTCCCTTCAGTTGATTGACTTTGAATGTTCTCTCACAGCAATACTTAAGAGTAACCGTTACACAATATAATTTTTTCTAATTCCATCCATTTCCCAGAAAATTTCATTAATTCATCTTTTTTGATGGCTGAGTAGTATTCCATTGTATAAATGTACCACATTTTCCTTATGCATTCATCAACTGTTGGGTATTTGGGTTGAGTCCATGACTTTGCTATTAGCCTACAACATTTTTATACATGGATGTCATTGTGTTTTGCTCATATCCCCCTAGGTAGCCCTTAATATATGCTTTAAAGAAAGTTTCCCAGTTTCAAGTTTTAACATAACATGAGCATGTGATTATGTGTTTGTAAAATACATGGAATATACCATACTAAGAGCAAGTTCAAGTGTAAGCCATGGACTCTGGCTAGTGATACTTCAGCACTAGCTCGCGTTTTGGTACTAACAGACCACTGCTATGTGGGATGTTGACAGTAGGTGTCTTAGTTTCATCTTTCCTGTTGTTAGCATGAACGCTTGACCCAAAACAGTTCAGGAAAGCAGGAAATTCTTATTCCATCTTATAGTTCTCCAGGTTACAGTCTACTATGATGCCAGGAGAGTTCACACCAAAATCAGGAGCCAAGAGAACTGGCTGCACCTTGTCAACAGGTCTGCCATGTACAACCAGTTCTCTTTCCACCTTACCACCTGCCCAGGGAACGGTTCCACTGACTGTGGGGTGGGTCTTCCCACATCAATTGCATAATCTCTTACAGGCTTGCTCATAGACTTGCCTAACTACATAATTACTTGTGAGTCTAACATCTTAGTCCTTCATTGTTAAGATGACAACTCTAAGTAACTGCCACCCTACAGGAGGTCAGGGCCGTGGAGACAGGAAATGTATGGAAACTATGTACCTTCTGCTTGATTTTTCTGTGGATTTACAATTGGTCCAAAAATAGTCTATTTAATTAAAACATATATATACATATATGAATATGTGGGAAACATTTTCATTTAATAATAGTATATGATATATACGTTCCTGTTTTGTTTTTTATACAAAGTGTTTAAATATTTTATACTGCAGTTGAATGTCTTTATAACCAAATCCATGGCTACTTCCTAGTTTTAAAGAAATCACAGAAATAAAATAATGACTCAAAAGAAATGCATGCTTCCCAAGTCATTTCGATGCTTGCCACATCTCCCATCAGGGTCTAATAGATACTTGTAATATGTGTGCAGGGAAAGAGGAAGGGAAGGGTCAGAGTAGATATTTTCACTGGTGAAGGCTCCTAATAACTGAGAGAAAATAGGAAAGTGCAAATGTTCAGTGTTTTTCTGACTTTCCCATCTTATGACCTTCTCCTCACTCCAAGGGGAGACTCCCCAAAGGAAGTTATTGAAATGTTTGCATGCTACCCTTACCCTGACTCTTTTAGGACTTTGGATTCTAGAAAAGACCATATATTGAATAAAGTAAGTGTATTCAGCTCTTTGAGGCAGAAAATTCAACTCATGAATCTTAGATTCTTAGAATGCTGGTGAAATTGGCAGAGTCCCGGTTACCCATGAATGTGCAAGGAGGATGGGTGGTATTGGGCTTTTGGTAGAGTTGCGCCTGGCTTAGTGAAGGTGTCTGTCCGAATCTGCTTGTGAGGACCACATTGCACTTTGCACAATGTTCCAGGTCAATAGTCACTAAACACTCCATGCCATGCTTCCTCCTCTGTGACCAGAATGCTTTGATAAGTCAGATTAGCTGAGATGTGATGCTATTTTTTACAATAGCTATTTGTCATTCCCTACATATAAAAATCCTACTTAGGAATATCCTGTGCACAAAAGTGACAGTGTCGCCTTCTTGAGTCCTCCCAGATCTTTGCCACCAAGATACTTCACACTCTTCCTCAGTAACTCCCTCCCTGCCCCTTCTTGAATGTCTTTCTCTCCTGTACCAGAGAGCCCCAGCCCCAAATGCTCTAAAAGTTATCTCTGGAAGCTGTTGTCTCTGCACTCCCCACTAGAGCAATTCCATATGGTTATTAATCTGCACATAGTGGAGAGGTTGATCTCGTGTTTCTTGAATTATTTTGTGACAAGCAAGTGGATCCAGTAGAAGAAATCCTCATTACACATTCTCAGGCAGCTCCCATTCTGCCACAGTCCAGTTGGGGACGTTCTCCTGGTCACTTCATCCCTATGTAACTTAGTTTCTGAGTACGTCAAAAGAATAGGTTGAACTAAACAATTCTCCTGATTGGGCACCCATCACATTCCAGCCCACGGTGGTAAAGGGGAGTGGCACATTGTTTCAAGCCTCAACCTAGGACTTTCAGGTTTCTCTGTGGTAGCTGACAAGGTAATGGATGCAAGAGATAACTCAGCTCTTACATACACAGCACAATCTCAGTCCTCAGGTCAAGCTTGTAAGTTTGGCATTACTCTCTCTTATTCACAAGGAGGAAAAGACCCAATGAGATGAAGTAAGGCATGAGGTTAACTCATTAATAAGTATGATCCAACTTAGGCACCTCTCTCTCAATGACTAGACACTCTGCTCAGTATGCTAGATGTGACAATCTCCTACCCTTTCCCATTGCTGTGATTCTAGACATTTGGAGGTAACCTGGACCTCTTTCTAGAGCTGTCTAATGGGAGTATATATTTAGGTGCCCTATTAATTGAATAAATAAAAGGTTTTTTACGAAAAGTACAATCTCTTTCAATACATACATGCATGTATATATATATATATATGTGTATGTGTGTATATATATATATCATGTATATATGTGTCATCAAAGATATGTTCTACTCACCCACTCTTGCCTCCTGGCCAGGGTACATAACCCACTTAGAAGCCTTCTTCTCCCATATATACAATCAGTCATTCACATTTTTCTTTTAAAATTTCTCTAATTTGTCTCTTTCTTCAAAATTCCACTGTTCCTACCAAATAAGCCACTAATCTCATACACCCCCCCACACACACAAAAGAGTAGCCTTGTAAGTCTGCCCTCTTTCCAGCTGACCAGTGAGCATGACTCAGGGTCATCAGAATGGGGCAGCTGGAATCAGGTCAGAAGCAAGGACAGGCATGAAGAGACCAGAAGCCCCAATGACCTCAAAAATAAAATGCAAAGATAGATCGGTATCAAACAGACATGAAATTCACAGAGCCAGCAATATAATGTGACTTTCTCACCTTGCTCGCAGGTGGGGGAGTTGGCTGGGACTAGTGGGACTGCAGGTTGCAGTGGAATGAAGAGAGAGGCATGTGTTGAGAGTGGGATGAGGAGGGAGGGCATGTGCTAGGGAAGGTCTGACATCAGTGCTGAGCAGCTGCAGCTCAGGCCAGAAGCCGGCCTGGTTCTGTTAAACTGCACACAACCCAGCACTGGGGCAAGGAGAGGCACTGGGCACCGTGGGAAAGGGATCTGGGCCTTTGTTATCCTGCACATTATAGATGGGAGATCCCAGCCCTCTTTCGGCTTTCTCCTTCAAGGAGAATTCTTTTTTTTTTTTCAGGGAGAATTCTTATCGCGTGTCTTCTAATCCCCTGCCCCTTCTTCTAAGCATGAGCTTGAGAAAGCCTGTTTCTCATCATCAAAAGAACCTGGCTGAGCTGATCCCTGATAAACCACCAGGAGCCCTTTGTCTTTCCAGAATAGGTCCCAGCTCTTTTGGATGGTGAGTTTGTGGAGACAGATAAATTCTCAACAGCTGCAGCGCAACCACAGTCTCTTAGCAGACCACCCTGCACATAAAAAAGTTGCTGAATTAAGTGACTGAAAGGGCAGGCAGAAGGATTGTGTTAAAAACACCCTGGATCGAGTATTCCCAGGAGGCAGGGCATCTTCAGGCTTGCAGAGAACACCAGCACTCAGCTTCTCGGCTTATAATCAAACGAAGACAGGATGTCAAATGGCCTGGAGGTCATGAGACAGAGTCACAAATCTCTGCACACATCTCAACAGGCCCAATTTATAGCATGTCAGAAACTACAAACACATGGTACATGTGCTGCCACACTCTGTGCCCTACATGTAGTGATCAAGGCTGCCAACCAGACATAGGCCTTTCTTACTGAACCAATGAACAGCCATAGATTCCGCTCCACAGCACCCTCCTAGAAGCTACTTCAAATCAGAAGTTAGGCATTTGGCTGATCAGCCACATCCCTAGTAGCACATCACTCTCATCACAAAAGGGAGGAAACAGTCTCAGGGAAGTTTACTAATCTTCTATGGTATGTAGCTACATGGCAGAAGAGCTCAAAATATAGTCTGAATCTTCTGGCTCCCCACTCCGTACTTTTTCCATTCAGCTACTTCTGACTCTTGAAATGTCCTTTTTCAATAATACCATCTTGGAAACTTTAAGAGCTTCCTCAGCATGTATGAGTCAGATGATGTCTTATGAAAGGTTGTCTAGCACCCACCCAAATAAGAGGAAGTAGAGAGAGAGCCAGAATGATTCACTATTCACGAATGACTTCAAGTTGTGGATAAGAGCTGCAGGTGAGCTACAAATTTTGGTCTAATTCTTTTTTTTCACCTTTACTTCCTGTCTTCTTTCTTTAGCAGAATCTAAATGAATCATATAAATGGTAAGTGATGGGTTAGGTGGGGATGGGTGGTCACTTGTAATCTGAGTTGCAGCTGAGAAAGAAAGAGAGAAAGAGAGAGAGAAAGAGAGAAAGAAAGAAAGAAAGAAGAAGAAAGAAAAAAGAAAGAGAGAAGAAAGAGAGAAAGAGATAGAGAAAAAGAAAGAAGAAAGAAACGAGAGAAATAGAGAAAGAGAGAAAAGAGAGAGAAGAGAGAAAGAGAAGAAAGAAGAGAGAAAGAGAAGAGAAGAAAGAAAGAAAAAGAGAGAAAGAACGAGAAAGAAGAAAGAAAGCAAGAGAGAGAGAAAGAGAAGAGGAAAGAAGAAGAAAGAAAAGAAGAAAGAGAGAAGAAAGAAAGAGAAGAAAGAAGAGAGAAGAAGGAAGGAAGGAAGGAAGGAAGGAAGGGAAAGGAAGGAAGGAGGGAAGGGAGGGAGGGAGGAGGGAGGGGGAGAGGGAGGGAGGGAGGGAGGACGGGGGGAGGGGGGAAAAGGGGGAAGGGAGGGAGGAAGGGAGGGAGGTAAAGAAGAGAAAAGAGAAATTAGAAGATATATGAAAATGATAAGCTATAAAGACTAGAACAAAATAGTCTGGCATCTTGAGATTATTTCTGGGTCTTGAGCTTTTTGCTCTGTAACAAGAGCTTCTTTTGAGAGTATTTGGCTCTCTTCGATTGTTCACTTTCTCATAAGGGAAAAAAGTCTTAATAAATCTTTTGTCTATTTTGAACTCCATAGATAAACTTTTTACCATGTTCATATCCTATATTGCTGGAAGAAGATAATTACATGATGAAATTAAGACATTCTGCAATTACATCTTGTAATATCATTAATTTCCAGATGCACACAAATTATATCTACCTCAAGAAGAATAGCAATTTCCTTTGTTTCTCTCACAAAGGCAGGTAATAACAATCTTTCTGCCGCAATTATTTTAGACAAATTTTCCAATTTGTCATCTTAGACCTCTCAGAGTAGTAATGATACATTATTTTAAGTTTCAAGTTTTACTTTTGCCACTATATTGCTAATGATCTTTTAGATTGAAAATGATGTTTTCCTTTTCAAAAAGCATTGACACTCATTGTCATATCTCACCAGTTTCTTCATAGTCTTCAGAGGAAAAATCATTAATGGTAATAAATGAATATGCTTATCTGAAAAAAATAGGCCATAGATAACTTGTCTTCATCTATGCCAAAGCAAGGACTGTTTCAAACAAGACATAAATAGACAAAATTAATGACAGGGAACAAAAAAGCTTAAAGAATCATAACCAGGAGTGGCTTACATAGTCATTCCGATCCTTATTAGGATGGTGTATTTATAACCAATCAGCACATATTATTGAGCACTTGTCCTGTGCATATTACTAAGTCAAGGAGCATGAAGTTATTCTGTCTTCTAGGAGCACACAATCAGCATGTAAGACAGAAGGAAAGAATCGATTGGAAGAACAAGTATAATGGTTACTCTTAACTATTGCTGTGAGAGAGCACCCAAAGTCTTAAGGGAGAAAGGGAAGTTTATTCAGTTTATAGTTCTAGAGGGAAGGTACAGTCTCTCAAAGCAGAGGTGGCTTGGATGAACGGCCAAAGCTGGAGGAGGCTAAGTCACGGCAGACATCTTGGAAGCTGAGAGCTGCAGACTGCTTGCTGCAAAGGCAGACTTCTGGAGGTAGGGTGGGACTAATCCACCTCAAGGCCTACCCCTTGTGACTGCCTTCCTCCAGCAAGACTCCACCTCTCAACTTGCCGTGACCTTACCAAACACATGAGACTGTGGGGGACACATTTCAAACCATGACAGCGAGTGATGATACAAGGGAGAAACAGCATTAGCAACACAGGACCAGAAGCCAGGTGAATCGTAAGGAAAGAAATATGAATCCAAAGAGAAGTGTTAACATGGACCTTTGGAAGTCTCCGATTAGTTTGTGCATATAGGAGACTTAACAGGAATGTAATGAAAGAGATCCCTTCGCCAAAGTTCAGCTTGCTAACTAAGCGGGCGTTCTCCATGATTCCATCTCTTTGCACACCTCACTTGGACTCCACTTTTTTTTGTTTTTTGGTTTTGGTGTAGGTTTGGGGGGGGGTGTGAGTTTGGGTTGGGGGTGTTTGGTTTGGTGTTGGTGTTTTTGGTTTGTGAGTTTTTTTTTTATTTAGCCTTGCATCCCTTTCTGCTTCCTCTTTGCGACATTGTGACTTCTAGAGGCTCAATCACTATTTCTCTTAAACAAAATCTTATACCAGAGTCTCCTCCATCAATCAGTATCTCACCACATGGATTTGAGTCCCTTTGCACATTCTGCCTGGCCCTGCTTCTTTTTTTCCTGTGTTCTAATAATTCTTTTGTGTCTATGCAGACCAGTTAAATGCCAGCTCCAGGAAAATTTCTCATGGCCTCTCAATTGGAGCTCCTCCCTGGAATACTTGGAGTACTTCTTCCTACAGCACTGATTGTTCACTGAAATCCCAAACTGTGATCTTTAGAAACCACATCTTCTCATTGAAACATTTGTACATCTGAGAACCAGCTCTCTCCTGGTAGAGCTGAACCCAGGAGCTGTCATTTGTACTATAAGCTCTACTTTCCTGACCACAGTAGTTTCTCCCAGTAGGTAAAAACCAGATGTCTACACCAGATACCATTTCATAAATCTGTTGTTATAATGAACATGTAATCCAGACTATTGCAAGGAACAAGGGATTTTATTCGGTTCACAATTCCAGGGACAGCAAGAGGTCTCACCACAGGAGGAGTAAGAAAACTGACCACAGCGTATCCAGAATCGAGAGCAGAGTGGGAAGGACCAGTGCATGTCAACCATGTGGCACAGGCCACTCTGCCTGCCTGAGCGATGGTGCTGAGCACAAGGCAAGTTTCCCCACGTCTATTAAAGCACTCAACAGCTCAACAGCCTCCTGCAGGCTTGCCCAGAGATCTGCCTTAGCCAGTTCATTTCTCATGGAGGTACCCAGAAGCCGACATCCCAAGTGCCAAGTTGGCAACTGATATTAACCACCACAAGAAGCAAATGAATTTGTTTTGGAGTCTCAGATTAAAAATACATTTAGAATCAAAGGATATACAAAAGAGTGATAAGACAATCCGCATAATGGAAGGAATGTATTTCCAACCACTGTGTGACCCAATGAGAGCCTAGTATGTACAATATACAAAGAACTCTTAAAACTCAAGACAATCCAATTGAAGAATGGATGAAGGATATGAGTAGATATTTCTCTAAAAAATAACAAGTACACACAAAGATACTCAATATCATTAGTCATTGAAAATATAAATCAAAACCACAGTGAAATACTAGTTCACTCAGTAAGGTGCTCATAATCATAAATGTCATTTATTTCCCCTAGGCAAAGACATGGAGAAATTAGTACCTTGTACATGACTGGTGAGGGTGTAAAATGATTCAGTTGCTGGAGACAACAGTTTGGTGGTTTCTCAAAAAGTTATTCATAGAATTACCATATGATCCAGCACTTGGCATTTGTCCAAGAGAACTGAATAAGAAGCTGCCCTAGTTTCTCCCTGTCCCTCAAGAACATACTTTGATCCTCTTGAGGCGTATGCATCTCCCCAGTTTTTGACTTTCCCACTCTCATTAAATTCTCTCTTTGCAACTCAGCAATGAATGAATTTCTGTGACTGATACCCCAAGACACCTTAGATCCCTCCCTTTCTTCCTAGAGGCCTTTAAGAGAACCCATATTCATTCTTCTTCACAAGCAAGACCCAACAAGTCTACTACTATCTGATATGTAACTGGTGTATAGAATGCACGTGTGAAAAAAGGAGGAGAAACTAGATTAGAAACTAGCACATGCAAAAAACTTTTTGACCTAAGTAAAAACAGACCTAATGGAAGAAATTCTTCCCATTTCTCATAATAATTTAAATCAGGTTGCTTGGTAACCATCTTCTTTAAAATGGTACTTTATATAAAGAATGGTGTTTTTATAAGAAGCTGTGGATTTCCAAGCCAGGTTTTATAACCTCATGCAGACCCATATGTCTTTTTTTTTTTTCCAGGCAAAATTCCAATTGGCTTGCAGAGGCTCGTGCGTGCTGAAAGGCGAGCTGAGAGAATGGAGGGCCAGGCTGATAGAGAAGGAAGGATTTCAGTGAAACGGTGTCATCCAAAGGGCGCGTCAAAACAAAAAAGAGGTCCTGGTCTTTGTCCTGCATAGGGCATACTCACAAGTCTGCCACACAGTGACTGTATGGGGTGGTACTGCTGCTAAGGCACTTGAAGAGATGTTCAAGGAATGGAACACATTTATTCAGATATAGACGCTTTAAACCTGGGGTTGTTCAGTGGGTAAAGTGCTTTCTGTCCAACTGTGATGACCTAAGTTCAGATCTCCAGAGCCCACATAAAGCCAGACATGGTAGAACACACCTATACTCTCTGCACTTTCCTAGTGAAATGGGAGGCAATAGCTCATAGACCAGTTAGACTGGCAAGCACTGTGGTAAACTAAAAAGACACCTTGTTATAAACAAGGTAGAAGACAAAGACTGACACCCAAGGGTGCCTTCTGACCTCCATATTCCTGCTGTAGCATATTCAGATTCATACCACCACACATACACACACACACACACACACACACACACACACACGAGATAGAGATTTTTTTAAAAAAACTCTAAACCCACAAACATAATGTAACACAGGAAATGCAACCATTTTTTCTTTCTTTATATAAATGCAATTTTGGTATCCACTCATTAGTGTATATAGTAATTGCATCATTATTACTTAATAGTGTTATTAATACACCCTATGGAACTTAGAAACTTTAATTAACCATCTCCAAGAACAGGGGTGGGTGCCTTGAATCAAAGAACAAAAGTCTATAATGATGCTTGTTTGTTTGTTTCCAAAACCATCATCCATATAAATTTTTGGTACCCTCAGGGCAAAAAGAATATCTCATTAGAGCTGCTTCTGGGTTATGGCTTCCTTCTCTGCTTGCTGCAGGACAGAGGTAGAGCCAGGAAGAGAAAACGCTCATCTCAAGAATTCTAAATCAAGAAGCTCCAAAAGTCAAGTAGGCAGCTCTCAATTGGAGTAATTAGCAGAACAGTCCATCTAATGTCACAATGCCAGCAGGTAGCTGAAGCCTCGTCTTGATTGTCACACTGTTTAAAATGGCATAAATGCACTGCTACAACTGCAGAGCCCCTGGCGATTTCCAGGTCTGGTTCCTCCTGAGAGTCTCGTTCATTCGTTTTTCCCTGGGGTTAAAGTGGCTGGACAATATCTCTTTTGGAAGCAAGTATGAATTTCATTAAGACTATAAAGGAATACACTGGAGGAACTCAGGAATGCTTGTGTTTGTTGGTTAATAATCTTAAAAACTTTTCCTATCTGCTCAAAATCACCCTAATTGTCTGACAAGGATGGACGTGTCAAAGAAGCTGACAGGCAACATTCTGAGCTGTCCATCATCCAATCCCAGTGTTCAGCTGAGGTTCATTTATTCTCTTGGGTTATGTGTGTGTGCATGCGTGTGTGCGTGCATGTGTGTGTGTGTGTGTGTGTGTGTGTGTGTGTGTGTGTGTTTGTGTACCCTGCATAGCAGCACTCTGTCTCAAAAAGTCATAAGCAAAGACTAAAGATGTAGCATGGTAGTACAAGGCCACTTACTTACCATGCACCAGGCTCCGGGTTTGGTCCCCAACACTTTGAAAACAACAACAAAAATATTTTTTTAAAGTTTTCCCCTGACAATAAAGAACTTTAAGGAGACAGAAGAGATGGATTGAGGATATGGGGAGGATGGCAAAACGTAGCTCTAGCAGCAACGTGATTGCAGCCATGTCATCTTTTCCACATGGCCAACTTCTTAGTTGTAAAACCACTCTATCTCCAGGATGCTTTAGCTCAACATTTAATTTGAATAGAGAGTTCAAGTCCTTGGTAATGTGACAAAGGCGCACGTCCAGCTAGGTTCAGTTTCTTCACTTCAATGTTCTACAACATGCTTTCATTTCATTTCAAACTTGACTTTACATTTGAGCACACTGTGGGTACCTGAAATTACGATGTTCACCAAATTTCACACTTACCCGCTGTGAACCAGATCCTCTGCTAAGGTGGAGGTAAAATAAGGAAGCGTGACCCCTGCTTTTTCAGAGCTGCCAGCCTAGTATGGGGGAAGCCAGAGAAACCAGCAAGTGCCACATCTTGTGTTGGGAATGGAGCAGTAGGTAGGCTGGGCCACATGGGAAGGGCTTGAAGGGCAGGAACACAGAGTCTCAGAGGAAAACTGACAGAGGAAGTGAGTCCCACAGGAGGGTAATAGTGCACAGAACCAGGGCAGCTGTATGTGCCCAGCCCGGGGCAAGAGAAAGATTGGGAACTAGGAGGAGGAGTAGAGGCCAGAAGAGGAAAGGATGACGACCAGCAGCAAGACCTGAAAGACTGTGGACAATTACCCTTGAGTAAAACAAACCAGACGTCAGAAAGCGAAAGTTAGAACCACAATGAGGATCATTCCGCCCTCAGCACTTGGCAACAATTTTCAAGTTTGATCATATCAGGGGTATTGTCAAGAGAGCAGCTGAACTTACTTTCCTGTATGTCAGATGTAGTCAAACTATGAACCGACGATACGGTCACTTGGTAAAACAGCTTTCAGATAATCTCTTGTGACCCAGAAATATTAGTCTATTCATATCCAGAACTAGTAAGTTTACTCAACAATTCTTTAATAATGAAATAGATGTATTTTGTCTAACAATAAATTAGATGTATAAAATAGTCATAAGATAAAACAATAAAATAAAGTGCTTATAAACATGTACAACAGATACAATTGCAGATTACAAACAACATTGAAGTGGGAAAGACAAAAACTACTTCAAGGTTACTTCACATATACAAGCTAAAAAGTTATTCTGTCTTTGGAATTGTATAATCTAAGGAGTAAATACGTGTTTGGAAATAAATTAATCAAAAAATCAAGATAAAGTTATATTTGAGGAGGGGACAAATCTGTGGCCTGAAAAGGGCAGACGTGAAATCCTAAGTCATTTATCTGGCATAGTCTTTAGAATTATGTATTAAACTATATATATATATATAACACACACATATATATATACACATACATATACATATATATAAATCACTGTTCTCAATGAAAATTTTAGAAAGAGCAACTATAATCAAATATAGCAAAGAAAGAGGCAAAGGAGAAGGAAGAAAAAGAGGAAAAAGAGAGTAACATACAGATTTGGTACCTGATAGTCTGTTTTATGCTGTTCTAACTGTGCTCAGGTACCTCATAAAGAAAAGAAGGTCCAGGAAATTGGAGAGCGTGCTGCCTGCATCTGCCTTGCTGTGTGGATGGCATCACAGTGACCAAAGCGCATGCAGAGGATTCGAGGTGGATGCCAAAGTGACTTATGACGACCTGTTCTCAAGGCCTGATTCAGTCCACATGCTCTGACTTGCTCTTCAAGACCATACTAAACCATTTCTGAGGGTGGACCTCCCTGATGCTTCCAGCAAGCCCTAATCTCTTAAATCAGTTGTGGACAAACTTCTAGCACATGGACTTTTAGGGAACAAATTGTATCTACATGATAGAAATAGGTCTGATTCTATTTGGGGCTATGGAAAGAGCTCTTTGGCCAAAAGACATTTGGGAGAAATGTTGGCATCATACCTGGATAAAGAGCACATTCCTTCAAGCTCCCTGTTCTGAGCATTAAATAGTCTGTCCTCGTGGCAACAGCCAAGTTCGTAGGAACAGCACAGATGGAGACAGTCCCTTCCCTCCCATGCCTCACTGACTTCCTTCACTTTGGGTGGGAACCCCACTGTGGTTCCTGTGTTCCCCCCTCACCCTGCCCCATGAGTGTTTAAGCTCTGAGGACCCTTAACAGAAGACATTTTGTTCTTCCAGCTTAATTCTCTGTCAAAAGCGGCACCCCACCTCTTCCATTGCGGGGTCTCATTTGGTGCTTCAGACAGCTTGCAGATGAGGACCAAGCAGGTATTTTTGTTTATTCTTAGAAAACAGACCCAAAGGAATTATGGGGGGGGGGGTCACACTGCTTGAGTGAGCATGTGGCTCCCTGAATTTGCAACTGCTTTTGCATGCCTGACATGATTTGAATGTGAATTGCCCCCCCCCATCATGGGCTCATAAATTTGAATATTTGACTCCTAGCTGGTGGTGCTGCTAGGAAAGGTAATGAGACATTGGGACGTGAAGGAGGCGGAGCCTTGCTGGAGAAAACTCATCATTTGTTGGGGATGAGTCTGGAGGTCTGGTAGTCTGGTCTTGCTTCCTTCTCTTGCTGGGGCTCTCTGCCTCCTGAATGTTGCAAGGTAGCAAACCGCCTCCTCTTAGGCCACCACGCTTTCTGCCATGCATTTCGCACTATAACTGGGCAATAGTTTCTCGGGAACTGTAAGTCAAATAAAAAACCCTTTTCTCTTCTTCAGTTTCTTCTGTCAGAGCATTTTCTCACAGCAACAGAATAGTGATTGTAACATCTGCCTAGAAACTCCATAGATATCATTAGAGCACGGGGCCCACAGCTCACTCTCCAGCACAAAAAGCTCTGTACATTTGCTAGAAACATGGAAAGCCTAGTGATTCTACAAGGGATTTTTTATGTTAAACACGTAGTAAAGGATAAAGTAAGAAGACCAGACTCATCTCAAATCTGATCTCTTGAGTTTCTGAGTTAAATCTAACTAAAGCCTTTCAGTTGGTGTAGTTTTTTCTCTCTCTCTCTCTCTCTCTCTCTCTCTCTCTCTCTCTCTCTCTCTCTCTCTCTCTCTCCTGCTATGAACTTTGCATGCTTTCTTCATTTCAAAAAGCACTGAAGAAACAAAGGATCCTATGACTCTCCAAAGGTTTTTTTTTTTTTTTTTTTTTAGCTCTTTCATTGTTCTATCTCAGAGCAAAGGGAGAAAGGCATAAATCCCTCTGTGTTGCAAAGATCCAATTTTTGGTGTGAAAGAGTAAATGGCTTGAGCTGACCCCTTTGAAGCATGTGGTGAAGAAAGAAGAAGAAACAGACAAGTGAAAATCAATGCGTCTTTGCGTTATCTATCAATCCAGGGAAGCCAGCCCCAGAAACATGCTGCTTTCCCTGTTCCAGTTTCTTGTAAATATCACACTAGCTCGATGCTAAGATTGTGACACACTGTGTATTATAACATCTTCTAGGAAATTCTTTAATATTTAAAAACTTTTTGTGACTGTGTTTGATTTTTAAGCTAAATGCAACATGCTAAAATTGTAACCCATGAAATACATGTGTTGGTGGATAATCACTTGTGTTTCAAATGATCCTTTGTCTTACAAAAGGGTTCATTGATCACAATCTTCTTCACAGCTCTCTACATTCTGAAACAAGATTCAGTGTCCTTCTGAAAATGGATGTAATTACACCTCCTTCTATTGCAGTGAGAGTCATACACACAAATCGTTTATGTCACAAATTCAACAAAGCTATTTAAAAAATACTCCAGAAATTATCCCATCACTTCCTGCTCTTTGAAATCTAACACCAGCTTGTACTATCACCAAAGAACAAGAAATGGGAATGTGGTAAACTCAATGGTAAACATACAAGTCATTTTGAAAGATAAAATTTAAATTGGATCTTAAATTACAGTCAGTATCAGCAACAGAATAGATTTAAAGAATAGGAACAATAAATTAAAAGAATATTTTTCTGATACAAAAATAAAAGCATCATTTAAATTATCAGGCCAGTCTGTTACATTATATTATCTTGTTTGAATTTGGACAAAGATAGCAGCATTACTAAAATCTTCATTTTGAGCCAATATTCCATCTAGTTTTTTTTAACATTTTTTATTATTATTTCCGCTCATACAAACTTAATAGGTACACCGGTTCCCACCCTCCCTCCTCCTTCCCCCGACCCCCCTGCTCCCCCTCCCCCCACCCCTCCTCCGCTCCTCCTCCCCCGCCTCCCTCCTGCTCCCCCTCCCCTCCCTCCCTCCCCATCCCCCAGTGCCTCCTCCCCAAACCCCGGAGAATCCTTTAATGTGCATGCCAGACTCTCCTCTGGGCCCTCCTCTCCGATGACGTACAAGGACCCAGTGGCATTTCCTTGAACCTTTTCCTGTGTTCCCCTTAAGCATAGGAATATTCCATCTAGTTTTATGTGTGAGCAGAAAGTCAATCTTTGTTAAGATAGACTCTTCAAAACCATCCTCCAAAAACCAGCCACAAACACACCAGCATCTTCTTTTTTTTAAATTTTTTTTATTATTATTATTATTATTCAACTGTGTGAATATGCGTGTGTATGTGCCCGCGCGCGTGTGTGCTGTGTGTGTATGTGTGTGTCTGTGTATCACACCAGCATCTTCTAATCAGCTAACTTAGGGAATGAAGGATGGCTTTGCTAAGAGTTTTCATTTGTAAGTGACAGTGGACAAGTTCCTTCACCTCTCTGAATTTCAGCTTTCCAGTTCACACAACCTAATAATTAGGACTTATTTCCAAAAACTGCCATGAAAATTAAATACAGTGGAATACAGAAAACATCGCTTACCAGAAAATAAATGACAGTTTTTTGATCTTCTCATTGTAAAATGAACACATTGAAAGTCAGAAACTACCATTTTCATTCCAACTATCAAATATGTTAAATAGCTAGTTAGCCATTAAGAGGTTTGAGGGATGGAGGGGATGGATCGATCCTTCTCTCATATTTAGTTTTGTCCCCTCCTATGTTTTGTCAACAGACTAATTTTGCAAATAATGTAGGTAATAGGAAGAAGAGGGGTTCTAGTGGGAAGGAGAGAGAAGATGGGACTGGGCATTAAGACACAAAACTATTATAGATTCACTGTAATCATGTATGAAAAAATAAAAGAATTTTTTAAAAATGAAAGAGAAAGAAAAGATCATAATTTTTCTATCTTAAGATTTAAAATCTGATATGAGGGGGCTAGTGGGTAGAGGTTTGCGGTGCAGAGCCCATATTGGAGGAAATGAGCCAACTCCTAAGAGTTTCCTCTAACTCACATGCATGAGCCCACATGCAAACACATACATTCTACACATACACCATGATATGATGATCGATTATTTTAAAAAATAGTATACGAATGGGTAGCTGCAAGTTAGACAAAGGGGAGGAAGGTGGAGTCAGCAGGACTCTGTGGCAGCCCCAAAGGAAGGGGATCTTCTGATGAAGCATTGACTATATTTTTATAGATTCATTTTCATTATCTTCCTTTAATTCTTTTAAATCGCTCTGTTACATGATTTTGGGTCAAAAGACTGGGATCTGAGTTGTATCTCTAGGGTTGGGAAAGACATGACTTTGTGAACTGCCAGCAGGATTATAAGATTACTATCTAAGAGGACGCTTTCCAGAAAAGAACGAAGGCATGCCATTGTCTTCTCCTTTGAGTTACTCTAAATGGGTCTGTCAATCACCTAGACAGGACAATGTTCCTCAGGAACAAGGAAGAATATGAAGTCTACTTAAAAATGTAAGGTAGGAGAGCTAGGGAGATGGCTCAGTGGGTAAAGTTCTTGCTATGCAAGTCTGAAGATCTGAATACGGAAACCCAGGACCCACATGAACACAGGGACACAGTACAGTAGGCATCTGCAGTAGGCATCTCTATGGGAAATGGAAGGCAGACACTCAAGAATCTCCAGGGTGATACAGAGGCCAGTCAGCCTGGCTTGCATAGCAAAGATGAAGTGACCAGGTTTCAAACACAGTAGAGTGGCGAGGAACAGCACTTGAAGGTTGCCCTCAGACCTCCACATGACTGTTGTGCTTGTGCAAGCAGCACTCACACGCACATACACTCACACATCACATACACATATCCACAAACATACACACATTGCACATACATACACACACATTTTAAAAAATGCAAGTAGGCACAATGGTCTCTTTGTCCATTTTCCACTCTTTCCTTTGAGAGTGCCTCCACTTTAGCTTACAATAAGCTCTACTGTTCTGCACTAGCCAAAGTAAGTTCTTGGTAATACAATCACTTTGGATGCCAAATCTATGGTTTTTGCACAATGACAACCAATCCTACAACTCTCTAGACAAGAGCTAAGCATCCTAGAATTATTCAATTGTAACAATAACTAACTGAGATTGTGCCTGGAGTTTTAGGGCAAAATCCTGGGCTCCAATAGCCCCAGCAGGCTAGTTAGCCACATATTCCAACATGCAAATTAAAGAAAAAAAATAAAGGTGAAAATTACGGAGAGAGGTAAGACTTAGTCAATATAGCCACTTTGAGAAGTCTGTCCAGTGTCACTAAGTCTAGCTCTTAAGGTTTAATTGGGGCCAGAAGCAAGAAGTATGCTAGAGTTCTGGTCAAGAGGTGGACTGGTTGATCATTGTTTCATCATGATTGATCATTGGTGAGCTAGGCAGACAGTACTTGAGTGACTAACATACCTATGCAGAGTCAAGCAGGAGTAGAGAGAACAGGACTGAGATTTAAACCAGTTGGAAGAATGTTGACCTAGTATGCAGGATCCCCACCCACACACCTTCTGAATCAAAAAGGCATGGTGGTACAAGCCTAGGACACCAGCAGATGGGAGAGTTGGGAGGTGGAGGCAAGAGGATTAAGCCATTCATTCCAGAATACATGAGTTTAAGACCAGCTCAGAATATACAAGACACTGTCTAGAAAAATAATAATAATAAAGTAAAGGTAAAGTCACATAATAAAGACAGAGAGGCCAGGCTTTCATCCTATCATTAGTTACTTTCAGGTCCAAGTAAGAAGTCAATATTTTTTGTCAAAAGCAGTTTCTAAGAAGCTGTTACAGTCAGTACAAACTATATAGTCAAGGGCTTGACCCTGCAAGATGGTCTCACTTCAGCTACTAATTGGAAGTTCTGGTTCTGCTGTTCTCCCAACTGACTGGCTATAAATCTGGATGTCCATAACCTCTCCCCAAATTCAATAATTTGCTAAAATGGCTCTTAACATCCTTTGGCTCTTTGGTATATAAGGATGATAGGGATAGGTAACAAAGCCTAGCTTTTGCCTTAAAACTTCAGTTTATTATAAACAGTACAACTAAGGAACAAACAAATGGAGAAGACTCCCAGAGCATGGAATGGGGGAGGAATGTGGAATTAACATGCCCTTAGATGCACCATCTTCCCAGTAAATCAATGTATTCAACAATCTGGACGCTCTTTATAACCCACCATTTGATTTTTGGCGGAGGCTCCATTAAGTAGGCATGGTTAATTAAATCACTTGCCATTAATGTCTGAACTTATTCTCCAGCCCCTCTCCCATTCCTTTCAGTGGAAAAGGAATTGCTTTGGTAGTTCCAACCTTCTTATCACACAGTTGGGTCTGTGGCACCTGGCCCCATCTTGAAGCTTCCTAGGGCCTACCAATGGTGACATCATTAGCATGAATTCAGGTGTGGTTGAAAGGAGATTATTAAGAATAACAAAAAATGCCACTTCTTAGGAAATTACAAGGCTTTTAGGAGATCTGTACCAAATCTGGAATGATAGATCAAATATCTATTCTCTTATCACTTTACCACTCTAACCCAAGCCCCGGGCAAAAAATGTACATATGCAAACAAAAGAATGGTGCTTTGAGCTGCTTGCTTGTCTGTGACATCTGATGAGTGCTTCTATATTCTTTTCATCTTCTTTTCCTTATTCTTCCTCCCCCCCAAATCTACCCCATGTAGATTAAAAATGATTCAACCAAAAGGGTATGTTTTAGTTTCACAACAGTCTTCTTTTCTGGTGTCAATTTCTGTTTTGGTTTCATAACTCAATGCCATAATAAATATCTGAAAGAAACCACGTAAGGGAGCAGAGGTTTTATTTCAGCACATAATTCCAGCTTACACAGTCCATCATGGCAGGAGAGCCACAACATCAGGAGCAGAGAAACTGGCACATCATACTAGGGCAGAGGGCAAAGACTAGTGCCACATGTGTTCTTGCTTGCCAACTTGCCACTGCCCAGCTGGCTCTCTCCATCTTTACCTGCCAGCCCAGGGAATAGACCTGCCCACACTGAGTCCTCCCACATCAACTATGCAATCAAGACAGTCTCCTACAAGCTCACCCGAAGATCTGCCTTCACCAGATAATTCCTCATAGGTATGCCTAGAGGCTCACCTTCTAAATGCCAGGTTGGCATTTGAGAGAACCACAACAGAGTGGTCTGAGCTGCTCCTGTTTTCTCATTTTCTACCTCCAAAAACTCATATGTGGCTCTCCCTCTTCGCACATCAAATTTGTTTCCAGGCATTACCTTGTTGGATGTCTATCTTACACATTCCTTACAGCTCTCTCCCAAGCTGCCTCTCCCTTTATGTGTGCTTGAGGAGAGACACATCACACTGTGTATGCTCTGGCTGGTGCTCAGTTCTGTGGCCATTTAAGCCATGGTGATGAATAAATATGGTACAACCAGCTCTCAATTAAACATATTGCATTCAATGCTTCTAAAATGTTCTTGGTTCCCTGGAAAGTAGCATAGTCAGAAAGCTTTAAACCCATGGTCAGTATAGCGTACTTCAGAATTATTATTTTTTCCCTTTGTTTCCCATTCAAGGACCAGTTGATGCAGAACCATCCCTTGAAACTCCCCTTCTTTCATGCTATACACAACATACAATGGTGACATTCTGGAGTTTAGAATGTATGAAGAACATCTTGTAACTATAGAAAGGAATGAAATACAAAGGATAAAAAGAGCTACCTACCTCTTTCAGGGCTTGTTACTTGAGAAAAATCTTTTTCTGATTTCTTTCATTACCTCAGAAACAGAGGCAAATGCTTTAAGAAGGGTCATATAATACTTTGGGAGACCTATTGCCATGGTTGTGGCTATTAAGCCCTTGGAAACAATGAGCTTCTCTTCACATCTATAGAACAATTATGTCCCCCGAGAGTCATCTTAAACAGAATGTAATAAACTGGTTACTCTAGAGAACAAAACATGATTAAGGTTTAAAATCCATGGTGTTTGAGCCGCTCACCTCTGCTTCTTTCTGACAGATTCTATAGACCAACAGAACACACGTTGGCCCTCAGAAAAGCTCTCTGGCTCCCATGAAATGTAACATGTGGTAAATGAGCTCAGCGAACAGTTATGTTTTTCTTTTCTTAATCCTCCCAGTAAGACTAAATTCCAGGAGAGAGATAGAAAAAAAAAGACAGGCAGCTGAGAATTGCAAGCCAACATGGAAGTTAAGTACGACCTAGCTTTTATGTTAAAATATCGGGAAAGATGTCCACCAATAATAAAGAACATGAAAGGCTTGGATGGTCCCTTTCCAAGCTGACTATACACATCTGTCCTGTTATGAGAAGTTCAGGCAATCTAAGCATTGGTTTCAGTGCATGCATTCATACTCAACTTCTGGGTCTATGGGGAAATACTGAAATAGCCTTTCTACTCTGATATAGGAACATGTCTGAAACTTGAATCCATCCTTTCTTTTTTTTTAACTTACCTTTTAATGCCATTTTCCCCCTGTGAGACATTTCTACAAATCAAGCTACTCTGTAATAAGGAATGGCCTTGAAATCATTCTTTTTCCTTTTTACCTTGTGGTGCTGAACATTCAGTTAGATGCATGGGCAGGCATCTTAGTCAGTGGAGTTCTCAACAGGCTCAGACCAAAAACATCAAGGTTTCCCCTGCTCTTGTTGTGGCCCAGGATGCTGGACAGTTGGCTGGATACCACAAGAAGGAAAAATAAACAATAAACGGTATGCTAGAGCCACTGCCCAGGATGATGTTTTCTGTTGCTTTATGATTTAGGATTTGCAGGCTAATCTCCTGCAGTCTACTTACTACCATTGGGATCTACAATTTGGGTGAAGGGGACAGTACAAGAGAAGAAGCAGTAAGCCAAGTATTTTTGACCTAGAAAGGAAGGAGTGGACTGGCATATCTCAGGCATACAGAGATGTACCCATCTCTTTCTAAAGCAGACCCACTCTGTGTACAGTGGCTAGTGCTCCATGTTTAAAGTGGAGTCCACAGCACTCAGGGCAAACTTGGCAAGTGAAATCACTAGTGAAGACACTGGATGCCATATATTAATTGAAATCTGAATGCACAATGTTGATATTCACCAGTTATAGACATAATATTTTAATAAAGATTCTCTCTCTCTCTCTCTCTTTCTGCAATATTGATTCTTGAACCCAAGGATTCACACATGATAAGCACTGAACCACTGAACTATATTCCCAGTCCAAGATTCTTCTATCTCTATTGAAAATCAATCAATATTAACTGAATGCACAGGATGAGATTCTGAGATGAGGTCATTAAGTAATACAAAGTAATAGCAACTTTTCTGGCTCTTTCAGTTCTTCATGTTCCTCTGTGTTTCGTGATGTCAACAGTGTGTACCACACCAGCTACATCCATTTCTGTGGGATCTTGGCAATAAAGAACTCTTGTTTCACTTTTACAGAAAAACGAGAAGAACTTTGCAAATTACTCCATTTTCACTGCAATGCAAAGAAGTTTCAAGTTAGCTTTATCTCATTAATTACACCAATAGGAAGAAATTGGATTCCTGCACAGCATATCTTTCTTTCAAGATCTCATTTTCTGTGCTTCTGTAGTCAGTCTTAAATTAGGCTATGAGTTTAAAAATGAAGCATAGTGCTGAGGCAATTATCCTACCTTATTCTCTATTTTAGGAACAACAACAAAAGTTATTGTTGCTAGAACACTAATGGCAGAACAGGCACCAGAACTTCTGTGGTGTTTCCCTCATTTGCTGGATGGGCTTGGGCCACAGTTTCACCTTCTGTAACATACAAGGTCTATTTGTTCTATTATTGTCACAGGATTGTTTTAAGTGTCTAGTGAGAAGAAAGTTGTGAGTGCTTTGAAATTGTAGCCACTGAGAAAACAGGTAACAACAAATGCTGTTGAGGATGTGAACAAAAGGAAACACTTGTCCAGACCCTAGGAAATCAGTATGAAGGTTTCTCAAAAAGCTAGAAATCTGCCATGTGATCCACTCCACCACTTTGAATATTTACCCAAATGTCTATGTTTATTATTTCACTACTCACGACAACTAAGCTACGCAAGTGACTTACATGTCCAACAACATAAGAATGTATAATGAACATGTAATATACACACACACACAATCAGGAAGATAGATACAACTGTAGATAATCATTAAATTAATTAAGCCAGTATCAGAAACACAAACATCAGATGTTTTTTCTCATTTGTGTTTCTTAGATTTCATATAGTAACACAAAATTATATATGTATGTATATATGTATGACATGAAAGTAGAAGCAAAATTGTCTAGTAGAACAAAGGGCACTAACAGGAAGGAGGAGAAAAGAATATGGTGGTGAGGGAAATGTGCTTAATTTGCAATATACTTTTATGGAAGTATCTTTACATAGCATAATATTATATCTTATGAATATAAGCAATAAAATTTAAAGCAAAACAAAGAACACAATAAGTAATTTAGGACAATAACAAATAATTACAACATAGAAGTTTATCAATATTAAAGTTATGATGTGGAAGAGCTATAAAATTCAGAATCTTAAAGGAATTTAAAAATTTTAATATAAAATTTCATAAAAGGCAACAATTCCATTTTTTCTACCATTTTGTAGATTTTCAAAGAAGACCTACAATTTTCAATACGTGTTTACATATGTTGTCAATTTCCCCGAAGAAAATCAAATAAATATGAATTTAAGACAAAATTACATATTATTCAGGAAGCACTGGCAGATGAAATTAACAAAGTCCTTTCCAGACAATACTACACTGGAAAAGTGGCCTCTTCTC
>JALPQD010000092.1:6779711-6800127 GCA_023101885.1 Typhlomys cinereus
TGCAGACATGATTATGTAACCTAGGGCTTTGTGCACATGGGACAAGTGTTCATCTATCAAGGTATACCACCAACTCCTGATCTTCTCTTTATAAATTGATTATCTCACCATGTTACAGCAGAGAAAATAGGCCTCCATCAAGGTCTGCAAGTAAGTAATGAGAAACCTGGTTAAGTTCACAGACGTTCTTTCCTGATCTCACCAGAAGGGGAGGGCATATAGTCTAGACTATATGCCTAGCAGATAAAAAGTAATCATTTTGCAAATGGGTGATGGACCCCTCCCTCAGGGAGGTTTCCTACTCTTATTACATCTACCCTTGAATGTGCTATTACAACAAGACTCCAGTTTAACAGCTTTTTGTCTCTGGCCAGGGGGGTGACATACAGTGCCCAGCAGAATGGAGTGAAGGGAATTGCAGGAGTAGCAAAACTGCAAGAGAAAATCACAAACCACAATCCAGAACTTCAGAGACTATGTCATCACATAGAACTAGGCCAGCCTAATCTCTCCCCATCCTGGAGCTCAGGGACATTTGCGGAAGAGGGGGCGGTAAGATTGTAAGAGCAAAAGGATGGGAGGAGCAACGATCTGCAAGATTCTCAACAATAGTTGGGCCAAAGCAATCGTAATGGGACTTTGCATGCCCTGCGCAATGTCCAGCGCGCACTGTTGACCTCTAAAGTCTAGCATCTGTTAAGGGCACCGAGACCCCTGGAGGCAAGGGATTGACAGCCATAGTAGTGATCTTATGCTTAAGGGGAACAAGAGAAAGGGCTTATGGAAATGCCACTGGGTCCTTATATGTCATCGGAGAGGAAGACCCAATGAAGAGTTAGGCGTATACAATAAAGGACTCTCTGGGAATTGGGGGGGAGGCACTGGGGGAAGGGGAGGGGGAGGAGGGGGGAGGGAGGGAACTGGTAAAAATTTTAAATGTATAATTAAATTTTTTAATAAAAAAAAAAAAAGAGTTAGCCAAAAAAAAATAAATAAATTGATTATCTCAGCTCCTTGTTGAATTAATAGCAAATTGACCATATTAGCCAATATTTAATATTTTATGAACAGAGAACAGAAAGCTTCAGCTTCAGGTATTTTTTATAAGCTAGGTTATATGTAGTCTTTCCACTTCTTGTGATTGCTTGGGAAGCATCGTTTGGAAAGATTTCATTAAAAAAGAAAGCAACTGTTTTTCAATTAAATTCATTGCCATTCTTTTATTTGGAGGTTTTTGAGGCTAAAAGTAGATATGCTTAATCATGTAGGTTTTTTAATTCAATATAATTGATAAAGAAAGTAAGAGATAAGCAAGTATATCAATCAGATATACAAAGAGAGAGGACTGAGCTATGATATTAAGTTATTCCACAGATGCTGAAATTATAAATAGAAATGAATTAGATTACAGATGGAATGCATCAACTGTGACCATATTTTGAATATTAAAAAACTTTCTATTAATTTATTCTCTATTATGACTTTGTGCACCTTTATAATGCACCCTGTTCCCATTCATCTCTTCATTCCCTCTTTTTTCTCTTCTTACCTCCATGAGTCCTTGTCCGAATCCTATCCCACATTCCAGTTTGTTTTGTTTAGGTTTTATTTGGCTTTCTGACCCACTGCACTTGACCAGGGATGCCTGTTTTCAGGTCTCTGTTTTATAAGTATTTTTTTCCAATTTCACACATCTGTATTTAGTACAATCAAGACATAATGGGTATGTACTATGAACAGGAACATGAATACCTCAGAAGTGGTTACATCATTAAAGACAATGACTTCCTTTCCCCAAGGGTATGTACTATGAACAGGAACATGAATACCTCAGAAGTGGTTACATCATTAAAGACAATGACTTCCTTTCCCCAAGAATCCCTGGCCCTTAGCTCTCCTGGATGACTTGAAGCCCCATGAGATCTCCCATCTGTGACTGAATGTTTTCTGGCCTGGTCTTGGCAGATCTTATGCAGGCAACCATAGCTTCTATGAATTCATTGGTGTTACAATTATATCAGGCTAACAAGACCTGTTTTCACAGCTCAACTTCCCACTGTCCATCTGTTGCATTGTTTCCGCTTCTCTTCTGCAATGTTTCCTGAACCATAGAGGAAATGATATGGGTTCCCAGTTGAAGTCTCAGCACTCAACAGTCAAGTGTTTTGAGCAACTTGACCACACGAGCCTCTGCATTACCTGCCATTCACTGTAAGTAGAAACGTCCTTGATCAAGGTTGAGGATAACACTAGTTTGTGGTATTAACACAAATATTTAGGAGGTGATTTGATAGCATGCCAAACAAAAGTAGTTGGTTACACCTAGTTACTATGTCCTCCCCAACCTTGGCTCTTTGATCAGATTGGAAGTGTCAGACAAGAATTTCCTGTTGCGGAGTTGATCTCAAAGCTAATCCGAAATCATTTGGTTACCCCTCTAGAGCACCAGTTGAATACCGTGCCTGGCAAGTTGTTCTAGTATACAAGGCCCAAGGCTGGAAATGTCATTGATGATTTCCTCCCCCCACCCCTGCAGCTGCCTGCACAGCATCTTTCAGTATTCTGAAGCTAGCAGGAAGGAAAATTCCAGCTCAAACTTCATATAATCATATGTTTAAGTGGAAACATTTCTGCTACAAAAATGAGAAAAACAATGCAAGTAAGTGTGATGATTTGAATGAATTGTCAACTTGGTAAAAATTAGAATCACCTGAGAAGTGGGCCTCTGGATATGACTGTATCTTGATTATGTTATTTGAGATGAGATGACCCATCTATTATGGGTGGCACCATTCCTGGCTGGGGTAAATGTACTGTATAAATGAAGAAAGGGAGCTGAGCATAACATTCATTCATCATTCTCTGTTTCCTGTGTGTGGATACAATGAGAAAAGCAACTTCAAACTCTTGCCACTTTGATTTCCTCATCATGATGGAATTTTTAAGCCCAAATGAGCATTTCGTCTCATAAGTTGCCTTTCTCAGGATAGTGTATCACAGTGACAGGGAAAGAAACTAAACAAATAATAGATGATGGCCAGTGTCTTACTAAAAGGCTAGATGAACATCTGCGTGTTACTGTGGGACTTGGTTTCTATTTTGGGTGATGATCTGGAGTTGTTCTTTATGGATAAGAAAACAATCTGTAGAAAAAGCAAAAGCAAAAGGCTGCTGGGAGCAAAGAAAACATGGCTCCTGGACTTTCATGAGTTAATGGATCAAACTTCAGTTCTGGGACCCATAATAGCATTCTTAGGCCATTTTCTGGCCATTGAGTTAGCATCATAGAAATACTGGAGAAGATAAAAATAGCATAAGTGAATCACGAAAGTTATTTACCTAAAGATAACAGAGAACAATCTATCCAATGGTCTTTGTGGGAGCAGGGAGAAAGTCTTGTGGCATGTTTGTGTGGAGATGTGTAAAAGTCACACTTTTTTTTTTCTTTTTTCTTTTGTTTCCCACCCTGTACTGCTAGTGAAGAGAAGGGACTGGCTAGCCACTGAGAGCGTGTCCTCCTCGGCCTGAGCTGGCAGCAAGGCATTCAGCAGGAAGAGCAGAACCCAGGCAAGGAGCACCCTGACAACACAGCCGGAGGTTCTCAGGACACCTTGCAGGCTGGCAGGTGCGACATAACACCTTGTGCAACATAACCATAATGTCAAACCTATAGCAGCCCTTGACATCTTCATAGTCTTATTTTGACTGTACTTTGAGAGAAGACATCTTCTAAGCCAGATTCACATGAACTGAGTTCACAAGCCTCAGGAAGACGATCTTAGCAATAGCTGACATTATTTGCTCTGTTGAATATTTTTTGTTTGAGCTGGTCTCTCACTCACTTCCCCTGGCACACTTTGCATGGACTAACCTGACCCCACAGTCCTGAAATACAGTAGGCATGCTCATTTTCTCTAAGTCATTTGGTCTCATTTATAACCTTGACTGTTTGGACTTTTCAGTGACATTTTATACATCTCTTTGTTTGAAATTCAACCTCAATGCAAGATAACTCTAAAGACATTATATGAAGTGCAAGAATATAATGATAAAGTGATAAATGGAAAAAACAGTAGGAGGAAAGTAAAGAAATAGCCACCCAAAACAACCCCCAAAATAGAAGCGAGATGAAAACAAATCCTAGAGATAAAGAATACATTGAGTTGAAAAATTCAATCGAAGTCTTCATGAGCAGATTTAAGCAAGTAGAAGAATTAATGAGCTCAGAGAGAACCTTTAAAATTATCAAGTCAGAGGGGGCTGGAGAGGTGGCTCAGGGGTTAAGCCTCTGCCTTGCAGCCGGAAGGTCCTGAGTTTGGATCCTAGACCCCACGTATAGACGCCAGGAGGAAGCGGGGGGGTGGCCTGCGTTTCTGGTCCTGGTAGGGCGGAGCCTGTGAATCCCGGGGCAGAGCAAACCAAGAGGAGGTGGAGGCGGTCCATGGTGGTTCCCGAATTCGTCCGTGGTTCTACATACACACATATGCACACATACATATACACACATACATAACACACATGTGCATACACGCACAATTGAATAAATAATAATAAAATTTTAAAAAATAAAATAAAATTATCAAGTCAGAGGAAGAAAAAGAGAAAGAATGAGAGAGAATAGAGAAAGGGTAAAGACTTACAGGACATCACTAGCAGAACGCTTTTAAAAAATAACTACTAAAAAAGCTGAAACATAGACAAAATGCTCATGATTGTCCAAGTTATGTTTCTCTAATGCTTTGTGGTTTTGAACATTATTTTTCATGTTCCTGTAGTCTATTTGCTTTGCCTTATGGATCACTTTTTTTCTTATATGAATCATTTGTCCAGTTTTTAATCATGATATTTATTTACTTTCCATTGAGTTATTTTAGTTCCTTGCCTAGTTAGGATATCAGTACCTTAGTAAATGCTTGGTGTGCACATGATTTTTCCAAGACATTTGGTTATCCCTTTACTTGGTCAAAAGTAACAACGATGAAGAACTGTACACCAATAAAAAATTAAGTGACATGCAAATAAGTGGAAAAGCTATTACATTTTCATGGATTAGAAGATTTAATGTTATTAAAATGTCCATGCTAACAAATTAATACACAACTTAAAAATCCAGTGATCCATATTAAAATTCCAATGTTGTATTTTCTCCAAAGCATAAAAACCATTCTGAAAATTCATGTAGAATCATAAAAAGCCTGAGTAGTCTTTATGATCTTAGGCAAAAAGGAACAATTGGGTGTATACCATCACTAGAGTTCACCTATGTTAAAAAGTTACAATACTAATCTGAAAATAGATGTGATCATCAGTGGAACCACTGCCACCTAATATGGACCACCAAACTTACTGTCAAATGAACTGCGGCAAAGGTGTGATGAACAACTAATAAGAAAAGGACAGTATCTCAGAAAGATGTTAGGAATGTGATACAGTCTCATGATTAAAAATTGAACTTGGAGGGAGATTTGAGAGGGAAGAGATTATACTAATTAGGATCTTTTTCAGCCTTTTCACTTTGGGGGTAGGAAGTTACTTTAATATCACTCATAGGGGCTGTTGAATGTCTGTATGATTAACAGAATTTTTAACATTGCCAAACTCATGAAATGAAACAAAACTCATTCTTGTGGAACTAGAAGGGACTGCTTTATACATTCTCTACATTTCTTAGATGTTGAACTAAGACAGAAAGGTGAAACACTTGCTTCAGGATATCCTCTTTACCCAGAAGGAAAAAGAAGTGAGAAGAAATTCATATCAGTAAGGAAGAGCTGTCAGGCAAAGAATTACTGGGAATAAGAAATTCATTTGTAATATGACAAACAAGATTCATGTCATTTATACACACACACACACACACACACACACACACACACACACACACACACATTCCTGCATGTATTCATGCATTCATCACCCAGTTTAGCCGTTACTCTTAACTATTGCTGTGAGAGAGTATTCAAAGTCAAACAACTTAAGAGAGAAAGGGAGATTTATTCAGCTTACAGTTCCAGAGGGGAGATAAAGTTTCTCATGATGGAAGCGGTGCTGGCCAGCCAAAGCTAGAGGAGGCTACGTCACTGCCGACATCTTGGAGGCTGAGAGTTGCAAGACTGCTTGCTGAAAAGGCAGACTTCTCCTAGAGAGAAGTCTAATTCCATCTCAAGGCCCACCCCTTGTGATTACCTTCTTCTAGCAAGGCTCCACCTCTCAATGTGCTATGACCGTGCCAAACACATGAGACTGGGGGGGACACATTTCAAACCATGACACACAGACACCTAGACTCAATGGATAGATATAATACATACATGCTCATTCTTTCTCTCTGTTTATTTCTCTTTCTTTCATTCCATATGCACGTGTGTGTTGATAGTTCTCTCTTTTCTATCTTTCTCTCATACAACCCCCAAGTATATAATGCATTAGTCACAAAACATACGGGTTACTAATATATTAAAATATAAAATTTGGTTTCTCTATTTATAGAATGGTACTTGATTTAGATATACTTTTTCAAGCCTTGGAAAACAAAATATAGAAAGCTTAAATATAGAAAAGCAGTAAATGAGGCATCCAAATATTCATACCAAAGGACTTTGAATATTTAGTTTTAAAGCTGCAATAAAAGGAGTTGGTTAGGTAGCTCCTTGGGCAAAGTCCTGGGTACCATTCTCAGAATATTTGTGGTGGCACAATGTCATAATCCTAGCACTTTGAAGGTAAAAGCAAGATGATTAGAAGTGTAAGATCATCCTTGGCTATGAGCTTGAAGCTAGTCTACTTTAAGTCAGAAGACAATCAAGAATATTAGATATTTTGTTTAAAAAAGAAGTTATAACCCTGCGTGATGATTTGTTAGATGAAAGCAAACCAGACAATCTGAGTTTCATCTCTGAAACTCATATGAAGATGGAAAAAGAGACATGACTCCAAAAAGTTGCACTGTGATCTCATATGCACCCCATGCCATTCACACTTGTTCTCACATTAGAAACACAGCCACAGGCACAAGAATGCTTGAATAAAATAAATAAATGTTTTCATAGGTTATGTTAACAATGACCTCATTTCCAACAATAGCTGTTAATATGCTAAAGAAGATGATTACTAAATTCCTACACCTTCTGATTAGTTTTAAGATCACCATTTTGCAGGGGCAGAAACTGACGTCCCTTGCATTTAACCTTTTGCACAAGTAAGTAGTATTGATTTAGGTTGCTATCAGCTTTTTCCAAGTTCTCCTCTCCAATATAGCAGTTGCTATAGCCTTCAATGAAGAGCAACTTTAGCTTTTAAAAAAAAATCATATCTTCTCCCTTTTTTCCCAAATTTATCTTTTACATTAATGAGATCTTCACTGTTGCACTTATCTGAATGTTTTTTTGGCCCTCTAGTACACTTCAAAGACCCCGGAACAAATGAAGAAGCTGTTTCTCTGGGGACTAGAAATTCAACATCCAGATGAAAGTAATTTTCTACTAGAAGAACTTTCAAGATTCAGTAGTTCAGAGAGATATTCTTCCTCCAACATTTTCCTATTAATTCTCAAAGAACAGCAGTGTGGAAGAAGTTCTCATCAGTCAAATACAGTAAAATAAAAAAATACAAATAAAACTGCAAATGATCACTTGGAACCTAGATGGTCCATGTGGAACTGAAGCTACCATTCCATTTTTCATGAATCAATAACCACTATTCAAACTGTATTAGAATCTGGAGTTAGAAGCATGAGATGAAATCCGGATGAGCATAATGAAAACATCCCAACCTTGCTTTCCCATATACCCCTTTGGGAATCTGCCTAACAATGCCTAGACTTGTCAATGAATATCCTAAGAGAGGTCACACAGGTGGAGAAGTACTCGGAATTATCCACTCTTGATTTGTGCCTTACTAAGCCAGGGGATACAGTGAGAGACTTCTGCATTCACACAGCTAGCTAATTGCAGCTCTCTCTCTTCTCTTCTCTATATTTCAATGCTTGGGTTGGGTTTTGCCATGTAGAATGAACATTCCAAATTTACAAGGCTAATCCTGTGAAAGAAAGGCAGCCTGGGCCTTCTGGGTAAGAAAAAATTTATGTGAACTCATACAAGTTAAATTTCCTAGCCCAAGCACATGGAAGTTCTTTAGAACCACACACTGGTAGCCAGCATAACCTTCCTACCAACATCTGAAGCCTGCAGGTACTGGTGGATACTGAAAGATGGAGTTCTATGAATAGACTTTGTTGCACAGTTGTACAAAGACTACTTCAGACAGGTTAAGATTCAGAAGCTGAATTTTGTCCCTTCACTCGCCGCCTACCATCTGAACCAGCTAAGGTGAATTTTTCATGCAAATATCCTTATTAGAAAATAGGGTGTCACTTTAAGGACTGAAAAATACAGTCCTTGCCTCTGCTCTTATCCTGTAGTTTTTGACTTCAGGCTGCACATTCTGTTTCCCCATCCACATGTCACACCCTCCCCCATCACCATGAAATAGAATCGCAGAGCACATGAATGTCAAAACAATGTGCTCATGTGGAATCCAGCCACCCAAATTCGCTCTAAGCATAGCTCTTGCACAATCCAATCTATTTTATCACTCTGTCTTCGCACTGGGTTTAGCAGCTTCATAATTCCACACCTCTGTCATCGAGACCCTCATTATGCAGGCTTCTAAACATTTTACTTGAGGAAAGAATAAACAACATATTTAGTACTAATGAGGTGAGATATTGCTTTTATATTTGCATTACTGTTTAATGATTGCGATAGCTCCGGCTTTCTGAGCTCTGGGAGCCTGATTTGATTGATGTGGGTTTTTCAGTAAGCAGTTCTTCCAGTCAGCCAGCCACTTGTGTGGCATGTCACATGCTCTGAATGGGTGGCTATAGAACCATGGCCAAATGGAGTGACCATTTGCACTTTTCAGGGAAGCTCCAGGTGGTCATCATGCTACTCATTTTATGCTTCAGCACTAATATTTAAAATGAAATACTCACCAACCAGAGAATTTGACGATAACATTTTCCCCAAGATTTTTCTGCTCCTTCTATTCCATGATGTCTCCAAAACAATTTGAAATGTTTTTAATCTCACGCCAATTCATCCTAATTCATTCTGCCTGTGTCTTTCAAAGATCATTAACCTTATGAAAATGTTTTCATCATCTTGTAGAATAGAGGTATCATTGCAGCAAATTCTGTTGTCTTAACAAGGAAAGTTGGAAACCACAGACTAATTACAAAATGAACTTCAAGATGGGTCAAATGCAAAAGCAAAATGAAAATAATAGTTTCTTGTGGCTACAGTGTTAGAATTAGTTCCCAACTGTGCTATATACTACCTTTTGCTTCAGCTTCAGCTGTGTAATTTAAAGTTCAAATTCTCCATCCATAAGTGAGTATTAAAAATATTGAGTGCCTTTAGTTACCTGTATTAGTAAATAATATAGGTCAGATTCTATTGTCAGCATCCGGTGCATATTTGCTCTTAAGTCATTAAAGCTTTCACAGCAGAGCAGGGCAGGTACACATATAACTGAAGATCCTGCCTGAAAAATATGCCCAGGGGTAGGGCTGGAGCTGTATTCACAGCAAGACTGAAGGAACATATTTTCCTTTTATTCTTTTTAAGTTCTTTAACTTTGAAAGCCAAAGCAATCTCCATGTGTAACCAAACCCCTAGCACCTAAGGAGTCCTGAAGAGTTTCCAAATTATTCCCATGGCAATGAGGAAAGGTCTTATTCTATTATGACAGACAGTCCTCAAAGAAGCAAGACTTGCCTTGTAACATAGTGAAGTTTTAATCTCTTTAGTATTATAGAAGTTACAATGGCCTCCCTCTGATTCTAGACCTAAGGAAGGAATAAGAGCATCCTTGAATCAGACTGAGTTAAACTTTATGTTCTTGTTTTGCCTACTCAGAACAGCAGCTATGAAGTTTGAGTGCTTTGATGCAAATCCTCAGTCTATCACTCACCTATCACAAGAAGGGCACTGCAGTGTTTCCTCCATACTGTCTTAAGAGACCCTTTATAATAATAATAATTGGTTGCCTACAAGTTGCTTAACAAATCATTTTAGATATTCTGGTTTCTATGCTCTCTAACTATGGACCAAGGAAGATGTGATTTAATTAGACATTTAATTTAAATTTATTTGCAACTTTATTTTAGCTAATAAATGTGGGTCTTGGGAATGGTAAGGGTGTGTCTCTTATTCACAAATATATGTAATATAATATCACTGGCCCATCTCAGAAGAAGACATAGTTTCAAGAGCCAACCATGGACATCATTAGATGTCTTAGCTACATTTACATAGAACATTTCTACAGTCACAATATATTAAATGGCAAAAATAAGGTGATAAGGATATATAAACTACAGGTTATGCAATGAGTTTGTGAAACAGTTTTTATTGGTTTATTGTTTCTTAGGCTCAAACATTTATTGTGTCTGAAACTAATGAGTGCTATAGGAATACTTTCCAGCTGAGAAACACCCTTGGTCCTGAAATATATTGAATTTTACATGGGTAACACCTTAGATGCCTTCTCTCAAACCAATCAAATAGCAAACCAATAAACAGACAATAACATCATGTATAACCTATCTATGCCAGTTAGGAAATAATAGACATTTTAATTTTCTGTCTTGCATCATTTTTTTTATCTATGAAAGAACTATCTCCTTCTGAGTAATGTTGTGAAACAAAATGCACTCATCAGCACAACTGGCATGAAGATAGCATGTGATTATTGATTTTTTGCTCAACACATTCATATTATATAACTTTTCTTCAAATTTGTCTAAACATCTCAATCAGAATAAGGTATCATGGAGCACAGTCTGATTTAATTTTGTAATCACATCTGAATATGATTAGATGAAATTAAGAATTTCCTATGAAACATATGTAGATTTTGGACATTTTTAAATTCTTTGACCCATATACATTCAGTGAATCATTGCTATATTTCAGGCACTGCACTGGGGTGTGTGATACTGACACAAGTCAAACAACACTGATCTTGCACACAGATGGGTCTGGTCGCTTGTATGGACATAAGCCTAGCATGTGGTGTGAAGGGAAAGCAAGAAATACACAAAAAGACTTGAGATGAAGTAGATGACTAGAGAATGAAGTTTTGATGCCACTCTCTTTTCATAAATAGCCTTTTATAGGTGAGCTTTAAATTTTTAACACTAAGAAACACCAATAGAATCCACAGTGGATTGCTCCATTAAATAAATATTGCTAGAGACTGAAAGTCGCAAGAGTCTATTTTCAACTCTTCATTATGTTTTGGTATGTAGCAATCATGCTGCACTGAAAATAGGGTAAAACAAACCTTTCATAAATGGAGATTAAATAACAAATTTTGGTATTCAAAACTGTAATTACAAAGGATTAGGTGGATATTTGATCTTGGGCACTATGGGGAAATTATTTTCATTTATGCTTGGTTAAATGCATGCAATACTGCTGTAATTTGTTATGATTATAGCAACATAGTTGGCATCCTATAAACTAGACATATGTATTGAAGTACCATTTACCTTATCTTAAATCGTTTCTAAATAGTGACAGTGAGTTACCAGTCTTACTTAAAGAAAGGTCAAGAATTATTTGAAAGAGTTTTTTGTGATTTACCCAAATGTTATTGTGCGAAAAAATGATCTTAGACATGTATTCAGTTCATGGAATTCAATTCTTTCCTCTATTATGTTAACAATGTGAAGAGGAGAATTAGGCTTCTATAGCAAAATATTATCCATGTATCTACCAGCACTCAGAAAAGACTGAGAAAAGCCTTCCTGAGGATGAATTCCTTTCATCCTTTGAACTCTCATGCATTGAAGTTTTTATGAACCATCTTTCTGCCCCTGCTTGAGGCTGGGTCAGAGGGAAAGGGATGACTTGCTATAACACTAGCACTCTTTTTAGAAAAAAAAATTTTATCTTATACATGAATCTTGATAAGCTCTCTGGGATTGCTTCTATGTGTACTAAGTCCTACTTAAACATACCTGGATTTGCACCTAAATTTGAGATGTAAGCTTTTATTCACTCTATTCTCTCCATGATTTTTCTAAATAACTGGACACATGCATCAAACTACATGCTATATGTTTCTTTTTTTTTTTTTGAAGAAATTAATCAAGTGGTAAAGGCTCATGAAACAATGACAGTCTTCCACACAAGTTCATACAGAATATTATGAAGTCTATCTTCTGTAGAGGAATGGAACTGTAGACTGGTTGTATGTACCATAAGTGGTGAGGAAGCTGAAGACATGTGGGAAGTAGACAACAAATCTTGTAATTCATTAAATACCCCTACCATGGGCACTTGCTCAATATGGTATATTAGACAAAACACTATACATTTTGCACAGCCTAACATAGCAGTTTGTATAGAAACACCTTAGTAGTTATAGCAAGTATTTCAGGAAAAGAAGAACAGAGAAAAAAAGGTCATTTTGGTCTTATTATAGTAAGGTTATCAGAATACTGATTCTGTGAGAATTTCATCTTTTCGAAACTTTCTGAGCCAAGTGTCAGTTCTACTTACACATGTGCCTTCTGCTCTCAGAGGTAAATATTCACATTAGTTATTCATTTCTTGAAGACCTTTTAGACTTCAGAAAAAAGTATGTATGTTTCAAAAAGCTGAATGTAAGCCAGTTGGGTTGACTCATGTCTATAATCTTAGTATTCAGGAGACTGAAGCAGGAGGGCTGTCAAGGTGTGAGGATAGTCTGGGCGCAGAAGTGAGTTCCTGACTAGTTTGACCCATGAAATGAGACCCTAACCAGAAACAAAAGAAAAAGGAAGCTAAATATGGGTATCTGCTTTTGGGCGTATTTTTATTTTACTTTTATACTTTATTAATGTTCACCAATAAGCTCAGCTCTTGATTGAACTTTAAGACTTTATATAGAACTTTGTATATAATGATTGTATACCATTAAATGTTGTTTCCTTATTCCATTGCTTCACTTCTCCCTTCTCTGTGTTCTAAGGTTTTAAAGATATGCAAAGGTGAGAGAAGGACTATTATTAGCTATGGATGTACAATCAGAATTGGTGGGAGTTGGAACTATAGATTCCTAATTTAAAAAACAGGAGTTTCTAATGTAAAGTTTAGGTTAAAAAATTCTACAGGATGTTGCAAATTAAATTTTAATATTACTGAGTTCCAACACCAGAAGACATAGGAGCTCCAGTGCTCCCCCCTTTTCATCCAGGAATCATTTTGTTGTCAATGAGTCAAAGGCTTTTATTTGATAAGGTGGAGCTAGAGAAAATGTTTAGTAAGTTTACACCTGTCTTCAGGCAAATCTTGATAATGCTAGCATCTCTTACCAACTTAGACTGTAGCTGCTATTGCTCACAAATTATCACACTATTTTCTATCAACCACCCAATTTCCTAGAAATTAAAACTGAAATACTTTTTAGAGTGACACAGCTTGAGCTTCAGTATAATAAAGGCAAATGACAAAAAATGCTTGGTACATTTTAAAAGCATCTCATCTCCTGACTACACATTGCATTCACCTAATATGACATATTTCAGCTGTCAAATTGACACTTGAGATGTTGGCTTCTGGGCACATCTACGTGGAATTGATTAGTTAGGGCAAGCTCTGAGCAAATGTGTAGAAGATTATTTTAATTGCATGATTGATGTGGGAAGACCCAAGCCATGGTGGGTGGGACTATTCCCTGGGAAGTTGGTTAAGATGGAAAGAACCGATGAATATTTTCATCAAAGCTGGCAACAAGCTGATTGATATTCACTGGTTCTTGCCATCTCTGTTCTTACAATAGATATGATCTAGACAGTTCCCTTGGATCCTGATACTGGTATAACCCTTTATCATCAACTCTAACCTGAAATATTTCTTTTATGAATGAAAATCCTTTGTTCCCTAATCTGTCTGAGTCATCTTTGTAAATTAAGAAACGGAGTCCTAGCAAAGTGCATGATTTCTATAGTTTGTTTGATCTCATTTAAATATCTTTGTTTCTAGATGCAAGATAACCAGTTTAAAACAGATGAAAGCTGGTTTCAAGCACTAATACCTACTTATGAATTTTATAGACAACTAAGAGCCACCACATTCACAATGCCTGGTTAGGTCTTGTCAATACCAGAAATCAAGCTGAACATTTTAAGAAAACTGGAGGCAAATTGTTAGTTTCATAACTTTGTTGTTATAATAATAAATACATTAACACTTTAGAGAAACAAGGGATTATTTTTGACTTACAATTCCAGGTTAGAGTTCATCATGTTAGGAGAGTTACCAACAGAAATCAAGGGAACTAGCCACACTGTATCGAAGTTGAGAGCACAGGACCAATGTTGCATACTTGCTTTCAGATTTGCCAGCTTGTGCAATGCCAGCCAGCTTTCTCTATCTTTATCCACCTGCCCAAGCTATAGTCCCATTCACAATGGGCCAGCCTTCCCACTTCAGTTAAAGCAGTTAAGACCATCTCTTATAGACGTGCTCACAGGTGTTTTCAGAGCATATAAAAAGTCATGGACCGAATTTTTTAAAGAATAATATAAAATGTAATTAATTTTCTACCCATTGAAAATTACTATTCATCATGGTGATTTATTAAAAAAACATTTATTGCAAGGTCAGTCTGGGATAGCATAAGCAGTAAAGATTCAAGCAAAAAGCAAAATTGAAACAGGGACTTCCTATCTTTTAAGAAAATGAATGATATCACCCTTCTCTACCCATGAGTCAATTAGAGGGATCACGGACAGTACAGGCCATTTAAGAAATTTCTCAGGATTTATTCTTTAGTGCCCCTTCAGATGTTCTATACATCTCCACTTAACTATACATCTCCACTTCACTAGGGGCCTTGTGTCCAGATAACAGTTTTGTCTGCAGGACTTGACTCTGTTCTATTCTACCTTATCCTTGTCATTGACTATCAGCTTCCTTTAGTTCCTTTGATCACAGTTCTTCATGACAAGAGAGGTACCAACAGGAACCTAAGGAACCGACCACACTATATCAAGCTAAGAGCAAAGGAGCAATAATCTTCTAGTTACAACTAGAAGTTATACAACTAGTCACCAGGTTTTCAAAATAAATTAAAGGGTACCTGTTAATCTTTAGAGATAGGTGACACTTATTTTTTTCTTTTTAGACTAAAAGTGCTCATCCATTATTGATTGCTGCATATCTGTCTTTGATACAACCTTTTTTTTTTTTTCTATTCAAAAGCCACTTATTTTGGGAAGTTCAGTGATTATTGAAGGTAAAGCTATGGTTATGGTTTTATAGAATAAAGTATTGTTAAAACAATTTAATTTTATTAAGCTTCTCCCTGACTCCTCTTATTCTTAGATGTCTTGATAGGGTTTTGATATTTAGAGATGAATTTCTCCAACAATTCTAGTTGACTGGTGGAATCAGAGAGCACTAATTTTCTGCATTAGGAAATAGAAATTTGGACAAATCTGAGCAGTGAAAACAGCATTTTCTATACATAACAATGTATGAAATTAGTTAACTAAACTACTAGGCTTAGGCTAAATACTCACAAAAGCTGGGGAATGGTATGAAACCTAGGATTGTTAGCTGCCCACAAGAGCTGGTGAACCAGGAAATCAGGACAGGAGGATGTCTTAGATAATAAGCAACCTTTTTTTTTTAAGTTTGTAAGATAAATTATGCAAAATTCTAAAAGAATGTTTGAAAGTAGAAAGAACCTCATCTTTAGCAGTTTTTAAGATATATCAGAAAGCCCAATATGCTTATAACTTCTCTTCAAAGGCTACAAACTTTGAAAACACACAAAATGAATTCCGTTGATTGTAATAGAGATAAGAGACAAAGAAACTCTCAGAAAAAGGACTCGCTGAATTTTCAAGGTGGCCATGGAGTTATTAAAGTTTCCTTCTACTGTATATTTCTAAGATCCTGTTGAATTATTTAGCTCAAGGGTTTTCAAGTTTTAATAGCATGCTTCTGATTAAATTGTTTTAACAATACTTTATTCTATAAAACCATAACCATAGCTTTACCTTCAATAATCACTGAACTTCCCAAAATAAGTGGCTTTTGAATAGAAAAAATAAAAAAGGTTGTATCAAAGACAGATATGCAGCAATCAATAATGGATGAGCACTTTTAGTCTAAAAAGAAAAAAATAAGTGTCATCTATCTCTAAAGATTAACAGGTACCCTTTAATTTATTTTGAAAACCTGGTGACTAGTTGTATAACTCCATCACATCTCCCTAAAAGTATTTGTGTTCTCTGTGGACACAGTATGGGGTTTCTCAATCTCTCTAACATCCCTCTTTAATTACACAGCAGGCTACTGTGTGTTTCACATTCATCCGCAGGCACCCCAACTAGTACCACCATTGTGCTAAACACAGTGTGAGGCCTCTCCATTTCTGCAAAATAGCTTTCTCATAGAAATTTCATCTGAAGACTAATGGTTTCACTACAGATTGTCTTCCTCAAGTGGAAACATCGTATTTTTGCTCAAAGACATTTTCTTCTTCTCTTTACCTAAGCCTCAGTCCTTTCCTCTGCAGGAAGATGCATGGAAAAAAAAAAGATCATTACATTCGTATCATGTGCTTGAAAGAAAAGCTTTAAAGTAAGTTGTTCTTCCATGTGTCAGAAAATCCGGATCATTTTTTATTTTGACATGAAATGTTCAGAGTTTATTCCTTTAAAATATGCTTTTCTTTAAAAAAAATAGTAAGTTTTAGGATTATTTATATATGACTTCATATTTAGACTTATTTATGTTTGGAATCAAGTCTGTCAGTTTTGTCAGTGGAAAGGAAATAATTTTCAAGACAATCAACAGGCTGGTGTCAATTAAAAATAGAAACCCATTTTCAAATTTTAAATCATCAATGTACATGACCTCTGTTTATTATCAGGAAGCACAATTCCATAAGAAAATAATGTATACTAATAATGTTACATCCTTCATTCATTCCTTCTTTTTTATTAGACATCACCCTTTGTTAGTTGGTGTATTGAATCTGCTCAGTCAGCATCAGAAGAGCTGGACATTTTTCTGCCCTCAAAATGCACGTTGTGAAAGGATTGGGAAAGCTCAGAAATTAAAGGCCTGAGATTGTGATGAGTATCATGGGAGGCATGCAAAGTGCCATGTGGGTTAATGGACCAGCAAATGCATCTCATTGGTGTGGCTAGACCAAGGAAGTTTCTTTTTCTTTCATGCAAAACCAGCAATTCTATCTACTATTCTTCATGACTACAATGAGGAGACTATCTCTTCAACTGCAGAGTTGTCCTTAAGCTCATGCAACTGAAGAAAACTACCTTGCCTTCTTAGAACAATCAGGTAGAAAACATGGCTGATTCTCCTCTCCTCAGGTCCCTGAGGTAAGAACATGAATGGCCCAAGACGCCTGCCCTGTTGCCTCTGGAGTAGAACCCTCAGTTTGTCAATCCTATTAGCATTTGACAGTGATCCCTGTAGACAGGAGGAAAAGGGATGGAGCTTATCAAATTAGGTCTCAACTTTATTAAAAAGTACATAAATTTATATCCAAATCATTTTTTCTGGAATTGTTTCAGCTGCTATTTAGCATGAGAAGTTTCCACCAACTTGCATCAGAAATCCCGGGATATTTCCTGTAGAAATATATTTTTATATCTCTCAAATTCAGATGAAGAAATGAATGGGCCCATGTTGTAAATGTATGCTATTGGTAATGATGAGAAATTGCTACTGATAATAACTCATTATCTTGGCATATGCTTATAAATTTGCAACATGATACATTTTTGTCTCTTTTCCAGTTTCTGCTCTTTATAGTTCTGTAGTCATGAAGATATTGTCATCTATTCAATTCGTGTTGAAAACAAAGGAAAAAAATGCACTTATCAGAGCCAAACAACAAGCAGACATTATTTCCATTACTGGATCTTAGTCTGCTGCCTTGAAATTCATTACTAAACACACAGATAATGGTCAAAGGACAGCTTTGATTCTGAGGAAGATATGTGGTATTTCCCCAGTTCTTGAGACATCAGACCATAGAAACAGTCATTAATTTTTCTATATTTTACAAGCTCGTAGCTACATTACTAGATACATTGTAACTTCTGGATAATTTCCTCATTTTAGGTCTATTTGCCATTCAAAGAACTTTATGCCAGGAAGAAGAAAAAAAATACTATAGGAAACCAACATTTAAAATTCAAGACTGCAACATGATTTGGATGAATTACGGATGCCAAGCGTTATTGCTGATACCCTGCTGTCATTCAATAGTTTTCTCAGTATCCTCCTCCAGCAGCAGAAAACAAAGTGTCTAGGCTGTGCCAAGACAGGACCAATGATGATATGGAGTGACAGAGCTTTCAGTGCACGGCGACAGTTTAGCTAGTTCCTGCATTGGACTCCCAGAAGACACATATGGAGCACTCAGTCTATGAATGAAGCATGTGTGATCTTCAGAGAGAGCCGGCCAAAGCGTTAAAGTGCATGGATTTTAGATAAGTCAGTGTGAACATGTGGCGCTGTGTGAACAAAATGTGATAGTGCCTATCAGAATGATCCTACATCATATTCTTACTTGACACATTAAGCAGAGCTTTCAGCATGGGAAGTGCTGATGATAGGATTTTGTTCCCAATTGTTTCATGGTAGCTTGTTTCTGATTTTTAAAACCAAAGATTCTTTGTCTTTCAATAAGGAAAGAGTAGAGGAAATGCCATACCTCATTTGCATAGAGAACTTTTCTTTCTAACTTCCAAATAAAAGTAATGGATCTAACAATTACACACATGGACTGCAATAGCACATTCTTCAATTATAAGTCTTTTGAACAAGTGAAATAAATGTGAACATGATTGCTTGTATGTGTTCAATAATCTATTTGTTCATGTAAACTGAGATAAACAAATATTTGTGTTTATTTAGTCATTTGTATGTAGTCCAATTCTCTTCTTTATGCCAATATAATTTTTCCACTATATTTCACATGGATCATATTAAAGTCAGTGTGCCTTACATTAGGCTCTTCAAATTGTGGAAAAAAGTTTCAGTTAAAAAATATGATCTAGGAAAAAGAAATAAGAGCCACAAGAGTATATCAAGTAAAAAGAGAAAAACAAGAGAAAGACAACATGGGGGCTCTGTCATCAATAATAAACTTGAATCTGAAAGTTCATTTGCAACCTGTAATACAAATTATTATTCCTCATATGAAGAATTTTGTACATCCTTTAATATGCAGACATATATAAAAATTATTAGGATGAGTCACAGAAATTTATTTAACTTATGTAAGCAAAAATACTAACATACTGCAATGGAAAGGTTGTTTTGGGAGTTACTAATATTACTAATACTGGTACATATATAAAGCACTTTGTTTCAGGGAAAGATTCCATTTGGGATCCAGGAACTCATGGGAAACAGGACCAAAAAGTATTAGCCAAACCAGTCTGAATTCCGAAATTCATTCACATTAATATGAGTACTGAGAAAGAAAAACACGGAGTGAATATTTTGAGGGCAACTGTCAAAATTGAAAGCTTTCTAAAATGCTTTTCACAATCTGCCTTCATTCCCTTTCCTATCACTTGCTCTTACTGTTTTACTTTGACTACAGTCTTACAGTTGAACTTTGTAAGTCACATGCAAAAAGAGATAGCAGAGATAAACAATGGAAAATCAACAAAGATGTGTGGTTTTAAAAGATCAATGCAATTGGCAAACTTTTAGGTGACTTGAACTAGAGGAAAAGGAATCAAATTACTAATAGTAGGGAAAATTGGAAATTACTGCCAATATCACTAAAAACACTTAAAATATCATTAATAATGATTCATTTATAATTAGATAACCTCAATAAATGGAAAAAATCCTAGATACAAAGCCTATCAAAATGAGTTTAAGAAACATAAGAGACTGAATTAGCAAAAACAAACAAACAAAAAACTTCCAAAAAAAGACTAAGAAATAAATAGCTTTACTGGTAAATTTTATAAAAAATGAGAATTAACCCTCATTTTCCTTGCACTTTCAATAAGTAGAATAGAAAATACACTATAATTCATTCTATAAAAGACAATCTTGGACTGGAGAGATGACTAACGGGTTAAGACTCAGCCTTGCAAGCAGAAGTATCTGAGTTTGGATCTCAGATGCCATGTAAAAATGTCAGGCAGAAATGATCGTGGCTTACACTTCTGATACACAAATACACACACACATGTGTATGCATGCACACACATGTGCAAAAATAAATAAAATATTTTAAAAGGCTACCTTTATGCAATAAAGATGCTCCCTACCAAAATAAGGGAGAAAAAAGAAAGGGAAAAAACAAGGAAGAGGAAAAAGACAAAAATAACAAAACTGCACATCCGTATCTTCTA